>OX439036.1:109641983-110164867 GCA_949317995.1 Acholoe squamosa | reverse complement strand
AGTTGCTTGCCGCGGAGCGGCCGGGAGCGCAGCGACTGTAGCAACTACATTATGTTTTCAGTTTGTCAGTGACGTCACGGTCACATTGTGACGCAATTTGTGACGTCATACGTTGGCCGTGACGTCACACGTCAGCCGCAGAGTGGCAAGTTGTGCAGGAGGGATAGCAGTGGCAACTCCTATCTGTGGTCCTTGCCACATTTTTTGTTGTTTAGAGTGTAGCATTGCTTGTGTTCATAAAGCTCTGCAAGACGCTCACTTACATGCCTGGCAGACACAAATAATCAATTCATGTTCCCACTCCATCCATCTTCTAATAAAAACTAATGCTGGGGTCTTGGAAGTTACAGTGCAGGAAAAGCATAAAATCCAATGCAAAAAGTTATGACTTATGCTGCCAATTAAAGCCAAACGTTATATCAAATGGCATTCACCATTACCCCCCCCCCCCCCTCTTTTTTTAAGCCAATCTACAGGAGTAAGGCTAGCCTAGGTTGATGGGTCTTGAAAATTAAATTTGAAAAATGAAGAGGTACAAAGATGAATATAAGAAGACACCTGAATAGAAGTGCCTGCGACCCGATTGCAAATAGCAGCGGCTTTTGATTCTTGTTCCTGGAAGTTATTTCTCAGACGCTAAGTTTTGGGCGCCCTCAAATGGTACCAGCCTAGGCTGGATCGGAAGGCAATTCTTGGTTACAATGGGTCAATCACTATGAGTGGTGCAGATATCGAAGGAAAATACATGTATCTGAAGAGGCAATCGTAGGTAATTCTGGGTCACTGAGTGCCCCTCACTACGATTGAACTGGGTCGCAGGGTGTGTGCAATACGTAGTGGGGAGGCTAGGATCGTAGTGTTTGGGAAATGGCTAGCAGCTGTCGGACAGTCTGTCCAGCATCAACACAGACATGGTAAAATGGGGTCGTGGACCAGGGGTGATTGATAAGCTAGGATTGATTGGCGAGATAATAGACCATCAGGCTGACATGGACATAGAGGAATAGGTACTTGGCTGATTATGGTCACGTCTTGTAATTGTCACTGTGTAACAGGTATATTACTGGTTACTATGGACACCTGTATGAATGTTTAATTTGCACCTGTCCCGAGACCCTCTTGTTACTTCACATACCTTTCTGTATATGAGGAGATGAGACAGGAAATAGATGAACAGGATGAACCATTCCTGTTCTATTAGGCTCATATCCTGTGTCAATGAATTAAATATCTATTTGTAATTTGGGTGGGGGGACGGGGTGTCAGTTCACCTTTTTGCAACGTATCTCTATAATATATTTTTGTCTGATAGTTTATGCCCCTTAGGTATTGTAGATTACGTAAGAGCTTGCATTGAAATGAAAACTAGATTTGATTTGCAAATTACTGTAAGTGTTTCTCTATATTGTTAAAAAAGAGATAAGAATGAGAAATATAGTCAAAGTAATGACCATTCTCTAGTTACTTCGTATCTTTCCTATTCTCTTCACCGACAGTAGCAACATACCTGAGAATAAAGTAGTGGACTACCTCAGCATAATATATTTCTGATTAGTTTATGGAACAAACTTACTGTAACTTTAAAGGGAGTATTTTGATTGGAGATACGTTCGTTTTACTCTTAATGAGGTCACTGCCTTTCCAGTGGCCATTCTGTTTAGCAAGTTACGTCACAACAATTGTCCGAATTCATTTAATGTTGCAATATTTCTGTTAGTATAAACTATATTGCAGCAGCAGTTGAACTATATTTGAGAACAAAATAATTAGTATGAAAAATAAAAGTCACTAGCTAACCAGTTCAAAGTACCTAACGATGGATTGACCACATATTTTCCAGCTGTTTGAAAATATAACACAGATTGCACGTTTATGACGTATGAAGTACCCAATTGTAATTAGGGGGGAGATTGGCCCGTGTCCTCAAGGAGGTGAGGTTGATAGATTACTGACCTGGTCCCTAATACATTTATCTCCTAGAGTGACACTTAGTCTAGCAAATAACCAGAACAAGCCATTCCTCTGTAGCCACGGCCCCTACCTGGAGGGTCTTGCAAAAGGAAAACGAGGAAGTATGTCTGTAAAGTTATTTTTCAGAGAGTGCTGAGGAAAACACGGTCAGCGTAACTCGTTTTCAAAGTATCAACACAAAATACAGCGTAACTCATTTTCATAGTATCGACAAAAAAGTACAGCAGAATGCATTGAAACCTCTTTTTGATATGAAAAAAAAACGTATAAGTTTCATCTAAAGATTATCCAAACAATCTTTTAGCAATACAAAAACGTGCACGTTTTCCTTTTTGGTTCCCGATTCCTTTTTGGCAAGACCCTCCTGGGAAAGGGTTCCAGTGGCAGAACGTCCTGGTTTCTCTGATGGATTCCCTAAGCTGGGGTTCTGTACGCGTTCCCGGTAATTGTTGTGCCACTAAAAGGGCCAACCCAATCTCTATTCATGGAATTGGGAGAGAAGAAATGTCATGACGAAGAGATCTGTTTCCACAATGCAGACGTAAGACCACATCTCGTTTCTGACAGTAAAATATTGCAAGTTGAAGACAGGAAATCAGATGGAAATGACTAGAATCTTTTGTAGTATAATTTCCGGCGTATGGCGTTTTTAAAGGGGACTAAATTCAGATTTTGGGACAATGTTTGGCTATAAAATGAAATTCTTTTGTGGTTGATGGGACTCAAAAGGTGTGCTGCCACTTGCTGTGGAATGTATGGTAGGGAGTTGTAACAGCCACCCCACATAGCTAATCTACAATCTAAAAAAATGTCAAAATAATGACCGAATCTTCTTCCGAAAGTTACCGGAGATTCGTCGTTGTTTTCACATAGTGTACCTGTACACTGTACTGGCACCTGGGCTTCTGGTCTTTGGACAGGGGGCTGTTTCGAAACGTTTAGATACTTAGTAGAGCTATTAGCACTTAGTATAACCAATTTAAAAGTGCCAATTTTCTAATATATCAATCTGTTTCAGAACTAAATATAACACAAATAGAGCAACGCCTATATTAGGGTGTGTATCTCTCCTATATTAAGATAGCAACTTTTAAAACAGATTGATATATTAGGAAACTGGCACTATTAGGCCTCAAAATGTGGTTATATTTGAGCTCATAAGTTCTGACAATGCTTCCTCAAACCATTAACATTCTCTATTGGCTAATTGTATGCTAGTATGCCCCTAATAGATCTTTATAGGCATTTTGATAATGAATTGGAATAACTCCCAAGCTAAAAGGTATTAAGTCACTGAATTCTGGTGGATATATGTGTAATACACATACTTTACCCCCATATGAATAATTTCATCAGAATTACATTTTCAATTTCCTCAATATATCCTACGTGTACCTCAGAGGTGCCTGTAGAAATCCAGTTTTGAAACATGCGAAAATATAATATTTCAGTTAATATTACAACTTTTGGTGACATTAAATCCATTCTGAAACAGATTGACTTTGGCTATAATAGAGAGATATTAGGCACTATGCCATAATTTGATATAACAGACATTAAAATATCAAATATATCACCAAAAGCCAATATAGCAACTTTGGAAACAGATTTGCCTAATATGTCTACTGATAGAGGTTTTGAAACAGGCCCCTGGGCAGGTCCAAGCAGAGAGGTCCATTTTGTCCCTCCATGACACTTTCACTTTAGACTCTGGAATCCACATCTAAAGAATACAACTATTTCTTTCAGTGGGAATTCATCTTTGTGTCCGGCACCAAATTCCCACCAAAAGAAATGATTTTATTCTTTTAGATGTGGATTCCAGAGTCTAGAATAGAAAATATCATGGAGGGACATCTGCTTGGACCTGCCCAGCAGGCAATGTCTATTCAGCTGATTAATCAAGACAGGAATGATCCTGTTAACTGGTATTGTACAACCTACAACCTAGAACACCTTTTCTCTGACAGCTACTATGGCTGTAGTACATAAAGCATGGGGTATATAATGTTCCATTTTATTCCACATATTTTATAGATAAGAATTCTATCACATATATTAAGTGATGGTGTAGCAATGAAGCTTACCCAGCAGGGACCTTAATGCTGGTGGTAGCATGTATGTCATAATATTGGCTGCCGGCCAGTTCTAGGGGCTGATTCAAACCTTTTGACATTTAGTACAGTTTTTAAGCCAAAGTGTAACCAATGTAAATGTGCTCATTTCCTAATATATCAATCTTTTTGAAAAGTGGATATTGTTTTCCTTATTATAAAAATCCGTTTTGAAACACGCAAAAAAGGTAATATTTCAGTATAACAACTTTTGGTGACATTAAATCAATTCTGAAACAGATTGAGTTCGGCTTAAATAGAGCGATTTTATGCATTAGCCTATAGTTTACTACAGCAGACATGAAAATATCAAACACAGCACCAAATGTTGATCTATATAGCAACTTTGGAAACAGCTTAAACTAATAATTATGTCTACTAATACATTATTTACCCTATATATAAAAAGGCATTAGTTCATCACTGGTCCCCACCCCATTGAAATAAGCTTGAGTGCTTGCCAGGAACAGATAAACCAAAAGAGGCTACATTAAAATATGTACTTTTTTCAAAGTTAACTCGATTTTTCTCTAAACTTCAAAGGTTTTTAATATTTTCAGGTGACCATATTGGATAAACACTCTTCTCTTCACTTTTTTTCCTGAAGTCATTAGTATTTCAGAGAAAAGCAAAAAAAAAATTATGTCACATACTCTCAAGCCTGGCAACAAGAGGCAGCTTATTTCAAAATGTCCGCCATTGTTTTCCACATGGAAAAGTGGCTAAGGTAATAAAACTACAGAAGAACAATGTATTAATACTGCAGGATCTAATAGTAAACGTGTCAGGCCATAACCCCTAATATATCATGTTGGAACATCCTGTAAATATTGAGGAATCTACCCACAAACATTTGAAGTGGGCACTTCCGAAAACCCCTGCTTGGAGAGTGACGTTGTTGGCTTAAATCATATCACTAAGCAACGTCACGTCACTAAGCAACGTCATGTCACTATGCAACGTCACGTCACTAAGCATAACCACAACAAATGGGCAGAATTTGCCGTAGAAAGTGGGCAGTCTGTCATGAGAAAGTCGGGTCAGAGCCTGGTGGCAAGAGCAGGTTGGGGGGGGGGTGACATACCATATCCACTCTCGTAGTTATACCAAAGTACCATTATCAAATCTAGCTAGTGGGAACAAAGGCTTTGTACAGTATTAAAACATATACCCTCAACTAAGGCCAATACCAACACCAACCTTTGTTCTCTCTTTTGTTATTTCTATCATGCCATTGGACTATCGTTTGCAGTGCGTGCATCGCAATGAGATGGAGTAAACCTGGAGTAGGTGATGCAAATACACCAAACCTTCAGTGGGAGGAGAGTGCAAGACTCTTAGTTAGTGTCAGATAACATTGCATGTTGAGGGTATATGACATCCTCGCACGGATACTCTTAGGTCAATGCCTGCAACAAATGAAACTATGGCAACCTCTGTTGTCACTATTATTATGTCATGACATTTACATATTACCTACAATCATTGGCAATAAATATAAAGAATACTCAGAGTAAATGATGATAACACAGCCAACCTTAAGCAAGAGACCCAACCTTTAGTTGTAGGAGATTGCAGTGCTCGTTCTCCAGTGTCTGCAGATGCTACTGCATGGTGAGGGTTACTGACATGCTACACAGGTGTGCTTGATAGACACTGGGTCAGGTTCCTTCCCACCTATACAGCTATATAAGAACCCTGCTGGGTAGGGCAACAATGTATGTGTCAATAATATTGAGTAAAGTGGTGGTATTTCCTCTCACAAAGGCTGATACTATAATAGCTAATGAGGCTTGAAGAACCCCAACTGTACATGCTCCCAAAATCTAACCGTTATTATTACTGATCCTTGCAGAATGCAGGTAGGCCAATACTGACAGCAATAAAATTATGGCGACCTGTGTTGTCACTATTATTTTGTATATCATACAGCCATTGACAATACATATTGAGAAAATCTGGAGTAGATGATGATAAGACACATTAAGCAAGACGCCCAATATTTAATAGAATCATATTGCGAGACTCTTCCTCCAGTGTAAAGGGCTGCGTCCACTGCGACGGATGGACCATCCGTCTCCCTGCATCCGTGTTTTGCTCCTTAGAAAACAATGATAAAATCAACGGATGATACCGACGGATGGCCCATCCGTCGGCAGTGGATGCACCCCTTAAGATAACAGTTGACATGCTACCCATGTGTCATTGATAGCCCCGGTCCCCACCTTAGAAGGCTATGTAAATATGAGCCCTGCTTGGCAGAGGAACAACATGTAATTGATCACATTGAGTGACTGTGAATGCTCATCTCACTTTCTAATACCTGTAAAACTTTGGTCTTATACCAATACCTCTAGCACCACAATTCGTTTTCTCATGAGGTTTTCTGTCAGTATGATATGAGATTTTTTTTATGTGTATATATTCATATTCTGTTTTCTCTTAATCTACAGGTGAGTACCACTACCCGATTGACCTGATGGACAAGTTAAGTCACAAATACAATGAAGTGAAAAAGAAATTTACTTTTCCTTTAAATCACATTAATAGAATAGTCTTGCCCTAACAGGAATAGTTTTGTGCAGACAAGGATTACCTCATTAAGATGTTTTTCATATATATATGGAAAATTGTGCATGTCCCCTCCAGAGCTCCGTAACTCGCTGGTCCAGCAGTACAGCAACAAGAATCCATTAATATTCCTGCAGTTATATACACGGCCTGTATACGATATAGTTACAGTTAAGGAGATCAATGCCTCAGGGATCCCAGACTGCCTTGTTTAGGGAAGTTTTGTAAAAAAGAAAAAAAAAAAAGAAAAAAGACGTAGAGAGTCCACTTTGATGAAGAAGCCTGCATAAATGCAAATTTGGAAATACCATGAGGTATATTTAGGTTTATTTATTGTTGCAAGCAACTCGCTAACTGGTGGATCTTTGAAAGTGGCATCATTACTCTATTTTCTTCGGGCCATCTCATGAATTTTATGACCCTCCTCCTAGGAACTAGCACAACTCGGCCCAATATATCCAAATAGCATGTAGATTTAGTTTAAACCATCTGAAGGTGCTTAGCATGCTATAACTACTCCTTTCAAATTGTACCAAAATTGCCCCAGGAACATAACTGAACTTAGCGGTTAACAAATGATCTCCAAGTACAAGAACTGAATCGTTGGACGGAAGAGTTAAGTGGAGGGTCTTACACATAAATGAATAGGTAGTTTTGCCAAGAGGAAAATAACACCAGTAGTAGTCACTTCCTTCTCATCCCTGACCTTTTTAACATGTTGCACAAAAGTGGTCAGGAGGGTCTTGCCAAAAGAAAACGAGGAAGAACCTGTTAAATCTTTTAGATACAGAACTGATAGAAACTCGTTTTCATAGTATTGCCAAATAATTTTACATTAGAATGTATGGAAAACACTTTTGGAATTGTATAGGTATAATGTGCACAGTTTAGGATATTTCTTTTAGCAATACCAAAACGTGCACGTTTTATTTTTTGTGGTTCTCATTTTCGCTTTGGCAAGACCGTCCTGGGTGCCAGAAAAAAAAGTGATGTGAGTAGATCACTTTTCCTGAGTTGTCAATTACCTTCCTAACCTGGGAATGATAGTGGGCACACAAGAGTCAGACAGGAAGGCATCACTACGCAATCCAGACTGTTTTTATACAAGGCAGGTGGGTTTCACTCTAATGCGGTGAGTGGTGTTAGGCTCAGATGAAGGGTGAAATATAGCGTGATCTTTTAAAGGGAGACATTAACAACTTGGTGCTCTCTTTAAACGTATGTGCAAGACCCTCCAGGCCACCATGTGATTCAATATTTGAGTTGTAAATCTATATTGGTACACCGTAGATATTGACTGGATTAGTACGGGGGTATGCTCCCGTGGGTAGAGGCGTGGAAGTGGCTGATTCCAGAGGAGTAGGGATATGGGATAATACTGGATTAAGAGATGTAGGGATATGGGATAATACTGGATTAAGAGATGTAGGGATATGGGATAATACTGGATTAAGAGATGTAGGGATATGGGATAATACTGGATTAAGAGATGTAGGGATATGGGATAATACTGGATTAAGAGATGTAGGGATATATAATGCGGGCAGAAGCACTGAGGGGAATACGATCCTAAATTATTCACTGTGAGTTGACATTTGCATTTATGCCATGGCCCTACGGATGAATTTGCTTTAAAATAAAGAAACACAACCATATTTACTGTTTTTCAACGTGTCGAGTCATCCCGGTTTGTTTTCATCCGCCATGACACCTTGCTCGATGAAGTAGGTCTTCTTTTTTAACATGGCGCTAATACTTAGATATACCTTAAACCATTCATAACATATTATTTAACTAGTTCAATCATCCTTTTTTTGCGTAAAACTTCTAATAACCATACCTAAATACGAAACTAGTTAGCTCTGTATAAATTTCAAAATGGCGCCACTGAATATGCGAGGATTGATTCCACCCCCCATTGAATAGGGCGTAAGTAGTACTAATCTATAGTGTCGTCTATATTAGCCATGGCATAAGGCATAATACTGGATTAAGAGATGTAGGGATATGGGATAATACTGGATTAAGAGATGGAGGGATATGGGATAATACTGGATTAAGAGATGAGCTAAGTTGAGTCATTTCATGCAAACTGCGAAAATCAAAACCAATTGCAAGGTTTTATTTGCCTTTTTTATTGAAGGCCATCATGATTCCTCACATACGTATAAGGTGCACTAGGTCTACAAATAAATATCTCAATAAAATAGCCTTTTTTTATGCAAGGTAATATGATATTTGCAAATATGTGGTAGAGAACGGCTAACGAGCATGTTTGGGTAATTGCTCCCATTATGTTTAACAGATATTTGCTTCAAGCATTCCTAATTCTACATACTCTTGGCATTTTGAATACATATACCATTATGTCCGTTTTAACAACATCTGACTATATCTAGCCTTCGGTTTGTTTATCCAAGCTCTGCAAGTCTCTTACTAATAGACTTAGATGACAGACACAAATAATCAATTAATGTAATGGCAAACCTCATCAATCCTCTTACAAATTCCAATGCTAGAGTCTGGGAAGTTACAATGTAAGAAAGATTACTACTCGCAAGCTTTGCAGCTCCTTATGAAGAAAGATGCTGATTATTGGGAATAGCTTAAAAACCTGTTCAAAATGATATGAGTGATGGAGCCAAATATAACATGGTTATCGAGTTTAGGCACTGATTTCAGTTCCTAAATCGGATAATATGAGTTCTGATACCTGGGGATATAAGAACCCAAAATTGACAGCGGACGCACATACCTTGACAACAAGTTGACACAAAAGTAAATCCTCCATTTTTGAAGCTTATAGACCAAATCTGACGAAATAATTTCAGCAGTATATCCTTTACATGTTATTCTAACTCCCTGTCCGGTAGATTACATGATATCATGGCTGAATTTAACATAAAAAAATCATAAAGATTCGAAGCGGGCGACTGGCCGTGCATGCTTGCCATTCTGTCAACACTACAGGTGCCACCGCCTGGTGTGTACAGAATGGATTAGGCTATAGACTGGCGCAGCTCTGTCTCAACGTATTCGTAGACCTACGAGAATCAATGGATTCTATCATTTTTAAAGGTAAATACTTAGAATTAATGGTGGAAACCATGTTATATATGCAATATGTAATGAATAGACTTGCACTCGTTGGGCTGAAGCCAACGAGTATAAGTCTATTCATTATATATTACATTCTTAAATCCAAACACTATCTTATATATAATGGGTAAAAACCATACTCTAACTAAGGCAGTGTCATATATGGTTTTATAGCTTTCAGACATTAAGCGTCATATCTCTCTCTGCTAAGGCAAAAATGAAAGAAAAAGTGATGAAAACTCCCATAGCATTGAGGTCCAAAAGTTGTCAGTGTTGTGTGCTTGTGACCGGTTACTAAGTGTCTATAAGGGACATCAATGGCACTTCAAGGGTTGATAGACCACTAGAGTAAGGATAGTATAGGTCCTCAAAGTCTCTTGATGGAAGTGCAGGAAGACATGCCTGGCTGATTATGGGCATGTCCTATTATTGTCAGTGTTAATTGGTATATTGCTTGTTACTATGGACACCTGTATGAATGTTTAATTTGCACCTGTCCCAAGACTCACAGGTTACCTGACATATATTACCACACCCCTGATGATTGGACAGGAAATAGACCTGTTGATGGCCATGCATGTTCTATTAGGCTCATATCCGCTCGCAATGAATTAGATGTCAATCAGTACTTCAAGCGGTGTACGGCTCATCTTTCTGTAGTTCAACTTTTATCTACATATATAATAAATTATGCCTCATTCAAACACAATATTGAGGACATATTCCATCAAAATATTCAGGACCTATATTATCTACACATGGCAAGCATTGTCTTTTCAGAAATGTATCACATTTTAATCGAATATCCCACATTATCTAGTGCGCCGTAATTGGAGTATAATCAGCCCTTATCTATTCAAATTGAGAGCTGTGTGGTTCATTTAACATATATATGACTAAAGGGCCAGTTTCACTGTGTCTGTCAGGTCCGTTTTCTGCTAATCTGACAGATTTTATGTAACAAATGTGGGGAAAGAAATTGTCAGATTAGAAGTGAGTGGAACCAGCTGTTACTGTGGAACCAGCCCTTAAGCCACATGATCTAATTATGGACCACATCTTATTGTGATATTCTCAAAACTGTCTGGCTTGAGATTGCTGTCACCTGAATAATCATCCTGTCCTTTAGCAGTAGAAGCTGTCCTCCTATCAGTAACCTATGTATACAGAAGGGTGTTGCTCAAATGCTGAATAGAGCTGGGAGTAGGTACCCTCTTTTCCAAGGAAGTTACCTCCTGCTTCACTATTCAACTTCCACTCACAATATAAATCTGAAAAGGCACCCGCCTTGCTGAAAAAATAGTTTGTGCTGCACTATGAGATACCTACTTTTGTCACACACTCTTTTAAGTGCTCTGGTGTTGACCACTTGTGTGCAATACAGGAAAGGTTAGGACTACAAATAAAGAGAATGCTGCAGGTGAGGCACTTCTTAGGCAAAACTACCTTTTCCCATGAGAGCAGCACCCTCCAGAGGACGTATTCACCACTCTATGACCCTGGGTCATGCGGCAAGACAGAAAGCTGGCTCTAAGACATGAAGCCATCAAGTTATCAAATATACATTGGATGAATGTAAAAGAAATTGCTTCCAGTCATAGGTGGCAGTTGCACTAAAACTTTGGGACGAGGAATGCACCGTTATTTTGACAACTTTTTTTTTTACAATGCAAAGCAGTCTGAAATGGAAAGAATTATTTCATTTTATCAGTGTCACATTGAAGATAGCAGAAAGTGACCCCAACATAGTCCAAGTGGGGTGCCCTCATTAATTCTGAACAAAACAAGATGCCTCTGTTGTCTGGGTCACTACCTGCAAATGTATTTCTGTGACAGAAGGTGCTGGTTTTTTAATGGATCTCCAAAGATATGGTGCCTTATGTTTTTTTTTTGTTTTTTTTTCAGTGAGTGATATGTCACTTGCAGGGCCAAACCAATCTCTATTCATGGAATTGAGAGAAAAGACAAATGTCCTGATAAAGAATTGAAATCTGTTTCTACAATTCCAACCTTAAGGGCATATTTACTGCTTCTGACAGGCAATATCAGCTGATTACCAGAAATCAGCATTGTCTTAATTGGGATGGAAAAGAACTATCTAATTCCCATATAAAAGTGATCCGATATAAAATGAAATAAATACAAAGGTTCAATCATATTGGGCCAGACTAAGGGTTATCTCACTCGGTTATCTGGACTCGTGAGATAATCCTCTGTCAGGTGCAATACCCTAAAACCTTTGTCTATGTCTACCATGGCACTGATCTATGGTACACAATGTACAACAATAAAGGTAGGATAAACCCGGTGCAGTTGATGGTAAGATACCCATCCTTAAACAAGACACCCAACCCTGAGTGGGATGAGCATGTAGGAATTACATCCAACCCTTTCTCCGGTGTCAGATAATATCACATGACAAGGGCACCTGACATGGTGCACTGGTATTTAATAAATACAGGCTCAGATTTCAACCATAGACAGCTATTATTATGAACCCTGCTCAGTACACTCTCAGAAATGTCATAAAAAAACGGCAAAATCCCTGTCCCAAAGTTTCCAGAGATCCATCATTATTTTCACAGAGCTTCCTTGTACCACCATACTGCCACCTGGAGATTACTGCAGTGAACTACCCTGGTTCTCTTAAGTACAATTACAGTGGTTCACTGTCCAGTTTTATGAGGATCCCTGGTAGATTCAACAATTACTTTTTACAGTGTAGGAGGACAATGCCAATTTCAATAATATTGATTGCACAGGTGGCCTCACATTTCCTCTCCATTTCTGTGTTCATCTCTGAAGGTAAACCAATACCAAAAGGTTATAGAGAAGCATGAGGTACTGTACATAAATTCCCCTAGACACTACAGAAGCCCACTCTGGAAAATAGAGAACAAATAAATCTTCTCTTAAACCTTACACTTACAAATGCCCATCTCAGAGTAGGAGGGTAAAACCATAAAAGAATAGACTGATTATTCACATGTAATGTTGCACCCAAGGCCAGGAAAAGTGTGTGAATAGTAACATTTGCTTAGTAAAGAAGGTTCAATTTTTATTTAGATTTGCTTTGAAAAAAGAAAATGCAAAAAAAAAACAAACATCAACACGACTTCATCAAAAGTATAAAGGATAATGAAGACATAGGTGTCCAATTAAACATGGGTGACGGGTATTGTATATTGAATGTAGCATTCTGCATTGTAAGCACTAACCATCCAGCTAATTCTGCATTCAGAATCCCTTTTGCAAATGGAATATTTTCATGTCAAGATATTGTCTGGTGGTGTTGTTGATCAATACTGGCACCCTAGGTATATATAGATGCTCAAAATGAGTCCTAATCGGTCTCAAGCATGTGATATGTGTGTAATGTAACCCATGAAGGAGAGAATAATGTCATATTTTGGAAAATCATGTATTTTCTAGAAATTGCATTTATTTGATTGTCCCATGAACCATGATTGATTTGTTTAACGTCCTAAGGTTCTTACACCTGCCCATGAACCTCTATCAATGTACTGACCGGGAAGGCATTTCTCAAGTTGGTATGGCTAGATCCCTCCAATACCAAATCATAGTGGCATCCAGCTCAGCGTAATGCCATTACAGTGCTGCGTCTACTAGTGACGAATAATTGCACTGGTACAACTGGAGGCTATTGCGAAAAGAATCAGAATCGGATTCTCACTGACGTAACTCACCTTCCAGTTCCTGGCTGTTCTGCTGCTCAGAACAAACTTCTTACCTTACACTCAGAATCAATCCTCTTAATGTGAATCATACTGGAAAGCATTCCCCAATTCATTAAGAAGCTGAACTTAAGAAGCAATTCTATAACCTATTACCTTGCTGCAAAACAGGGGAGAAGTCATTGCTTGGGAGTAGCCAGTTCCCAATTGGGAATAGCACCTCCGACAGAATTGAATTCCTGTCCTTTCGCAACACCCTCCAGTGCAACCAAACCCTGTGTAATTATTACATTATGTGTTTCAAATCGCAGTCATACCATGTTGAGAATTGCCTTCCAGAGATCGGCATCCCTCACCTAACCTCTTGTACCTTGCATGTCCAAGGTAAATTTACAAGTGCCCCCTTTCCTATCACCAAGGATCCAATAGAGCCTTTGTAGACCTGGAGGGTGTTGCTCCTATAGTAAAAGGAAGAGCTGGCTAAAAATGCCCTTGTTTCCAGTCCTTTCTTTTCATGTAGCTATAACTTGTCCCTTTTGTTGCTCACAAGTGGTCATTCAAGTACGGTGCTAAAAAGGGGGATTTGAGTAGGTACCTAGTTGGGAGAAGTCAAGTTTAGAAAAGAGGGCACATACTCACAGCTCTTTTTACAATAGGAGCAACACCCTCCTGGATCTACACAGGGGATGAATTATGGATTAGGGCATTTCAGAGGTGAGATATTCAGTGGCAGGCTCTTGCATGCTTAAGGACAAAGAGGAGTGACATGTGATATCCCTTTCAGGGTCCATTCATATTTTGTTGTACTTTCGTATTGCAAAATAAACTATACACATTTTGACTATGTAACTTGATGAGAAAAGCTTTGGCAATAGAAAAACGTCTTAATTTCTTGTTCGCAGTTTCAGGTGTATTAACAATTAGAAACAACATGCAACAGAAGGCACACATGTACATGGGATGTTGGGTTATGGGTTGGTTAGGTAGAATTGGCAAGCATAGGTTAGTGTCAGATGTTACAGATGTCCTGCTGTCCTCCGTAGCCTCATCACAATGTTGGCAATGAAATATACTGACCACTAGTCAGTATGGTTCGTGGAGCTAGTGAGGTCCTTTGTTGTTGCGTCCCTTGAGCTTCTCATGTTAGTGCTATTTGTTTTGGGTTCTGAAACGGAAATCTAGTAACGGTTGTCGTATGGTTATCGTGTGCTGCAATGTCATTGTTTGTGGGAGCTGTTTTAATGACTACACCCATTGACAATCTTTACTGCTTATTTGCCGGAGTCACTTAATAACTACATACTTCAAATCTTGTATTGTCTTACTCTCGTACTCTATACTAAATGTAATATGTAATGAAGCATGTGTTCAAGCCCGCTTATACCCTGTTATCTGCTGTGTCACTGTTGTGTGGCCATTAAGTCCTATGGTAGTCTTGTTTTTGTGTACATAATACATATATTCTCTACCCGTTTGACCTCATTTCATCATGTACATTCATATATGTCATAATGTGAAAATAACTGGATTTGTAACAGATGAATTGGATGGGGAATCACCTTTATTGTCATTATCCACTTTTGTTAAATTGTGTCGGACAATAAAATTAATTTTCAAACCTCAAAAAAAAAAGCAGTTCAGTGGACCCTGCACCCTGAAGTACGTGTAGTCATGGTGAAGCCATTCTCGTATTACCAAAGGCCCAATCATTGTCTACAATTGAGTATTCTAGAGCACCCTCGAGTACTTCAGTGGATGGCACCCAATGAGACCCACTTCCTCTATCACAGCTAATTAGGGCCTTGGTCACAATTACTTGTGTCTCATATAGTCAGGTACTTGTATAACATTATGTATAAACAGAGTAGGTCTATTAGTGATTTCAAAGGGAGAACAACGGGAGTCATAATTAAACCATCCTATGAATTAGGTACATACTGATGTTCATGAAAGCAGAAATAAACAAAGAAAAATTCAAATAGACTTTGTGTCAAATTTTTATTCTCTTTCAAACTGTTTCCTTTTCTATATAATTCTGTTAATGATGATAAAAACATAGTGGTCATTTTATCATTTTGGATGGTGGATTTTCATAGTAATTCTAATTATGGTTATAGTTCTCATCATAATTCTCTGCATAATTCTCGAACTTGCAGAAGACTTTCTTCTCTTTATTCTTAATTAATAAAATAATACTTATTCACCAAAAGAAGAAATTAAAGTCCAATTGTTTCCGCAAGGATGGAGTATGAAATCCCTTACCCCCCCCCACTAATCCCCCTGTTATTAAGAAATGGCCAGATGTCCTTCAGACTGAGAGCGAGCCAGTCACATCCCCTCTATGCAAAAGGTAAAAGGAATAATCTGCCCAATTAACCTTTTTCAAGTTTGTATTTCAATACCATACAGATTGGCTCCAGAAAATGTCCATTTTCAAGGAAAAATCGAAATATTGTTGATGTGCCCTTAGATTACTGCAGGTTTGTATGTGCATAGAGGAGAGGATTAACCACAAGAATACTAGATATTGAAAAGTTGGCATTTTTCTGTATTTTTCTATTTTTGCTGACAAAATATACATATAATAAGAATTAAGTGGCATTGCACGTTCATCAGACATCACTAAATAGAATAAAACTATGAATAAAATGTTTTTCTTATTATATACCATAAAATATATTTACTGGATCATGGGGTTGTTGTATCTTTCCCATGAATATGCTGTTATTGATTTATTTCCCATTAGTTTCTACACTGTTTATGTTATCATGGAATTACCAGGTTATAAGGGCAATAGGGGAATTCTGTCCGATTTACAACAATTGTTTCAATTAAAAATATCAATATTGCACATGATTTCACTAATTGGGGATAGAAAACAATTGTATTCAATAAATGCGACCTCATCTGAATATGTCTCCTCTATTTGGCCATTTCTTCTACAGGTTTTTACCTTTTCCATGTGGTCACCCTGAATCTGATGAACGTAACATCATGGAGAAATTGAGAAAATAATAAGAAATATCTCTTAAAAGAATGATAATATGTCCAAAAAGCTATATCCCATTCTGAATAAACTGAATTCTCAGTTCCTGCTGGTTGCTTAATTTTCTCACATGGAGTAATTTATGCCGTATATACATAATATTAGTAATCTGATGAATGTAACAGACTGATGAATGTAACACCATCGAATATACAAAGCAATTTATATGATATCATCCTGGAAACAAATTAATGTTGCCGGATAGATAGAGATTTACACTTGTGTATTTCATAATTATTCTACTTTGAGCGATTATTGATATTTCCCCATTCTAAAAATATCTGATGAACGTAACATTACATGAAATGAAGGACTTGCGGCATTGATCTTTATGAAAAATATTGAAATCATTAAAACATTCATATTTACATTGAATAAAATTGTTATGTAAGGGACACAATTATGACCTTTCAAAGAGGGTCCATCTTAATACATGATACAACTAGGACATATTTGATGTTGTGTCTAGTCCTAATGTAGCTTCAAATAGTCTGATGAATGTAAGATTAATCTGATGAACGTAACATAAATCTGATGACGTCACAATCATCTTTGTGTCCACTTCACAGCAGGACAAGAATTAACATTGACAAAATTCTTGTACTAGCTGGTACGGTGTACACTAAGGTACCCCCATAATATGTCTGTTTTCCTTTTGAAAGAAGAATAAGGTCTATTCTATCTGAATTTAATATATATGTACATCTGATGAACGTAACAGCTATCTGATGAACGTAACATTAAGGTCTATTGCACATTTTCATATTTTGAAATGGAATTCCAGAAACCTAATGGCAGGGTGTGGTAGAGCTCCCATCACACACATTATCACCTTGATTTCATCGTTATTAGGCCAATATTTATATTAAAAAAAACAATCCCCTTTAGAATATTGCCTAAAAAGGTCGTTTTCTACCCCTATTTGGACCTCATTTTCTGAGGGAAAACAGTAAAATATTCAGGTTTTTCGCATATCTCCTCCAATATATGCGTGTTACACCTCCATTTACTATCAATGGACAACCCGAAATCATTTAAATTATCTTATTTAATCACTTCTTAAGAGAGAACTGAAATTTCATGGGAAAAACTCCATTTTTTTAAAATATTGATCAAATAATGAAAAAATATTGAAAATTTCTTAAAAATAAAATAGAATATGGTGCGAAATGGGTAATCATATTGTGAATGGTGAACGACTTTGATTAAAATTGAATTTTCCTTAGGGGACATCGTTTTTTCACTATTTTTCAGTCAAAATATGGTAGAAATCAGGGAAAAAAAGGGAAAATACAATATATTCCTTCATTATCATATAAGCACTAATTGAGATCTTTGCAGCCATACTGTTGATATCCCTTGAAATAGTTTTTTGACATAGATATTACCCAAAACATGACAGATTTGCTAGATGGACATTTTCTGGAGCCCGACCCATATATAGAATGATGGGCAAAAGATTTCTTTATGACTATCTCAGGTTAGCAAATAAGGCACTAATGAAATGGGCATATTGATGTGGAAAGTATCAAATCTTGTAGAAGGTAGATATATTCATATATCTATCTTCCAAATATCCAATAACTGTGATAACACCAAGAGTCACCCTTGGGAGTTATGTGGGACACATTGGTGCCTGACTTGGTCCTTGGTTAGGCCCGAGTGTATTAATACTCTTACTGCCCACACTGAAAGCCCCAAGGTCGTCAGACTGACAATACCCAAATCTACAACCTAAGGTCATCAGATTGAGCACCCAGGGTAGTCCACCTGATGGGTTTAGGTCAACACACTCATCCAAGGTAGTCAAACTGATTACATAATGTTGTTAGAGTGACAAACTTGGTGCTGACTACCTTGGGTCCTTAATCTGACTACCCAAAGCTGTAGATTTAGGTATCGTCAACTTGAGCACCTAGAGTGCTCAGCGGTGAAGACCTTCAGTTGAAAACTGAAGGCCTAATCATCAAACATGAGTGGCACATACCTGCCACCTTGTGTATTTGTTACATATTGTCAACAGAATGCCATAGACTCATACTGGGGAGATGTAGACTGAGGGATTTCACTCCCTGTAAGGTGCTGCCCTCTCTCTGTACCTCTTCTGATGACCATAGGTCCTCAATCTGATGAGTTTAAAGATCTGGAGGGTTTTCAGTGGCACTTAATCTACCAGTCACCAATAAGTAAGATTCCCCCAGTAGCTAGGTCTACTGCCCCGGTATGTTTTCCAGTTACGGAAAGCTCCTGCTATTTCCTGATAGATCTCTTAAGCTTGGGGGGTACCTTAAGCTTTCTTCCTCAGAGAAGTGTCCCCCCCACCATCTCTCACTCAACAAATGGAGAACAGATAAAAACACTTACCATTTCGAATATGGTATACCAACGTAATTTCCAGTAATGGCAAATGGTGCAATAAGCCCATTCAATTCTGGAATTTATGGATTTAAGATGATAACCCTATGCTTTTGAGCTGCAGTGACACTATTGGCAAGCCTGTGAGACACCTAGTGGACAATATCCAAACTACATGCCGATTCGGAACTTTTAGCTCCGATTTCAGATGAAAATCAGCGGAATAATGGAAAAATGGTAATAGAAATCGATAGTTAATATGGTAAATCATTTATTTGAAACTTTACAGCATGTAAATCGGACCATAGATAAGGATTTTAGACAAAATTCCTCAGGAGATAACCAAACAGGAAGTGACACTAATACAACCGGAAGTGGCGCTATGGACTAACTAGGTCAATTTATGCTGGTACCCTGTGCCATAGCGTCAATACCAAGGCGATTGACGCTATGGAAATGCAACATGTATTGTGTAATGGGCCATAATCATTGACACTGCCTTTGACTCTACGTTAGCGTCAA
Organism: Acholoe squamosa; assembly: GCA_949317995.1. Lineage (NCBI taxonomy): Eukaryota > Metazoa > Annelida > Polychaeta > Phyllodocida > Polynoidae > Acholoe > Acholoe squamosa. Next base: position 110,145,494 of record OX439036.1, on the reverse strand, counting down.
TGCCACCATAGCGCCACCATCTTTTTTATATAATGACCCCCTGGGCAAGTTTTCTGACCCCATCATATGCCCCGGATGCTCTAATATAGAGGCTGTATATCTAACAAGGCTGTCTGAATGTAATTACCACTAATGGAAGGCACTTGCAATGTCCTCCGTGGTAGCCATACATACATAGTGGGCCAGGCCATTGCTTACTGGGGTGTGGGGTCTATACAGCACCATGCTATGCCCATCAGAAGTCCGGCCACATGCTAATTGCTATTTAGCTCCAAACTCTGCTGTAACGTGGCCAGTCACATGGGCTACATAAGGGTGTTCTCCCTAGGGGCAGTCATAAGGTATCCTAACTAGGATATGGATGTAATGTTTTGCTTTTGGGTGAAATTTCACTACACACTGTAACATATAATGTTGAATCCGCCAGGGATCCTTGTAAAACTGAACAGTTGCAGTGAATCGGTGTAGTTTTTTATAAGAAGCCCCATGCAGGTGGCAGTATGATGGTGCAAGGAATCTATGTGACAATAACGATTTATCTCTGGCAACCTTGGGACAAGGATTCCACCATTATTCCGACAACATCTTTTATTAAAATGCAGACTGATGAATTGCGTTCTCTGCCAAATAATGATTACATCAAACCAAAAAAGAGGCAAGATGATAAAATGCAAAATGACAAATTAGTCTGAAATGGCCTAATGGCGTTTCACATGAAGCCCTGCCATTTATAGAATGGTGTCCCAATTACTTTTGAGACATGCTAATGGTGCCAAAGTATTCACCCCAGTTCTCAGAAAATGGTGCAAAAATAGCCTCGGGCCGTGCCAGCCATCCTGCTGCCATCTGAAGGTTTCTAGGAGGTGTTTGGGTATTCAAGATTCACAAAGGGTCGCCTTGTACGGAGGCAGCTGTTGGGAAGTAAGTTCAGAGAAGAAGTGGGGATAGATGTGGCTGAAAATTACTAGCCACATGTGGGATCCAAGAGGCCAGAGATCAGGAATTGATGTCCCCTACACACTGCCCTCTTTACAGGTCCGGCAAACCTAGGATATGAGGGTGAATACTGATGAGGAGACCCTGTAGGGTGTTGCTCCTATAGTGAAAGGAAGAGCTGGCTAAAAATGCCCTTGTTTCCAGTCCTTTCTTTTCATGTAGCTATAACTTGTCCCTTTTGTTGCTCACAAGTGGTCATTCAAGTATGGTGCTAAAAAAAGGGGATTTGAGTAGGCACCTAGTTGGGAGAAGTCAGTCAGTATAATATACTATAGAGTGAGTGAAATGAGTAGGTACCTGATAGTGCAGCTCTCTCTGTTTTAAACAAGGCAGGTGACTTTTCAGACTAATGTGGCGAGTGCAAGTTAAAGCGTGACTTCTTTTGAAAAGAGGGTACCTACTGACAGCTCTTTTTACCATAGGAGCAACACGCTCCTGGTTCCTTAAGTCTCTTGAATCAGAAATAGCGTATTGCCGTTTCCAAATGTTTCTTCACTAATGACAAAATATTCTCATGATGGAACAGAAGCCGATATTTGATCTTACAGACAAAGATGAAATTATGAAATATCTATCTGCATTGGTGGATTTGGGGTTTGAAGAAATTTCACCCCTTTTTCAGCAAAAATGCTTATGCAATACAATAGTATTGAATAGGAGGACATAGAAATCTTGGGGTTGCATGCATGTGAAAATCCAACGTCCCCTAAAAAGGACCACTCCCATATGATGATAAATAAATGACTGACCCATGCACTTGATATAGAAATCCTCTCCATTCCCACTTCAACTAGCTTCCAACTGGAGGCAAGACACTTCTGCAGCTAGGTTCTCTGCCTCTGTATCTATTCCTCTAGCAGAGTCCCCACAATTTCCTGATGGAGATCCTAAGCTGGGTGCCTTAAGCCCCCTCCCTGAGTGATGTGTCACCTTCAAGACCAAACCTCTATTTATAAAATTGGGAGTGTGAAAGATAAGGAGGGTGGTGGTAATGAACATGTCACGTTCTGGCACAATCATCATTATACAGTCTGGATATGTTAGACAAATATGCAAGGTTACATGGTTATCACATTTCAGAACGATTTTGGGTGCCCAAACTGGATAATCTGGGTGCTTTTATTAGAGGATAGAGGCACTGAGAGTTGACACTTGAACATTGACAGTGTTTTTTGTTGTCTATACTGTTCTTATATGCAACAGCAGCTATGACACAGCTTTGACAGTGGTTCATACTGAAAAAGCTCAGCATTGCCTGGGACCGATCCAGGAACCTTCTGAAATGGAGTTCTACATCTTATCTATTAGGCCACGGGGCTGGACAATAGTCTTGGGTTAGATAAGCATATGTTTGGGAACCTATGGTTACCATATATATTAGATAAGCATATGTTTGGGAACCTATGGTTACCATATATATATATATATATATATATATATATATATATATATATATATATATATATTTGTATGTCAGTGAATGCAGAATGCATTCTGATGCATTCTAATGCATCCTAACCCAGCAAATTGTCGTTATCTGTCGCCATGATTGGTCATCAATGGTGACTCCTTTCTGAGTGATAACTCACTGCGTCATCTTTCGCCACTGTGTGTCAGTCTCACATGGCATGGCAATTTATCACAACAGTCACCAACATGATTTCACTCACTGCGTGAGTATGTGCCACCCCTTGTCATCCCTCAGAAAGCATGGTGACTTATCACCACCATCGCCAACATGGATCTAACTCACTGCGTGAGTATGTGCCACTGCCTGTCAACTCTCACTCAGAATGGCGGCTTATCACAAGCATCGCCAACATGGATCTGACTCACTGTGTGATTATGTACCACTCCCGTGCCACTGGCATCAACTCTCACACAAAATGGCGACTTATCACTACCATTGCCAACATTGGTCTCACTCAACGCGTGAACTTGTGTCACTCCATGTCAATGCTCTCTAAGGATTGCATCATCTGTCACTCACTCTCACTAAGAATGGCAACTTATCACCACCATTGCCAGCCTTTGTCTCACTCAATGCGTGAATTTGTGTCACTCCAAGTCAATGCTCTCTGAGGATTGCATCACCTGTCAGTCACTCTCACTCACAGTGGCAACTTATCACCACCATTGCCAAAGTTGTTGAGACAGCACCACTGTTCAACATGTAGCCTATCTAGGAAGTGTGGGCATGAAGTATAAGTCCCATATGTATCAAATGTGCTTTGTTTCACACTGATTTCCATATAATACTTCAGAGTTGAATCAAACAAGATTATATAGAGAGAATATAAATTGAATTTAGATAGAGGTATCTCTAAAATGAAAGCAACTATCCATAAACACCTTTTCTCTGGTTACAGGAAAAATACATAGGGAAATATCAACATGAACACCTTGTCTGTGGTTAGAGGGAAGATACATATGGCAATACCTTCTCTGGCAAAACATACTTTGATCTGGCAGATGTGAGGCTGCATGATAACCAATGTCGATGATCATGAGCTTTTCATCTAACAAGGTGAGTGATCACCAGCGTCGCCATCACTGGTGAGTCTGAGTGATCACCACTTTCGCCATCCATGGTGAACCTGCGCTATGACGTGGTGCGCGTTTCATCTAGCGAGGTGAGTGATCAACCGCCTTGCCATCCCTGGTGAGTGTGAGTCATCACGATCCTCGCCAACCGTGGTGAACATGCGCCATGGCATGGTGTGCGTTTCATCTAGCGAGGTGAGTGATCACTCGTGTCGCCATCCCTGGTGAGTGTGGGTGATCAAGATCCTGTGGTGAACCTGTGCTATCACGAGGTACGCATTTTATCTAGCAAGGTGACTGATCACAATCCTTGCCATCCGTGGTGAATGTGCATTATGACGTGGTGTGCGTCTCATCTAGCGAAGTGAGTGATCACTCATGTCGCCATCCCTGGTGAGGATGAGTGATCACTCATGTCGCCATCCCTGGTGAGGATGAGTGATCACGATCCTCGCCATCCCTGGTGAACATGTGCTATGACGAGGTGCGTGTTTCATCTAGCGAGGTGAGTGATCACCCACGTCGCCATCCCTGGTGAGTCTGAGTGATCACCATCCTCGCCATCTGAGGTGAGGCCATGTGATCACCACCATTGCTATTCCTGGTGATCTTGTGCTATAGCGACGTCGTGTTCCATCTAGCGACATGTGTGAGCCACTTCACACAGGTTGACAAGTAGTCACGACAATTTGCTGGGAAAGGTGCAAATTGTGGTATAAACACAATGTGTAATGATTATGCTTGCACGCGTGCCTTTTAGGTACTTGATAGAGGCACTAGTGGAAGCATAATCATCATATATTACATTCATAGAGTAAATTGTGTTTCCCATTTGACCTGTATGGCCTGTGTTGAGGAACGATGTGAGATGTATTTGCTGATAACCTGTGCCTATTGCCTTGATTTGTCGCATACATATATACCTGGCTTATAAAAAGGAAGACCTCTACATGTGATGAGACATGAGGGTGAGGGGCTGGGTACCACAGTACTTGAAGAGTGGAATAGTACAAGCAACTTCATTTAAAATTATTAGTTTGTGGGCCTAAGGCTCAAAAGTTATCAATAGATTGTAAGGGCTTAAATTGACAGCAATTGATAGATTATGGGCTGGCTGAGTGTAAAACCATAAAAAATTGCTGTAATGATACATGATTCGATAATATAAGATAAAAGAAATTACCTGTCCAACCTTTTAGGTTATTTTTCTCATATGGCTATCAGATTGCATCTGCCCGTCCCTATATAGATATATATATTGTAGCGTTTTTATCGGAGTCCACTATTGTAATGGGGAAGTATCACACAACTCGGCTTCTTGTTATTAATGACACTTTATTGCCTGGCATTCTCTGCCACACCAGCTAAGTATCCTTGTGTAACTCCTAGCCTATGGAGGGGAAGCCTGAAGATGTAGACACCAGCACCCGTGGATCCAGACTGCCTCAAGGTGTCGATCCCCTTTTACTTATCTCTTCCCGTTCCTCCAACGCTGGCGTCTCCGACAGAGATCCAGCGTCGAAGGAACCCTCCTCCGAACGCAGGTAAATGGAACGTTTTTGGGTGTGACTCCGAGGTCGGTGGCTCCTCCGCCCCCGCACCAGGACGGTTTCGGCATCGCCCCCGACCCCTCGGTCTACACCGACATACATATATGGTAATACGAGAACGTCTGACGTGACTCCGGGGTCGGTGGTTCCCCCGACCCCTCGGTCTACGCCACACTCTCCCCAACTAATTAATAGCGTACTGGGTGAAAGTGATATATGACCCTCCTGCAGATGGGTATCCAATTTTGAATAAACTATATACACCATGGCCCCTGGGTGTTTACGTGTTATCATTATTTACACATACATACAAGTTATCATTGTTCATATATACATACAATCATCTAGTAAGCTTGACTTGTATGAACCTCCACCGTAGTGGCTTAGCATGACCTATAGTAGCGTGGTCCGCAGAGACCCTTCTTATAACAATGTCATTCTGGTCATCCTGTAGGATCGGTGGCCCCCTGGCGGTGGCGCCCCGGTCCTCCAACACCTCCGACACCTCCGTCTGTCGCCCTTCATCCACGTACTGTAAACTCCACCTTCGTTTCCCGTAATCCTATCCCCGGCCATCGCTGGTACGTCTATATACATACTCTTATCGTAATCCCAAGTTCTCTCGTATCAAGTCAAAACCGGCCATCTCGTAAATCACAAACAAGGCGTAAAAATACACATGGTACTCCTCTCGTATAAAGTCAAAACCGGCCATCTCGTAAATGACCAACAAGATGTGCATGTACCCTTCTTACTCCGTAGTGACGTCCTCCTCTGGCAGCCACCAGTCCCCATCCGGACCCCTCCACCGACCGCCTCCATCGTTCGCCCTCCGAGTTGGTCCCTCCGGTGCTCCTCCTTCGACACCCTCCGTCCAGACTCCCCGATCCGTTACTGTAACAACAAGGTAAGTAGCCTTTCATAACTACCGTTCCCCTGCTCGTGCTTTCGTCTGAGCTGCTTCCCCTCGTTCTTCTCAGTTTCTGGGCCTGTACTGGCCAGCGACCCGTGGACTCGGCCGTCGCTACCTTCACGCCCCACTTTAACCTTACGAGACAGCTCCCTCCGACCCGGCAGCACCTCCGATGTCTTCCGTTCGCCCCGCTTCCGTGGGAACGCCGCGCCCCTGTACTGGAGCCTTCCCGTCAGCCCTGCCCCCAGAGCTTGCCATGTAGTGTCACTTACCCTACTCACAAGAGGTGGACGCGTTGGCTCTCTCCGTCTGCATCTCGGTATCCTCCTCCGCCTCCTCAGTCGGGACCTCGGTAATGTCTGCCTCCGCCCCCTCCGTCGGCTCCGTCCCCGTCTTGTCTGTCGCCTCTTCTGCTTTCGCTCCTTTAGGCCACCTCTGACCACACCGACTGCATAATCCTTTGCCCGTGCTATCCCTGTAACGCGTCCTCGTTACCTGCACCAGCTCGAACTCTCCGTTAGCGAGACTCTGTATGGAGGCGGAGGCCATTCCTCCTGGAATCACTCGCAGGTCCGGTCCCATGTAGGTTGGCTGCCGCAGCTGCTTCGCGTAAGCCCGGAGGGCCTCCGGTCCTGTGTAGTCCCTATGCCACTGCATCAGTCTGTCCTTAACCGATTCCCCCTCCTCCTCCGTATCCTTCTTTTTTACTGGTTCTGCTTCCTTGACTACCTCCTGTATGGAGACTACTCCCTCCGTCGAGGCCACACTTCCCCCCACCGCCTCATGTAGCTGGGCCCCCGTCACCAGGACTAACCTATCTGTCTTGGGTACGGGTAGAATCCTGTCGCTGTTGATGTCCTCCTGAATCGTCTCCGTCCCCTCGGGGACGAGGACCATAGTATCGGCCTTACCTCCTTCCTCCCCTCCTTCTATCTGGAGGAGAAAATCGCCCCTAGGGGACTTCACTATTAGTCCGTCCAGTCCAATCATTATGCACCTGGGGTTCCGGGTTATCTGATACGGTGTAACTCCTTCCCCAGTCCTCCCTGATCCCGTGCCTTTCTTTGGTGGAGGAGGCTGCCTCCTCCCCTTTGACCCCTTTTTACCTTTGGTCGGGGTAGTCCTCTCCGCTCCTGACATGCTTGCCCTCGCCTCCGGGTGACTTCCCCCCATATAGTCCCCCGTCCTGGGGGTTTCTACTGACCTCGCCCGTCTTTCTGGGGAGGTATCGGACTTGTTCTCCGGTGTAGATCTTGACCGTAAGAGGTCCTCCGTGCTTCGTCTAGGTGTCCGGGGAACTCTTTCCACCTCTGTTCGGGGCGGGGTTCGGGAGAGACCGACGCCCTCCAACATTTCCTCCAGTCCCGTAGTCCTGGCACTTTTCTTCCCCCTTGGGCTCTTCTGCTGTTTAGGTGGGTTCTTCTCTTCTTTCACAGCCTCTCTCTTTAGCTTATCCTTTCTCTCCTTGTCTCTCCTGGCCTCCTTGTCTTCTAACGCCCGGAGTCACTCTGCCTCTACTCTGTCTTCCTCTTCCTTCTTCCTGAGATTTTCTACTCTTTCCGCCTCTTTCCTATCCTCCCCCTGCTTTCCTTTCCTTCTCTATTCTCTCCCTCTCGGCCTTCTCCTTCGCCTCCCTCTTTTTTTTCTCCGCCGCTAACTGTCTCTGCCTCTCCTTCCCGCGTCTGATAATTTTGAGGTACTCTCTGGCTAACTCCGGGCACGCTGCCACCTCGGGTGGTAGCACCACCTCCTCCTCTTCGTCAGGCTGGCAAGTCACCTGGCCCTGACCAGTTTCCCCCGCCTCCGGCTGCTGCGCGGTGTCCCCTTCTCCTGCCTGGACTGCCCCGGTCTCCTCCGTCCCTGTGTCTGCCTCGTCCTCCTTCCCCTCTGAGAGGATGGAAGCATCTCTGGTGGTGGAGGTGTCCTTCTCCTCCGACTGGAGGGAGGTACTCTGTATGGATTGTTCCTCCTCCTCAGATGATTCCCAGCCGTCGGCGCCCCGACGCCCTGGTGATTTAGGGTCCTGCCTGTCTGGCCCCCTGTCTGTTGTCCTCTGAGGAGACTCGGGCGAGTCTATCCTTACTTGCTTCTTGGCCACGCCCATGCCGGTGAAGAGGATGGGCTTAGGCTTCTCCCCGACTATGGCGTATTGGCTTACTTTCTCCGGGCTGGAGTCCAATCCCCCCGAGATGGTGTGTTTCCCCCCTCCCTTCTCCGGGCTTGACTCCTCCTCCTCACTCTCCCCCGACCCTGACACATCGTCAAAAGTTCCGCTTTTTAACAGAGTTTTTTGTTAGGGGCTGCCCTGCTTTGGTAGCCTCATAGTCCTGCTCGATTTTCCTCATATCCAGGGAGCCCGGGGGTAACTCCGTCTTCAGACGGACCAGCATATGAGTAGGGGATTCTTTCTCCTTCCCGTATACTCCCGTGAGAATGTCCAACACATACCCGACCCACTTCTGCTCCGCCTCCGACAGGAGCCGCGGGCTACCCTTTCCCTCTTCTCCACTGTCCCCCACTCCCCCTTCCTTTTTCTCCGGGGCCACCGCCGGTTCCTCTGCCGGCTTCCGGGGGGACCGCTGTGCTTTCTTCCCCGGGAGGGCCTCCGCCTCCTCCAGCTCCTTCCTTTTCAGGCCCTTTCCCCCGGAGCCACTCCGGGTGACTACTCCCTCCGGGACTGCCTGGGGTGGGGTCCACAGACCTGCCAGTTCCTCCAAGAACTTGGAGGCCTCCAGGAGTCCTTCTTCCACCTCCTCCTCCCCTATCCCGATGCCCGGAGACACCAGGGACGACGTGGTGGAAGCCGGGGTGGTCGTCCCCCGGTGGTCCACATGCTGGGCTGCCGACAAGACGAGGTGCTGGGTTGCTGGTCAGGCTCGGCCGTTGAGGTGCTGGGCTGTGGCTGTGGCTGCTCCGCCTTCCTCCTCTTCGGCCCGGAGGGCGATGCCCCCGCCGCCTCCGCTGCTTTCTCTGTTTTTTTTTCTATCCTCCTCTGCCAAGATTTTCTCCGCTTTGGCTTTCGGAAGCCCCAGGGGTAGGGACATGGTTTCCTAGGGCTGTACCCAGGGACCCCTCTCAGGGTGGCGGCGCCCCACGTGGCGCTGCATGTCATCGCCCCGGTCCTGTGCCACCATGTGCAGGCACCCGGCCTCCGGGCACCTGTAGCCGTCCTGATAATTTTCATGCCTTTTCAGATGCCTAGTCATCCCATCCTTCCTCGCAAAGTACCAGACTCTTCCGTCCGCCTTCGCCCTGCACTGGTCACACCAGAACTTCGGAATCCATTCCCCGTCAACTAGCTCTGTCTTTACGGGCTTGCCCTCGATGGTGTGCTGTCTTCTCATGATGATCGTCTTCGGCCACTCTGCGGTGGGTTTTGTGAGATCAATAGAGTTAGCTCCATCCTTATATCCCCGGCCTCCGCCCGCCTCCGCCATCCTGGCCCCTCCCCTTCTCTCCTCCTGACCAATCAGCGGCCGCGGTCCTCCTCCCTCCGCTTTGGTGAGATTCCCCCATCTTTCTCGGAGTGGTTCCGCGCCTTTCCCACGCTTTCCCCAGTGTTTCCTTCCTCCGTAAGCGCGGCCGTGGGACTTGGAATGTTCTCGCCTTCCGTTCCCACGGTCTCCGCCGTCCCACTGACTCTCCTGGGGTGACCTCCTCCTCCTGCTCCCCTCCGTCCGTGCCCTCCCCCGGGGGGCTTGGGAGCCACTCAACGACCTGCTAGAGTAAGACTGGGGTGGGGAGCGCATCCCTCTCTCTTTTCGCCAGCCCTCTCTACTCCGTCGTCTCCCCTGGCCGTTTTCTTGCCTCCTCACCTCCTCCACCGTGGAGCTCAGTCTTCCTCCTCCTCTTGAGTCCTCCTTTTCACCGTCAGAGAGAACCACCCGTCGTCTGTCGTCGCCCATCGCGCCGGACATGACCATTATTGTCCTTGCTCTCTTCCCGCCTCCGTCCTCCGCATCCACTTCGTTGCCTAGCAATGCCGCTTTAGGCGGGACTTTATCCCCACTCGGGGGCGCCACCTCCCTTGGTGTTTCTGTTTTCGGCGGGGTTTTCCTCCCTTGCCCACTTGGCGGCGCCACCTGCAACTCTCTCTGCTTCGCACGTCCCTTCATCGGCCTCCTCCAGGGGAGAGATGTATTCCTCGTCAAGTGGGGGCTCGTCCTCGGGGCATTCGCCCCTCCAGTGAGCCATAGCTCCCCATCTGGCTGTCTTCCTCTCTCCCTCCAACCACTCCTCATACCATGAGCTAGTATCCGTCGCCATCTTGCATGCTTTGGGAGTAGACGCCGCCTCCGCCTCCGCCCGGCTGTCCCCGGGAGCACCCCTCTTCAAGTCCCGGATGACCACTCTTACCGCCCCCACAGACTCCTCCTCCTCCGACTGGGCTGAATCCGTCTCCTCGTCTGGCCCCTGGCTCTCCTTCCCCGGCTCCTCCTCCTCCTCCGATGAGTCCTGGCCCCCGTGGAGGGGCCCTGGGGGAACCTTCTTGAGGGCGTCATAGTGCACCAACTTGGTGACCTTCCCTTTTTATATTTTATATACCGCTTCACCGATTCTGGCCATTATCTCCCACGGTCCTGTCCAGTAGCTCTGCAGCTTAGGAGTCAACCCTTTCTTCCTCTGCGGGTGGTAATAGAATACTCTTCCCCCGACGTCAAAAGTGCCCTCCTCAGCCCTCGCGTCATAGTTTCTCCGTTGCCTCTCCACCGCCCGCCCCAGATTGGCTCGCGCTGTCTTGTAGGCCCGGCTCATGCCTTCCTGTAGTTCGGCCACATATCGTACGCTGGCCCTTGCACCATTTTCCAATGGGTAGATCAGGTCCAGGGGTACGGCTGTCTCCCTCCCCAACATCATTGCATTGGGGGACACCCCCGTTGACGAGTGGACTGATGATCTATAGGCCGCCATTACGAACGGCAGCTGCCGATCCCAGTCCCTCTGCGTCTCCGCCACCACCGTCGCCAGGAGCATCTCAATCGTGCGGTTCGCCCTCTCCACCATCCCGTCGCTTTGCGGTCGGAAAGCACATGTTCTGGTCTGTTTTACTCCCAGCAGGGCCACCACTTCCCGGAACAATACAGATTGGAAGTTTTTCCCTTGGTCGGTGTGTATCTCCACCGGTGCCCCGATGCGACAGACTAACTCCTCCACAAACTTCCTGGCGATGGTGGGCGCCTCTTGGTTGGGGAGGGCATAGGATAAACTGATTCCCCGCTGATGTCATGGGGAGTGGTCCCATTACATCCATGGCCATCCTTTGCAGTGGGAGTCCTGCCCCTACATGTCCCATCCGTGCTCTGTGCGGGAGAGGGCCTGCCTTTCTCCTGATACAAGGTTCACACCTTTCGCACCATAGTGTCACGTCCCTCCGGAAGTCCGGCCAGTAGTACCCGCCCTGTAGACGCCTGATGGTTTTATTACGTCCCAGGTGGCCGGCCAGTGGTTCTCCGTGCACCTCTCGTAACACCGTCCTCCGCTCCTCCGTTGGTACAGCGATTTGGAAGTGTTTCTTTCCTGCCTCCGCCATCCACCACCGACCCATGACCCCCTTCTCCACGGACATCCTGGTTGCCTGGGCGTGCCATGCCTTCCTTTCGTAGTCCCAGTTCCTCCTCTCTTCTTCCCCCGGGGTCTCTGTCCCTTCAACCCAGCGCTTTACCCTTCGGAGGAGCGGGTCCTCCGCCTGGAGTACCGCCCACTCTCGCCCTGGGGGTCTCACGGGTAGCTCTGTGCCCGTGTGAAAACACGACAGTGGAGGGTCTGCTCCGCCTCATCCTCCCTCCCACATTGTCTACACGGAGTTCTGGAGAGTCCATCTGCATTCCCGTGCAGCCGTCCTGGTCTATGCTGGATCTGGATGTCGTAGGTCCCTATTATCTGTAGCCACTGGGCCAGCTGGCCCTCCGGCTCCTTGAAATCCAGTAACCAATGGAGAGAGGCATGGTCGGTCCTCACTCTGACTGGACTGCCCACCAAGTAGTGCCTGAATTTCCTAAGCCCGAACACTATTGCAAGGAGCTCCCTTCGGGTAACGCAATAGTTCCTCTCCGCCTTTCCCAGGGTTCGGCTCCCGTAGGCCAGAACCCTCTCCACTCCGTCTTGGTCCTGGGCCAGTACCGCCCCCAGTCCTGTATCGCTGGCGTCGGTGTCCATTACCAGGGCCCCTTCCGCTCGGGGGAATGCCAGGATGGGCGCCTCCATTAGTCTCTTTTTGAGCTCCTGGAATGCCGCTTCGCGTTCCCCCGTCCACTTGAACGCTCTCCCCTTCTCCGCCAATGAGCTCAGCTCAGATACGAACGTCCTATAGTACCCCGCCAAGCCTAAGAAGCTCCTCACCTCCGTTACGCTCTCCGGCGTAGGCCAGGACTGCACGGCCTCAATTTTGGATGGGGAGTGGTCCCATCACATCCATGGCCATCCTTTGCAGTGGGAGTCCTGCCCCTACATGTCCCATCCGTGCTCTGTGCGGGAGAGGGCCTGCCTTTCTCCTGATACAAGGTTCACACCTTTCGCACCATAGTGTCACGTCCCTCCGGAAGTCCGGCCAGTAGTACCCGCCCTGTAGACGCCTGATGGTTTTATTACGTCCCAGGTGGCCGGCCAGTGGTTCTCCGTGCACCTCTCGTAACACCGTCCTCCGCTCCTCCGTTGGTACGGCGATTTGGAAGTGTTTCTTTCCTGCCTCCGCCATCCACCACCGACCCATGACCCCCTTCTCCACGGACATCCTGGTTGCCTGGGCGTGCCATGCCTTCCTTTCGTAGTCCCAGTCCCTCCTCTCTTCTTCCCCCGGGGTCTCTGTCCCTTCAACCCAGCGCTTTACCCTTCGGAGGAGCGGGTCCTCCGCCTGGAGTACCGCCCACTCTCGCCCTGGGGGTCTCACGGGTAGCGTGGTTGGGTTTTCCGTTTCTCCCTGCGAGGCTTTGGCTCTGTGCCCGTGTGAAAACACGACAGTGGAGGGTCTGCTCCGCCTCATCCTCCCTCCCACATTGTCTACACGGAGTTCTGGAGAGTCCATCTGCATATCCGTGCAGCCGTCCTGGTCTATGCTGGATCTGGATGTCGTAGGTCCCTATTATCTGTAGCCACTGGGCCAGCTGGCCCTCCGGCTCCTTGAAATCCAGTAACCAATGGAGAGAGGCATGGTCGGTCCTCACTCTGACTGGACTGCCCACCAAGTAGTGCCTGAATTTCCTAAGCCCGAACACTATTGCAAGGAGCTCCCTTCGGGTAACGCAATAGTTCCTCTCCGCCTTTCCCAGGGTTCGGCTCCCGTAGGCCAGAACCCTCTCCACTCCGTCTTGGTCCTGGGCCAGTACCGCCCCCAGTCCTGTATCGCTGGCGTCGGTGTCCATTACCAGGGCCCCTTCCGCTCGGGGGAATGCCAGGATGGGCGCCTCCATTAGTCTCTTTTTGAGCTCCTGGAATGCCGCTTCGCGTTCCCCCGTCCACTTGAACGCTCTCCCCTTCTCCGCCAATGAGCTCAGCTCAGATACGAACGTCCTATAGTACCCCGCCAAGCCTAAGAAGCTCCTCACCTCCGTTACGCTCTCCGGCGTAGGCCAGGACTGCACGGCCTCAATTTTGGATGGGTCCGTTTCCACCCCCTCCTGACTCACCTGGTGGCCCAGGAACAAGACTCTCCGCCTCGCTAACTGGCACTTTGACGGCTTCACCTTCAACCCCGCTGTCCTTAATCGGTCCAATACTTCCCCCAAGCGCACCAGGTGCTCCTCAAAAGTGGCAGAGAAAACCACAATATCGTCGAGATATACCAGACACGTTTTCCACTGTAGTCCTCTCATTGCCACCTCCATGACCCTCTCGAACGTCCCCGGTGCGTTACACAGCCCAAAAGGCATTCGGATAAATTGATACAGGCCCTTATGCATGGTAAACGCCGTCTTTTCCTTGTCCTCCTCCGCTATATCGAGCTGCCAGTAGCCGCTCGCCAGATCCAACGACGAAAACCAGGCGGCCCCCGCCATGGTGTCTAAACAGTCCCCCATCCGGGGAAGGGGGTAGGCATCGGTTGCCTTGTTGAGCCGGCGATAATCTACGCAGAAATGTGTGGTTCCATCTTTTTTTTTTTACTAGGACCACCGGGCTCACTGATGCCTCGATGACCCCCGCTTCCAGCATCTTATCTACTTCCTCCTCCACCGTCTCTCTTCTGTGGGGAGCTAGCCGCCGCGGTGGCTGTTTGATGGGGGGGTGGTTTCCCGTATCGATTCGGTGTTGCGCGAGGCTTGTGTGCCCTTTGTCTTCCTTATGGCATTGGAAGGCATCGATGTATTCCTCCAACAGTCGGCCCAACTCCTTCCGTCGGTGCGCTTCCGAGCCTGCCACCAGCTCCGTGATGAGTGCTTTATGGTCCACGCCCTCCGCTCTCCGACACCAGCTGCCTCCGCCTGCCTCTGCCTCCGAGGACCCCGTTCCAGCCTCCACCGGTTGTATCGCCCCCAGTGTCATATCCCGGTATATGATGACCGGTTCCCTCCCGGGGTTGAGAACCCTGACCCAGGCTTCCCTACCTTCCGGTCGTATCAGTCCTCTCCCCACCAAGAAGTCTGGTTCCCCTTTGTGCCCTGCCAGGCCCTCTATAATACCGTCCCCTCCGGTCTCCCAGGGGCCTGTGATTGCTCCTTCCACGAATGTCTCTTCCCCCGACCCCAGGACCGTCGAGCGCACACTGACTATTCTACAGACTTCCTCCACCTCCGTCCATACCAACCGTCCCTTCGCCACGTCCACTATGAGGTTGTTTTCCCTCAAGAACGCTGCCCCTAGGATCCCTTCCATGCTTGTGTCGCTAACTACAAAGGTGGCTTCCACCGTCCGTCGACCCAAGTGCAGCTCCGCTCTCATTTCTCCCATCAAAGTCATCGGCCGGCCCTCCATGGAGAAAACCTTCTCCGTTGTTGCTGCCAGGGTCCTCCTACCCCCGTGCTGTTCCCACCATCGCTGTGAGAGTAAGTTAAGAGAGGCCCCTGTGTTGACTAATAGTTGCACTGGTGCCCCCACCAGGGTCCCTGTCACTATTACTCTGCCTCCTCCACGCTCCCTCCTTCCTTGTATCACGTTTCTAGGCCCATTCCCCCCGACCTCTACTTGGCCTCGCGTATAGGTCGGTTCTAGTTTCCCGCTGGCCGCGTTTCCTCTCCCGTAACTGCTCTCTCTCCAGGTTTTGTTCCTTTCGCCACCTGGCAGTCCCTCCTAAAGTGGCCCTCCTGGCCACACCCGTAGCAGGCCGTGCTCCTCTTTTTTTTGTCTCCCCCTCCGGCGGCCGATCCCTCCGACCTCTTCATGAGGGTCGTTAGCATCTCCGCCACTTGGTTCATCTTATCGTTGTTAGCCTGAAGGTGTTCATTTACGGAGGCGTCCGCAGACCGCACCCGTTGTCGCGTCTCCTGTTCCACCTTTAGGTATGCCTCAGCCCCCACCGCTGTCATGACCGCTGCCTGCAGATCCTTGGGTTGGGACTGATACACCCACTGCCGCAGCGGGTTCTCCAGACACAATAAAAACCTATCTAGAGCCAGAGTGTCCGTCGTCCGGGCATCCGCCTCGGGGTACGCCAGGCGGGTGTATTTCATGAGGTCCTCCTGCAGCTCCTGGAGCCCTTCTCCTGTCTTCCGCACTCTCGTTCTCAGGAACGCCTTATACGTCTCCTCCTGGTTTGTAGGTTCGAACCGCTCCACTAGAGCCTTCCTCAGGTCCCTGTACCCGTCGGCCACCGCCGACGGGAACAGGGACCTATCTGCCTGCCTTTTATGAGTTCTGAATCAATGTAACTTCAGCTTAATTGGACTATTTGATTTACAGATGTTATATATTCTCTAATTACAGTCAGTGGCCTTCAAGTACACTCTAAAAAATAACTGCTGAATCTACCAGGAATCCTCATAAAACTAAACAGTGAACCAGCATAATCATATTGCACTTTCTACAATGGAGACCCAGATGGCAGCATGATGGTACAAGGAATTTTCTTGAAGATTATGATGGATCTCTGGGAAATTGGGGCCAAGGATTTTGCCATTGTTTTGACAATACATTATTTTTACAATGTGGGCATTCAGCTTTGAACAGTGAGTTGCAATTGCTGACCTGAAGATGAAATTCATATATGTAGAGAGGCAGCATACATTTTCCAGCTGTCATAAACCATGCCTAGTCTACAATGGATTCTGTTTATCTATGAAATATCCATAATGGGGGCATTGTACCTTGTTATGAGAATAGGTAAGGTGAGACTGATAAGTGACCAACTAGGTTACCAATAAATTTATCTACTCCATTTCCACTTAGTCAAACAAACAACCAGAACAGGATTCCTCTGTCGCCTGGGTCACTGTGTTGGTTAAAAAAAAGAATGTTGTCAAAATAATGCATTCATCTTCCTAAAGTTGCCGGAGATCCATTGCTGTTTTCACAGAGGTTCTGCTGCGACAGAAACTCTCAGTTTTCTGATGGACCTCCTAAGCTGGGGTACTGTAATATTTCTTAATAGGCAGGTCACTAGCATTCCCAAACCAGCTATGACATAGCTTTGTAAATACAGGAAATCTGCATTGTTTTTATTGGGATTGCAAAGAATTATCTAATTTTATCATTCCCATATAAACGCTATCTGATATAAAATGAAATACATACAAAGGTTCATTGTATTGGGTCTGACTAAAGGTTATCTCACTCGCTTTGGCCTCGTGAGATAATTCTGTCATATGCAATACCCTTAAACATTTTGTCTATGTCTATCAGGACACTCACCCAACAATACACATAGGATAAACCTGGAGCAGTTGATGCTAAGATACCCAGCCTTAATTATGATACCAAACCCTGAGAGGGATGAGCATGTAGGAATTACACCCTACCCTTTCTCCAGTGTCAGATAACATGACATGACGAGGGTGCCTGACATGCTACACGGGTGTGTTTAATAGATACCCAAATAGACAGCTATTATCATGAACCCTGCTAGGTACACTGTAAAAAATGTCGTAAATAATGGCAAAATCCTTGTACCAATGTTGCCAGAGACCCGTCATTATTTTCACAGAGATTCCTTTACCCACCACACTGCCACCTGCGGCTTACTGCAATGAACTACACTGATTCGCTAAAGTACAATTGCAGTAGTCCATTGTTAAGTTTTATGAGGATCCCTGGTAGATTCAACACTTATTTTTTACAGTGGGGGGGGGGGAATGCCAATTTCAGCAATATTGATTGCAATGTTGGTCTCATATTTCTTCTCCATTTCTGGGTTCTTCTCTGAATACCAGTACCAAATAGTTATAGAGAAGCATAGGTTACTGTACATGGATTCCCCTAGACACTACAGAATCCCTCTCTTGAATAATAGAGAACAAATAAATCTTCTCTTAAACCTTACACTCATATACTGGTCCATTTTAGAGTGAAATGGACCACAACAGAAGACTAAGTATTTACATCTTGCACCCAAAGTCTAAAAACGGTGTGTGAATGGTGCTGTGTTTGGTGAAGAAAACACACAAAAAAAAAAAAAAAAACATTTGTACAAATATAGCAATAGTGGCTTGTTTCTTGTGATATACTCTGAACCACTCTTGGTGAACTGATCAGCAAGGCCTTTCTCAAGATGGTATGATTGGACCCCTTCAAATCATAGTGGGATCCTCAGTCTAATGCCATTACAGCCCTGCATTTACTGGTGGCCATATGCAATAACTACATTTAGTCTATAAGATCTGATTGTACAAAGCAATCGTAATGCTTTACCTGTGATCATCCCCTCTAGCATTGAGGGTCTCAAGTCATAGGGGCTTTTCCTAGTCATACCTTGTTGAGAAATGCCTTCCAGAGATCGGCATCCCTAACCTCACTCCTGGTACCTTGCATGTCCAAGGTAAATTTACAAGTGCCTCCATTTCTATCACCAAGGATCAAATGGAGCCTTTTGTAGACCTGGATCTATACAGGGGATGAATTATGAATCAGGGCATTTCAGAGACCTGTGAGATATTCAGTGGCAGGGTCTTGTATGCTTAACCCTTTAAATGCCGCTGATGTAGGAGTGCATCATTCCCTTTGGTCGTCATGATGCACCAATGAAATGCTGGAATGACTGATCACCAGCACTTCATTAGAGCATCATACCGACCCTTCATGGTGAATACATAAACTCCCGGAAGGTCGGCATGATGCTCCAATGAAGTACTGTCGAGCAGACTCGCCAGCACTTCATTGGTGCAACATGACGACCAATGGGCATGATGCATGAATCAGCAGTCCTTAAAGGGTTTAGCTAGAAGAGGCATGACCTGTGTTATCCCTTTCAGGGTCCATTCATATTTTGTTCTAATTAAACACATTTCCATTCTGTTTCCAATTCAGCTATGCTAGCTTTGTCCATGTAACTTTATGAGAAAAGCTTTGGCAATACAAACACATTTTACTTTTCTGTCCTCTTTTTCCTTTAAGCAAGACCTTCCAGGTTATTAACAATTAAAAACCACATCCAACAGAATGTACACATGTACATGAGAGGTTGGGTTATGGCTGACTAGCTAGAATTGACCAGCAAAGGCTAGTATCCAGGGGCCAGAAACTAAGTCTCCAAAGCATGGTTACCAGGGTGTGCATTCAGCAATATCCACGGCATCCCCTGCATCAACACAACCCACCCAATCCACATAATTCAGCTTTTCCAACTAGAAGTATTGCTTTAAATATCATTTCCCAAAAATGACCTTCTTCATTACCACCATACATTCCTGTCTATGAGGTCCACTTTTGTCTTATAAGTCAAAGATTTTCAATGGTGCCACACATGTCCTGCTGTCTTCCTTAACCCCAGCCCAAGACTGGCAATAGCTTATACTAACCACTACTCAGCACTGGTCACTGGGGATTGTGAGTTCTTTGTGGGTGGTCCCCTTGAGCTTCTCATGCTAACGCTACGTGCTCTGGCAGTTGGACAGGTCAGTGGACCCCTTAGGGACCCTGGAGTACCTGAAGTCATGGGGAAGCCTCTCCCTTATTACCATACACGGGTCCATTCATTGTCCACCATGGGGTATTCAGGGGGTAGCTCAGAGTACTTTGGTGGGTGAGACCTGCTTCCTCTATTACAGCTAAATGCAGGAAGGTCAGAACTACGATGTGGTCACAGCCCAAAGAGGATGACCGGAGTCATACACCATCTTATAATTTACTGAATGAATAAAGGGGTGAATTAGATTTGGCATCAGTCAAGCTTTCCGGGCAAAACAGAATAAGGCAACACCAAAAACACAAGGAAAACAAAGAGGTTAAAGAAAAAGACAACAGCAGAAAGATAATAATATAAAAACCTGTAATATATGGATTCAGATAGCTATTAAAGTTTGTGCATAAAGTTCCACTAGATAGGATAAGTGAAATGAATCAGGAAAATCTGTGAGCAAATCAGCAGCATCTTCTCTATGTCGAAGATGAAAAGATCATCTTTAAGTTCATATTTCAATGTCAAAGGAATTAAATACAAATGTGATTTCTCTGTGGATACATCGGAGATTGACATGTGCATATATGCAGTTTTCTGGCATCAACAAAAAGTACTAACATTTGTAGTTATTTGATATCTATCAGTCAAATATCCAATAACTTTGGCAACCCCCAGTAACAGTGCAAATAGTGGGAGTTATGCAGGACACATAAATGCTGACTTGGTCCTTGGTTAGACCCGAGTGTATTAATCCTCTTACTGCCCACTTAATCTACCAGTCACCAATAAGTAAGATTCCCCCAGTAGCTAGGTTTACCACCCTGGTATGTTCTCTGGTGATGGAAATCTCCTGCAATTTCCTGATAGATCTCTTAGGCGTGGTGTACCTCAATCTTTCTCCCTCCGTGAAGTGTCCCTTCCACCACAAAGCTTAATCATCTAATTTGGAAGACATAAAAAAATGTGTTTCTATACTGAAAACAATGTCACATTCTGCCACATTGATTACTGTCTATTTAGTGTGTACATCCACAGTAGAAAATAACTGTTGAATCTACCAGAGATCCTCGTAAACCTGAACTGTAAACAACCCTAATCATATTGCAGTGAACCAGGTTCAGGGTGGCAGTAGGAATCCCTGTGAAAACAACGATGGATCTTCGGCTACTTTGGACAGGATTTTGGCAATATTTCAACGACATTTCCTTTTTTTTACAATGTATGATAAACAGGCAGTAACACTGTAAGGTGATAGATTTGTTAAATACATAAAGGAAGGTCTGTGTTTCTATAGATGCTCTGATTGTGGATTGCAGTGGTACATAAGGGGAGAGACTGTGGATGGGTGGATGTTTCAAATTAGTCAGTGGGCTGAACCTCTAGCTTACTGAAGTGTGCACTACATCAGATTTATTCAAAGTAGTAAAACCTGCATATAAGCTGCAGCTAAAAGACCCTTCCAGAAGGTTGATGTGACCCTATCCAGTTGTGAGCAAGTGTCCTGACTCCAACAGATACCCCTGATGCTCTGACATAGATGCTGTATATGGATCAAGGTTGTCTGAATGCATAAACCACTAATAGAATCCACTAATAGAAAGTCCATCCTGGAATCCATGCATAGTGAGTCAGGCAATCGCTTTCTCATGTAGTATGCCCACATGGGCTAGATCATGTTTAGCTAGAAGATCTTGGTTTACCAACAAAATTATGAAGGTCCATATGTGACACATGAACGTCCGTATCTATCCATAAGGTAAGGAAAAACAGGGCCCTGGAGGCCCTTGG
The DNA here is from genome assembly GCA_949317995.1 of Acholoe squamosa. NCBI lineage: Eukaryota > Metazoa > Annelida > Polychaeta > Phyllodocida > Polynoidae > Acholoe > Acholoe squamosa. The sequence goes on along the minus strand of OX439036.1, from coordinate 110,124,724 downwards.
TTGGATTAAGATTTACAAAGCGTATCCTGGTATCGAGGTAGAGAGGCATGTGGTGTGAAGTGAGTTCAGAGAAGAACTGGAGGAGAAAATTACTAGCCACATGTGGGATCGAAGAAGCCAGAGATCAGGAATTGATGTCCCCCACACACTGCCCTCCTTACAGGTCCAGTTGACCAGGAGGTTAATTCAAAATATCCTGGGATCGCAACCTCAGCGATCTTAGGAATTATTCTGCCTTATCCTATTAAGCGATCTTAAGAATAGACTGCATTCACTTTTCATAGCCAGCACTAAGATCGCATCGATCTTAGCCTCAGCCCTCCTACACTAATTCAAGAAGTACTGACTGGGCACAGGGGTAAGAGTCCCAAAATAAAGGAATAGCTGTGGAGACACTCCTCTTCACAACAGTGTTTATACCATCGTTCCCCATCCCTATATGGGCTAACAAAAGAGCACAGGGTGCAGTTGACCCCGTAGAGTATTCAAGAGTTGTTCCCTTGAATGTATGATTTATGCTTGCCTATTAGAAGCATTGTGCCCCCCAGGACAAAGAGAGAGAAGTGAAGAATTACCTTACAGTGCACTTAATGCATGAGTAGCCCTAAGAGCCCTCAAGGACACTCAGCCAACGTCCTCCCTCCCCTCTATATGTATGCAGCAGGCTATTCACTCTTTCGATCAGGAGTGTTCCCTGTAAGTGCTCTTGTACTCAGGTTAAACCACTATGCAATTCTTTCACTAAGATTGCAGTGATCTTAGCGCTGGAAAAGGACTAGTGAAGTGATCTCAGGACTTGCTATTCCTGACAGGCCTGCAACCACTGCATTAGATAGGGTAGACTGGCCAGGTCTTATGATATGTGCCTACACTAAGATCGCAGGGGTAGAAATCCCAGGATCTTTTGAATTAAGCTCCTGGGTATGAAGCTGACTACTAATGAGAACTGCAAAAAACCTTGTTCCTTAGTCTCTTGAATCAGAAATAGCGTTAAATTGGGGGACATAGAAATCTTGGGGGTGCATGCATATGAAAATCCACCATCTCTTAAAAAGAATCACTCCTGTACATTGATAAAAAAATGACTGGCCCTAGTAACTGGTATATAAATGCTCTCCATGCCCACTTCAACTAGCTTCCAACTGGAGGCAAGACACTTCTGCAGCTAGATTCTCTGCCTCTGTATCTATTCCTCTAGCAGAGTCCCCGCAATTTCCTGATGGAGATCCTAAGCTGGGTGCCTTAAGCCTCCTCCCTGAGTGATGTGTCACCTACAAGACCAAACCTCTATTTATCAAATTGGGAGTGTGAAAGATAAGGAGCGGTGGTGGTAATAAACATGTCATGTTCTGGCACAATCATCATTATACAGTCTGGACATGTTAGACAAATATAGAGGTATATAGAGTAAATAGACAGAGTTCAACGATGAATTGTCAACATGCTCAATTGATGTAAATTGTTTAAATTATAATAAAAAGTTGAATTTGAATCGAAATCGTCTTGTTTTTTGTGACATCAACACCTTTAAGTTTTTTTACAATTTAAACAAGACAAAAACTCACATTTATTTACCATTGCCACATGCTCTCCAATGTTATTGTCGCCATTTTGGATTTGTAAGGTAGCGAGGCACACATGCACGAAGGCCCGAGTGGGTGGAAAAGACGGAGTGTGGAGAATGGCGACATATATCTTCACGCTCGCCTTGGGAGTGGGATTCCCGTGCATTTCTATAGTAGTCTATGTTCCTACCATGAAATAAATCATGTTTCCCATTACACCTGTATGGCCTGTGTTGAGGAACGGTGCCAGATGCGAGATGCATTTGCTGATAACCTGTGCCTATTGCTTTGATTTGAAGCATACATCCATACCTGGGTTATAAAAGAGGGAGACCTCTGCATGTGAAGAGAAATAAGGGTGGAGTTCTGGATAGTAAAGTACATGGGGATCGGTGTAGTACAAGCAAATTCATTTCAAGGTACAATAATTATGTGGGCCTAAGGCTTAGAGTTATCAATAAATTGTATGGGCTTAAAGTGCAAAGAAATCAATGAACTTTGGGCCTACAGCTGGTTAAGGGTAACAGCATAAAATTGTTGTATGACATATGTCCCCAACAATGAAAAGTAATTTGTAGCTGTTTTGATGAAGGAATACAAGATGAAACAAATTTCTTGCCACTTTTGTTTTCTTCCCAATGCCCACTTAACCCTTTAAAGGCTGCTGATACAGGAGGGAAGTATGCCCATTGGTCGTCATGATGCTACAATAAAGTGCTGAGGAGCATTATTGAGATGTGTATTATCCTAATAATGGATGTTACATTATATAAATCATGGGGGAAACTTGGGTATCATCTTGACATATTGGCAACACAGAAACTTATAAATGTGTTTTATCAGGAATATCAGTGCAAGGAGTATTTATTCTGCCCATTTCTTTGTAGTCCATCCACAGAAATATGTTGATTCCATTTTGTTTAAGAAGTATATAAAACTACATACCCAGAAGTACAGACACTTTAGGCATAAACATGCAAAAGAGATGACATGAGCAAGGATTTAGTAGTAGATACGCCATGTGGCCCGTCGGTCTCCAGCAGTGCCTGCATGATTTACTATTGTCCACTGGGAAACACCTAAAGGTTGAAAATTGTTCTTTTTCCTTTTTGACTAAAGGTGTCCTGACCAGAGCATTCCATTTCCTGCTATGGGCACAGTGTTTATCATATCTCTGTGATGAACTTATTTCCACTTGTGCCATTAGCCATTTAAGGGCCACTACTGCGTTAATGCCTCATGCCCAATGGTCGTCATGAAGCTTGAATGCAGCACCGGCGAGTAACTTTCGTGCATCATGCCGACCCTAAGGGTTTCATACATGCCTAGCATGATGCTCCAATGAAGAGCTGGTGAGCAGCGTCATCAGCACTTCATTGGTGTATCATGACAAGTAAAGGGTATGATGCACTCCTGTATCAGCGACATTTAAAGGGTTAAGGGAAAAATAGCACACATAATTATATGCTCAAAGTTTATGACATGTAAGAAAAGTCTTCCTCTGTTCCATTTTACCTTGGGTTAATTTTCCAACCTTGGCAGTAACAACATTCTGCCTTTTGATGAGACCCAATTTCCCAAGAGCACTGCAGCTTTGCTGAGACCAAATAAAAAAAGGTTTGTTTCCAGTCACATGACCGACCCAAGCAAAATAGGACCGACCCTACTTTGATTTCAATTTTCAGAATTCTACACAATTTTACACAATTTTTGAGAATTCTTCGTGTGTTTTTAAGAAGTTTTCATTAATTCTTGATGAAAATAATCTTTGGGTGTACAGTTAATAGCTTCATTAGGCATATCTTTTGCATATTTTCACATTTCTCATATGTGTTGCATGTTCTTACAGTGCAGGTTTTCAAATTAGTGCAGGTCTCATCTTAGTGAAGGGTAAAAGGGAAGTTTGAAATTCAGAAATTCCCCCCATTTCTATAAATCAAATAATTGCAGGGTAAATCAAAGGCTGAAATTTGTTAGCGCAGGTGTGCTGAAATGGACCACTCTGGTAATACATTTATAGTCTGTTCGAAGAGAAAAAACACACACTCTGCATGTACAGGTCTTAACTTCAACTGCTCACAGATTTATAATTCTTGATATAATTATTATGTACCTATCTTACCGCTACTTGTTTTCTGTCTTTGGGGGCACTGTAAAAAATTGTCGAAATAATGGTGCATTGCTAATCGTTATTTTCACAGAGATTCCTTTTACATTTTATACCACCATACTGCAACCTGGGATTTCTTGGAAAGGCTAAACTGATGCAATATTTTTCAAATACAGTGTTTAGTTTTACAAGGATCCCTGGTAGATTTAACAGTTACTTTTACAGTGTATGTTTCTCTATGCGTCCTAATCCAATTTGTCTGTTCAGTGCAGCATTAAGGTTATCTTTGGACATTGAAAATATCTTTTGAATGAACCCATGTTCCTCCCTTAATACATCACTCTCTAAACCAGCTGTTGCCTAATTCTTCAGCTCTGGGCAATCTCATCAACAGCACATGCCACATGTCCTCAAAAGTATTGAAAGGAGGATTTCAGCAGTTTTAAAGGAAAAGACAACCGTATTTTCATGATGACTTATTATGGTAGAATTTCCATTGAATGACAACATCCAGCATATTTCGAACACGCCTACTATGATAAGGGCAGGAAAGATACCTCTATGATGCAGTATGACTATAGACCACACGCATCGGGTGCTGCATTGCTTGAGCATGGAGCTTACTAAACTAGTTTTCCTAATGGTAAAAGTGTAGTTTACAATGTCATGTATGGTAAGTCAATGAGACTATTTGGGGTTAGTAATAGTAAGAGAATTAGGGAAGCAGGGTCGAGGGACACTTCTAAGCACCATTTCCTTTTATACCAAGAGTACTGTGCAGTCAATACTGGGATGTATCTAGTCTATTGTAACATCATAGGCTGCAGCAGAAAAGTCTTCCTCCTGCCCTTACCATAGCAGACGCGTTAAAATGTATGCCTGGATCTTCTTATTCAATGAAAATACTACCAAAACAAGTCATTTTGAAAAAAGGGTTGTCTTTTCCTTTAAATTTAGGAGCTAGGTGATTTCTGGTTTATGCAATCAATGCTCTGATGAATTTTCCCAAAATCAGCAGGGTATTCCACCTGCCTGAAATTGACAGTTTGTGCTGAAATGGAAATGAATAATCTTTCATTGCTGCTGTTTCCTTTTGGGGATGAAGTTGATTACTTTCTGAAAAGTTCCTATTCTTTCCTTCAATAATCTTACCTAACAAAGTGACTAGTTTTCAGATACAGATTTTTCTAAAACTAGTTGTTTTGCCCACCATATAAGATTTCTTATTCATTTTGAAAGGTAAAATGCTTTCCCATTGCAATGTAGACATTTAATACACAAATCATTTCCTGCTGCCTAAATTTTCTATGCAAAGGACTAAAGTAAGGGACCAAACTTTGACCAATTTTCCTAAGTGGTCTAATCTAGATGCTGTATAACAAGGTTGTCTTGACAGGCTCCTACCTAGACATCAGTAATAGAAGCCACTTGTGCAGTCCCTTCAGAAGCCATGTCATGAGTCAGCCAATTGCTTACCCGTGTTAGGGGTGTATACTGTGATACGCCCACCAGAAGTCAGGCCAGGACCTAATTGGCATTAAGTCCCGGTCTCTGCTGTGGCCTGGCCAGTCTCAGGGGCTCTATCAGGGAAACCCAGGGGCAGTCCTAAGGGATCCTTAATAGAAAATACAATCGGGATGTGGAAGGATGTAGATGGGACCCTTATACGTTCCAAATATGAATGGTGAATTCAACCCTTACAGTAGTGGCCTCTATAAGCGCCCCGGCGCTCATAGATTTCAACCTGCCTCTACCCCTGGCCCTTACTCAAAACCGGCACTTATTCTAAACTTAGCTTATACTGCATAATTCAATTTCAATGCTGTAGTACTCCCACGCTTATTCCAGACTGGCACTTATTCAAAGACCCGGCGCATATACAGGCCACTACGGTAATTAGATTCTTTTCCCCTATATTTTAGAATATTTCCCGAACACTAAAACTAAGTGGATGCTAAAGTAGGCCTGTTTAAATTGTCTATTGCAAACCACACACCCTCACAAAAGAAGAAAACAGGGCATGAAACTGATGGCAAATGGTACAAAAACTAAGTTCCTGGAGGGTCACAGGTATTTAAGATTCACAAAGTGTAGCTTTGTGAGGAGGCAGGTGGTGGGAACTGAGTCAATAGAAGAATTGAAGTAGAAAATTATGAGTTCCATGTGGGGCTTAAGGGACTAATGATTAGTGATCAATTTTAGCCTCACACAAACCCCTTTCATGGGTCCTGCATACCAGGATATAAGGGTGAATGCTAATAGGGACTTCAGGAAAACCAGGTGTCTAGGGTCTTTAAACAAAAAGTGTAAGGTATTGCCACATCGGGATGATGGTTCAATCCTCATCCCAAAGATGCAAGAGATCCATTATTACTTTTTGTTTGGTGCAATTTGTCAATCCTTGTCAGCTCTATTTTCTGCTTTGCTTTAATCGTGAGAGATTTAAGACATAAACTCCATTGCACAGAACTATTGTATTAGGAATGATTTTATATTGATTTATCAAACAACGGTGTATAATTAAATTTATCAATTAGAGAATATTATATAACTTTTAAGTCAAAGCCTTTTTGCTGATATGCGAATGTTTATACCTTGAATAGATTACATGAATAGATTACAGCTGTGTGTTGGTATAACCTTGTTCAATATGCAAATTGCGCTCACCAATTTGTGAATTGCACAGAATGGTGAAATGCACATCTGATGGTCTGGAGTCACTGCCCTAGGACTGCTCTGTACACTCAACACTTAATGAAGTAATTAAATAGGGTTTGTTGGGGCAATTGTACTAGTACAATAAATAGTGACCACTAGATGCATAGCTGTAATGGCATCATTCTGAGGGATCCCACTACAATTTGAAGTAGTCCAGTTGTACCATCTTGAGAAATGCCTTCCGGGTCTTTATGTGAAGAGGTTTTTCTCCTATCCCATAATTTGATTATGCTATGACCCATAGCGCTGGCACTATAGACATAAATACCAAATATATATTACTGCTGAGGCACAAGTCACTTCCTCCTTTTGGTTACAGCTATGTGCTGACGCTGACAAAAGAAATTTGATTTAGAATTATGGTGAAAAACCTGTGCATGTTCTCACTTTTTCCACCTCTGGCACCAGATTGGCTAAATCATTTTTACAACTGTGTTTACATTCAAATGATATCATGTAAAGCTCTGCAGTGATTTCCTGAAGACAGATGACTCTACTGTTATTATGTCACATCTGTTTAGCAACCTGCATGGACCCCTCTGACAAGTAGTCTAAACAGGTCTAAACAATACTACAATTTTTCTCATCTGCACTGTGACAATAACGGTTGAACCTAGTAGAGATCCTTTGAGAACTGAACAGTGAACCACCATAACCGTAAAGCAGTGAACCAGTGTAGTTTTTACAAGAAGCCCTAGGTGGCAGTGTAGTAGTACACAAATCTACAAGGAAACTCTTTGAGTCCATACTATGGATCTCCCCACTTGACCTGACAGATTGAGGGTGCCCAGTGTCCTGCAGCCTGTCAGTGCTAATGGCATTAGGTGTCAGATCCCCTATTATCACCCATCTCTATAGGACATTGTATTGACGCCTTAGGGCTGTGTCCGATGTCAAGTAGGTAATAACGGTCACATTATTGGGCACCTGGGAATACATTATATAGAATCTAGGAATCAGGGTTTCAAATAAATGGTTTTACGTTATATAGAACAATAGTACAGCCATCTTTGTTTTTATAGCAAACAAAGCAATCAATGTTCAAAATTTTGCTGTCATTGGCATAATCAGTGTAAAACCCAAAATCATGCCAACTACTCGCCTGCAGTGTTTCCTCAGGTTGGGGAGCTCAGCAATAGTTTCACTGCTCTGCATCACTCAATAAGTGCCAATTGGCAATTTCAGCAGGGTGCTTATCACTCCCACCCCCATGCATCCTGACTTTCCCAACTGCCTACAAAATTGCAGTAATTCACATTCTTTTTCTACACAATTTTGTAGGCCTCCTATCCTTAAGGCATTTATAAGGGTTGGTCCAGGGCTTTGTTGTTGAGTCCCTTGAGCCTCTCGCTCACCCATGGAACTGCTTGTTCTGGTTTTGTGAGCAGCTCAGTTAACTATTACCCTTTAAAAGCTGCTGATGCATTATTGCATCATGCTCATTGGTCATAATGATGCACCAATGAAGTGTTGGCAAGATTGCTGCTAGCATTTCATTAGAGCACCAAGCTAACCCTCCAGGAGTTTATGTATCGACCCAGTAGGGTCGGCATGATGCTCCAATGAAGTGCTTGCGATTAGTCTCATCAGCCCTTCATTGGTGCATCATGCTGACAAATGGGCATGATGGACTCCTGCATCAGCGACCTTTAAAGGGTTAAGGAGCTGGAAAGAAATTTCCTCTCTCGCCATGGGAGCGAATCATTGCCCATTATGATGTATTTGAGAGTTCCCTGGACTACTTCAGGAATATATAATTGAATTGTATGACAGTTGATTGTGGATTAAGCATTACAAATTGCGTTGTTGTGTAATGTTGTATACATGAAGGTCATTCATTGTGTTTCACTGTCATTGTTGACCAGGAATTCAGGACCTTAGGAATTTATGGAGTCAAAATCTGTATCCAAATGGTCCAGGTGTAAATAGTTCAGTGGCTGATTTAACCCATTGAGGGCTAGCATTGACTATAGTCAACACCATGATAGGCCTAGCATCGACTATAGTCAACACCATGGTAGGCCTAGCATCGACTATAGTCGACAGCCATTACATAGGATTTGTATAGGAATTGAAAAAAGGCCCGTCCTCTAGGAACTATACTTTTTTCAGAGGCCGTCCCGGTGGCCTGGGCGACCATTTTTGCTCTGCCTTGTAGGGTTAAGAGTTCATTTCCTTATTTTGGATCCCCAAATATGCTCAAAAAATAGGGGGTGCGCCTCTTCCTTTTTGGCCGTGCCCATCCTTTCCCAAATCCTTGTTCTGCTGCTGTAGTTTGAGATAAGGCATTGCAGGACCAAAGGAACTTCTGTAATGAGTTGCCAAAATCCATAACATCTATTAGTCATTGGCTTACATCTATATGATTATGTTGGAAGGGTATGACTGTGGACAAAAGTGTCCACTCAAAGTTTGGGTATATTTCCACTAAAAGATGACATCAGGAAAGTTAGATGAACTGCTACATTCAGGGTTATGGGTGCATGGAGGAGTATGAAACTCTAAATTAATCCATTTAGATGCCTCACAATCGAATTTATTGGTGAATTGTATTTCAAAATTTGGAAGTTTCTTAGGGTAATTTCGTCAGTTGTTATACATCTCTGAAAGAAATCATCAAAGATGGGTTTATACAAAATTGGGTTATACAAAATGCAAAATGTACTTTTGATATCAAAGAGGATCAGCTTCTTAACCTTTCTCCTGAATCATCTTAAAGTGTACCCTAAGGTAGTACCTCAGTATGTACTAACCAGTACCTTATTAGGTACTAACTCAATCGGTGGGGACTTCCCTGTTGCAGTGCCAGCTATAACTGTGTTGTGGCGTGTGGAGGTGTTGAAGTGAATAATGTGTATGAACAAAGGCAGTAGGGCGATTTAACGGCCTAAATTACCGCATAACTTTTATTAATAACAACAAAACTTAAAAATTGAAAACACAAGTCAGGAGAGTTCAATGGCGGTCTGGAACCTTACTCAGCAGTTCTGTAAGTGCACCTGAATGGAGGTGCCACTCAAGGGGTCAAGGTTAGGACAGGTGTGGCCCCCTGGTGAGTGTAGACTGGACTAGTTCCCGCTCTCTAGTTATACCAAACACACCTGGCTGTGTGCTTGTTCATAACTGTGTTGTGGCGTGTGGAGGTGTTGAAGTGAATAATGTGTATGAACAAAGGCAGTAGGGCGATTTAACGGCCTAAATTACCGCCAAGACACACCGCCAGACCGAGGTACGAGACAAAAAAAACAGTTAATAATATGACAGAGCTGAAGATACACATTTGTCTTTCCTCAGACGAGTCAACTTGTCACCACACAAATACAGAAGTACTGACAGAGATTTCCAATCTCCATATAGCTTGATGTCGTACAGGGGTAGGCCCAGGCGACTTAAGTAAGTGGCAGATCCACGCCTGAGACTGTGTGTGCCGTAATTTCCATATAATCCTGCAGACTTGGTGAGAGCTTTTAAACGATACAAGAACCAGCTGTAAGATGGAGGGTGTGATTTACCCGGTACTAAAAATAAGGGGCCTGTAGAACGACTCCCAAGATATGACTTCAAATACTTCACTGGACATAATGATGAACGTGACTTGAGTACCGGAATCACAACTTTCCTCTCTGAGAACTGAATTGTCTTAGATGAACTTATAGTCACATCCATACCGTAGTCAGTGAAAATAATGTCAGACGCACTCAATATGTGTGGAGACTGAGTGACATGAGACTTACGTAGCAGGCACCTAAAACACAGTGTGATCATGCACCAAAGCATGAGGTCTAAAGGGTCCTTTAAATTTAGTAGCTTTAGCATCTTCACTAGGGATTCTGGGAACAGAGGTAAAACCTGCTCCGGGGTATCACCCAGTAGCCTCCTAGCGCCTTGAAGACAGCTCCTCACCAAAAAACAGCCCCTAGCTGTTGTTGAGACACCAAACCAGTCATGCAATGACCATATGGCACTAATGTAGTTCGTAATGGAAGAATATTTAAATTGAAATGTCAGGTAGGAAATATATAAGCACACAGTGTTGGCTGTTGCAGGTAAGGGTGTCAGTTCCTGGTCATCACAAAATTTAAGATATTTGCGCCACTGGCTACGTTTTGTTTTCCATGTAGCTTCCGACCATGACGCCAACCTCAGTTCATTCAACCTTCTTTGCAGCGTGAATCCTGGAAAGACAGCATGAATAAAAGACGTCACTCAAGCTGGCTGACTTATTAATGAAGGCATTAAGGTTCAAACGAGAAAGGGCATCTGCTAACGTGTTATCTGCCGTAGAGATTCTCGCACAAGTCAGCTTAATATTCAGACAAATACATTGCCAGAAAAGTTCTCTTAACCATATCATACAGTTCAAGTTCTTAGATCTTCCAGTACATAGCATTGCTTGTACCTGTGTATTGTCAGTGTAAACACAAACAGATCTGTTTCTAAGAGACTCCGACCAGACTGATAGTGCTTTGGTAACAGGCCATAATTCTAACACATTAATGTGATCATCCCACAATTCTCCTTCACCTGGGGGTGACGTGTTATGTTCACAGATGTTAGAGACCCCCGTCCAGAAGCCAAATAAAATATTATCCTGTGTGTGTGCACCAAAACCAATCTTACTAGAGTCAGTCCAGACCGGTACTTCAGGAGAGTAATGCTGGAGAAACTTGGCACTACCATTAAACCAATCAATGAATTTCCTCCACCATATTAAATCATCTTTGTATACTGTGGACAACTTAATTCGTCTTTTTCTTTGGGTGGCTTTTAACAAATTAAACAGTCGTCGAGTGAAGGTTTGGCCACCTTTGATAACCGTGGCACAATGGGATAGAAGGCCAGTTAACTGTTCCAATTCTTTCCTGCTGCACCAAGTCTTATCCTGGAGTTTATCCAATAATGACTTGGTATTATCTAGTTTCTCCTCAGGCAAACGAAGGCACAAGTTTACTAAGTCTATTTCAATGCCTAGAAACTTAGTCACCTGACTAGGGGAGACTACTTTTTCCCAATTCAGTCCAAACCCCATATGTCGGAGCGTGTTAATCAAACAGTCTGGTGCCTCTGACAATTTTCAAAAGTAGTGCCAGGAATATAGAAGTCGTCTAAATAACAGACTACATTTATGTTAAGACGTTGAAGATAACGTCTAACAAATTCAGACACATTGTTGAAAATATAGCAGGCACTCCGAATACCAAAACACATAACATTTTCAACATAGTATTGAGGTCCTGAACCAGTGTCCCAACAAAAACCACAGTATTTCCTGTTAGAAGGATGTATGCAAATACTGCGGTAGGCATTACTAATGTCTACCACTGCGCCGTAACCGTTAACATTTGAAATAGCTACAGCATCATCTACAGATGAATATTTAAATTTTAAGGCGGTAGAGTTCATATAATCATTGATACTATGATCAGGTCTAGAACAATCAGTGATACAACGCAGTCTACCATCCGCCCTGCGTATGGCCCCTAAAGAATGAACACAAAAGGGCCTATCATCCACTTGACTAATTTTACACTGGGCCTGTTCTTCAAGAACTGTAGCTGTCCAGTCGTCTTTGGCTTCATGAATACTGTCGTAATTGTTACACTAATAGCGTAATTTACAGTCGGAATCTAGAATCGGGAAACCACGACAAATACCGGTGATAACAAAGCAATCTTCTTCTGAGATAATCTCATCGTGGGCGATCATAGCTGCACACCTACAAGGCTTTAATTGAGTCGGGACTTCATTCAGAAAATATTCACACGAACAAGTGCCACTGAAGCACTCTTCAAACAGAGGTAAATGAGTATCACCGTACACCCAAACACACATAACATGTGAACTAATACTCACAATGTCATGTTTACAAGTGTGACTATTACAATCTTTGACAAAACTCACCGGAATCTCATTTTTGGATAGTGACACATCTTCAGAAATGACAACATCAGTACGATAACCGCCATATTGGCGGGTCAAGGTCACATCCGGGTCACGCTGACCTGCTAAATCCGAAACTAGAGTCGGAGCAATATTAACAGTACATGAATCAAAAACACAATGGGGTTGACATACATCCTCAACATCAACATTGCTAGAAGCATCAATACCTAAAGTGTCAACGATAGCGGCAGGAATATTGGCGAAATCATCGTTCGGGAAAGTCCGAGGACACCTCCGAACCGTGACGTCATCTCCATAACAATGGCCGATAGGACCTTCCGGTTTGGCATTTTTGGGCAAGCATGAAGACGATTTATCGTCTAAAACATGATAAACACTCAGAACATCAAAACGATTGCGAGTGGAGATGGAGGGATAGTCAAAACTACACACGCTGGAATCCAACTCATGAGTAGCAGTGATCCTAGGCGGACATTGCAAGCCGGGGAAGGTGGCGTCACTACCCCGACCGTTGTTGGTCACCACCACTGGCGGTGGGTTTTGACAGGGTGAAGCATGACGATACGTTGTGGCCACTCTTCAAACAATGTGCACAGACATGAGGATATATGCATGATGAGTTGGTACAGCCCTCGGCGTTAAACTTGTTGCAAGATTTACCAGACAGTGTGGATCTGTTACGGTTCCTTTTACGACCAGTTTGAGGACGACTGACAGCAACTGTTGGTTTGGTACTGTCACTTGCCAAACAGAGTGAATTAACATCAGTGTCAATACTGCTGAAGGCTGACATCCCCTTCTTACTTGCCTTCTGGCGGACCTTCTCGTCATACTTAGCCACTGCTGAAGGTTTATAAGTGGTAGACTTCTCCGCCAAGAAAATGCCATGTTTTAACAAACCACTAATGTCTTCACCACGCTCGTACATCTTATTTGTAAGCTTAGCATTGCAGACCCACAATTGTTCAGTAGAGGCTGGTTTATCACGATCTTCTTTGGGGATGAATTTCCTAATACTAAACTTACGTTTGTGGCTGCGATGACTGCTATGACGACGAAGAGATGAGTGATGACGTTTCTTGTGCTTATGACGTTCCTTGGAGGTATCTGAAGAAGAACTTGAGGAGTGACGACGACGATGCTTCTTCTTGGGTTTGTGCTTAGACCTAGACCTAGACCTAGATTCGTCATCGCTGGATGAAGATGTCGGAGAATCAGTGCTGACAGAGCTGGAAGCGTCGCTGTCAACACTGTCACTGCTGTCTGTACTTGGAGACCGGCTGTCAACAGCAGCTTTTTCCTTCGCTGTCCGCTTTGCCTCCCGCTTACGCCGCCTACTCTGACGACGGGCTTCCTTCTTCCTAGCTTTACGTGTCTTCTTATCTTCTGTTGGCGTCGACTTACCCCCCGTAGCACCGATATCCACGTCACTGTCAAAAATAATCTCATCCGGAGGATTAACTACCACAGCCTTTAATTTGCTCTTTGAAGGCTTCTGGATTGACTTGGCAGACTTAGTGGTGGTACCGGTACCGGTGCTGTCAATGGCTTGCCGCAACAAAGACTCCATGACCTCAAGTTTAGAGTCTGTCTTGGCAACTCTAACACTCATATCCTCGAATTTTGACATGAAGTCATTCCATTCAATGGAACCATCACTAGAATCTGTGTCGTCTAGAGGGTTCATAGGAACAGACTTCTGTGATTTATGACTCGACCCATGCCTTTGTTTGGCACGTGGCGGTGACATATAACCATCAGATTGCCGGTCTTCGTCTTCAGAAACAGGTAAAGAAGGCTCCAGATATTTAGAATTCAACCTTGAACACTTTTTCCCTGTTGGTGGAACATGTTTATCTCCACATGTATTACAAATACGTTTTCTCTTACCATTCCCCATGGTAAAAAATCAGGAGAGTTCAATGGCGGTCTGGAACCTTACTCAGCAGTTCTGTAAGTGCACCTGAATGGAGGTGCCACTCAAGGGGTCAAGGTTAGGACAGGTGTGGCCCCCTGGTGAGTGTAGACTGGACTAGTTCCCGCTCTCTAGTTATACCAAACACACCTGGCTGTGTGCTTGTTCGTAAATCACTGTTAGTCACAAAAAAAAAACAGTCTAGAAGGAATTTCTCAAGATGGTATGACTTGACACAACCACTATGATTTGAAAGCCTTAAAATTAGAGCAGGTAATCCTTAGTGACCACTAGATGCATGGCTGTAATGACCTAAGCGTGAGGGATCCCATTATGACTTGAAGGTGGTCTAGTCATACCAACTTGAGAAATGCCTTCTGGGTCTTTATGTGAAGAGGTTGTTCTTCTATCCCATAATTCGATTATACTATGACCCATAGCGCTAGCACTATAGCCATAAATACCAAATATATTACCTGCTGAGACACAAGTCAATTCCTCCTTTTGGTTACAGCTATGTGCTGATGCTGACAAAAGAAATTTGATTTAGAATTATGGTGAAAAATGTGTGCATGTTCTCAGTTTTTCCACCTCTGGCATCAGATTGGCTAAATCATTTTTACAACTGTTTTTACATCTGCAGTGATGACTCTACTATTGTTAATAGTAAAGATATCACATCTGTTTAGGAACCTGCATGAACCCCTCTGACAAGCAGTCTAAACAGGTCTAAACTATACCACAATTTTTTAATCTACCGGAGATCCTTGGAGAACTAAACAGTGAACCACCATAACAGTAAAGCAGTGAACCAGTGTAGTTTTTACAAGAAGCTCTAGGTGGCAGTGTGGTGATACACAAATGTACAAGGAAACTCTTTGAAAATAATGATGGATCACTGTGACAAGTGACGCTCAGCAGTATCAACTGTACCCATACAAATCCATTTAACCTTTTGACATGGGACCCTCCACAGAGTCCATAATATAGACCTCCCCGACTTGACCTGACAGACTGAGAGTGCCAAGTGTTTTGCAGCCTGTCAGTGCTAACAGGTGTCTTGTCCAATATTATCGCCCGTGTCTATAGGACATTGTATTGACACCTTAGGGATGTGTCTAATGTGAAGTTTGCAATAGCGGTAATATTATTGGGCACCTGGGACTATGTATCTATAGAAGCTAGGGATCAGGGTTTCAAATCAATGGTTGTACCTCTGTGTTATACTTCTGACAAAGGACAAAGGTTGAGAGGACCAAGGTTACTGTTACTGCCTCATTGCTCATGAACTTGGTGGATAGAGGGTATTATGAAATATTATGACAGATTGAAAAATGACACGGCTTTTTAGGATTAGGTCCTGTTAAAACAACGATTCATTGTATTCACAGAATGGCCCTAAAATCATCTGGTAAAAAATCTTAAAGATTTTTTGGATGTGAACAGGGACCATTTGAATCCCATTCAATGAGGTCTTCCAAGTTCCAACATCAAAAAGGGAAATTGTTCAAGATCATCATTACCCAATATGGACTCAATCATGCAAATCTCATGGTACAAATACTGCACTTTAAAGGATTATTGTCAGATTCATCACCCACACAGCTGGTCAAAAGGTGATAAAAACTGTAAAAAGATGCAACTACTAAAACAGTTTACATTCAGTAGGAAAGCTCCATCAATGAAAATTCTATGAAATGTCAATTGTTTTTAACTGAAGGGACATCTACAAGAGCATGGGTTAACTCATGGAGAATGGGGAGCTGGGGTGACAGGAAGTGATAGAAGATAAGGAGTGTGTGGTGCTATGAAAGCCAGAACATTTTTAAAAACAGTTAAGTAGTGCAAGAGGGACTGAGGTGGAGAATTGGGGAAGGAGATAAGGGGGCAGGGGATAACACGGAAGGAGGATGAGAGGAGAAAGAGAGAGGAACAAAGGAATTGAAATAAATCCAGCAGGGCCCTGTAGCAGTTCCACTGCAGTCCTTAGAAGCTAGGATAAGATGCATTTGCTTTTGTATTCTTTGTACCCAATGACTCACTCCCTACGAAAGATAATACATACCATGAGGAGCCATAGAGGTCATATAGATAAGTCAATGGATTTACAGACAGCATAGTCAGGCCTCTGCAAGCTTTATGTAAATCTAATATTTGTAACAAATTGATTTACAATTTAAAGTTGTATCATAAATCACATTTAAACATAGCCAGGAGGGTGTTGCAAAAGGACAGGAATTCAATTCTGTCGGAGGTGCTATTCCCAAATGGGAACTGACTACCATCAGGCAATGACTTCTCCCCTGTTTTACAGCAAGGTAATTGGTTATAGAAGTGGTTCTGAAGTGGTCATGAATTGGGGAATGCTTCCCAGTATGACTCACACTAAGAGGATTGATTCTGAGTGTAAGGTTAGAGGTCGGTTCTGAGCAGCAGAACAGCCAGGAACTGGAAGGTAAGTTACAACAGTGAGCATCTGATTCTGATTCCTTTCGCAATAGCCTTCTGTGCAAAGGCTATCTTCATATCTCATAATTTAACTGTGCACAGGGCTCCATATATTGCCCCCATGCCACAGATGGCCCATTAAATATCCCAGCCAGGCTAAGGGTCATTCTATGCTACTGTTACAGATATGTGCTTACTCTTTTAAAAAGTGTACTATATGTCAACAGTATGTTTTGACTAATGGGGGAAAAAGACAGGCCCTAACTCTCAAGGCGACGACAGGAAACCCTGATTCAGTTGGTAACTAAGGATGTGTTTTGATTAGTAAAGAAGTGACACAAACAAAGAAAAATGACTGGTCAGGTCTCTAACATATTTATCAGATTCTTTCCTACTAAATTGATCAACCAACCAGAAACCAGGTTTTTCCCGACACCTTCACTGCATATAAATCTGTATGTGTTCCTGAAATGGAAACTCTCCAGTACTATTTGATGGATCCCCTCAGCTGGGGGCCCTAAAACATCCTCAGAGAAACTTTTGTATCACTTGAAAGATCAAAACTAATCTTTATTCATCAGATTGCGATGCAAAGAAACAGTAAGTGGTGGCAATGCTGAACAATCTGCAAGGGATATTGTCTGGATGTTTGGTGTCAGCAATGCCATAAATATCCCCACCCAATACAGGTTCACCACAGAGTTTTGTTCTAAGATTCATTGTTCATTCCTTTATGGGATGGCAATCAGGATATTTGATATGTCAGTACCTTTGACCTCTAACAACAGAGAGATATTTTTCATCAGTTTGGATCAGTTCATCATTTAAAAATATTATTTCTCTGCTTTTTATATACCCTCCATACACTCCCATAGTGTTGGCATGATACTCTTATGAAGAGCTGGCAAACAGCCTCACCAGCACTTGGTGCATCATGACAAGCAATGGGCATGATGCACTTCTGTATCAGCAGCCCTTAAATGGTTAAGGTAAAGAAAGCACACATAATTATATGTTCAAAGTTTATGACATGTAAGAAGATTTTTCCTCTTTTCCATCTTATCTTGGGTTAATTTTGTGACGCTGGCAGTAACCACATTCTGCCTTTTGATGAGACCCAATTTCCCAAGAGCACTGTGGCTTTTGTGAGAAACCTACCGTAGTTGCCCATTCAAATCGGGGCAGGCGTCATCTTAGCACAGAGTAGAAGGGACATTTAAAATTTGGAAATTCCCCCATCAAATAATATTTTCTATCCATCAAAGAAGAAGGTCGGGGTAAATCAAAGGCACAGGTAAATTAGCACAGGTGCATTGAAATGGGCCACAATGGTACTATATGTATAGTAGTTCTGGGAGATAAAACTCACACTATACATGTACAGGTCTTAACTTCAAATAGGCCCCCTACTCACTGATTTATGATTCATGATATCTTACCTACCTTACTTGTTTTCTGTCTGTGAGTACTATTTTGCCAATAGTTTAGTGTCTAGCATTAATCTATAACACAAGTTAAGGTGCTGCATTGCTTGAGCATGGAGCTTACTAAACTAGTTTTCCTAATGGTAAAGGTGTAGTTTTCATATAATGTCATGCATGGTTGGTCAATGGGACTTTTTGGTGTTAGTAATAGAAAGACAATAAGGGCAGCAGGGTCCAGGGACACTTCTAAGCACACGTCTTCCTCCTGCCCTTACCATAGCAGATATGTTAAAAATTATGCCTGAATCTTCTTTTTCAATGGAAATACTACAAAAATAAGTCATCATGAAAATAGGGTTGTCTTTTCCTTTAAATGCAGGAGCTATGTGATTTCTGGTTTATGCAATCAATGCTATGATGAATTTTCCCAAAATGAGCAGGGTATTTCACCTGCCTGAAATTGACAATTTGCGCTGAAATAGAAATAAGTAATCTTCCATTGGTGGTGTTTCCTTTGGGGATGGAGTTGATTGCTTTAGGAAAAGTTTGTATTCTCTCCTTTCATAATCTCTGATTGCTCTAGAAAAAGTTCCTATTCCTCCTTCTATAATCTTACCTGGCAAACAAGCTGACTAGATTTCAGATACTGATTTTCCTAAAACTATTTCTCTTTCTCATTTTTGAAAGGTAAAATTGTTTGCCATTGCTGGACTCGAGGGTGTTCATTTGTATTGGAGAGTGTATTGGATGTGCAAGTTCAAAAGGAGACATTCAATGTACAAATCTATTCTTGCTACCTAAATTTGCGAATCAAAGGACTAATAAGGGGCCAAACTTTGAGCAGTTTTCTAAGTGGTCTAATCTAGTTACTATATATAATATCAATGGTGTCTTGACAGGCTCCTGCCTAGACATCAGTAATAGAAGCCACTTGTGCACTC
Organism: Acholoe squamosa; assembly: GCA_949317995.1. NCBI lineage: Eukaryota > Metazoa > Annelida > Polychaeta > Phyllodocida > Polynoidae > Acholoe > Acholoe squamosa. The sequence goes on along the minus strand of OX439036.1, from coordinate 110,105,699 downwards.
CCTTTAGAAGACATGTCATGAGTGAGCCTATTGCTTACCAGTGTGAGGGGTCTATATGCTGTGGTACGCCCTTCAGAAGTCAGGCCGGGACCTAATTGGCATTAAGTCCCGCTCTCTGCTGTGGCCTGGCTAGTCTCATGGGCCCTATCAGGGAAACCTCCCCTTAGGCAGTCCTAGGGGATCCTAACTAGAAAATACAATCAGGATGTGAAAAGACATAGTTGGGACCCTTATACCTTACCGGTATTTCCAATGATGGTGACACTTGGATTCTTTTCCCCTGTGTTCATGATACTGCCCTAAACCTTTTTCATTATACCATATGTGTATTATTTTAATCAAACGGAAAATACACATTGGGATGCAATTAAGCCTGTAGAAAGAAACAGCCAGATAAACCGATGGCTAATACAAGGTAAATACAACTGTAATTTCTTGGAGGGTCTCAAGTATTTAGCATTCACAAAGTAGCATAGGCAGGTGGTGGGAATTGAGTCAATAGAAGAATTGGAGTAGAAGATTACGAGGTGCATGCGGGGCTCAAGGGACTAATGATTAGGGATGATTGACTTTAGCCTCACACCATCCTCTTTGATGTGGCCCTGCATACCAGATTGTTAGGGTGACTACCAAAAAGCAGTGAAGGGAACACCTGGTTACTGGGGTCTTTAAATGAGAAGAGTCAGGTAAAGCATGTTGTACCAAATTCACTCCTCACTGTTACACTATAAACATGCTGCAGGATACTAGTATATTTGTTGGGAACAATTTGCCAATATAACTAAAACTACACTACCCTTCTAAAGTAATATGATTGGGAACTTTCCATAGGAAAATGGCGAGTAGTACAATCTAATAAGAGAGAAGTTTAGAATGAACATAAAAGGGGCGGGGAGAGGGTGAGTCAATGATATTGGGGAGTTGGACTCTCTATAAGCAGGGGAGCTCTCTGTACATCTATTATAAAACGGTGAGCAGTGCTCTGCTGCACAATAGAAGTGACCTTGAGGGCACTATAAGGGTGTAGTGCACACCTGAGCAATGTCATAGTAGCTGTAAACAAGTTGAGGGTCATTAATTAGTCCAGACATGCCTTGATAGAGTGATTAATTGTTTGGATGATAATGTACAATGCTTTATAGAGACAATAGACTGTCTCAACAGACAGTCTCAATATGAAGAACTGGCACGCGCCATTATGCCTTCCCACCATTATATCATTACCAAATATGGACAATATATTATTTTCCCTGCCTCAGAAAACGGCAGCTTTCACACCTTAAGGACTTATATACTTACCATATATGGGCATTATTATATTTCTCTGCCACAAGGAACTGACAGCTTTCACACCTTTAAGGTATGGCAGCTTCTTTTAACCAATCAGCATCCACTTTACATTGTACCTACCAATTATATGCCATATTTAATATATGTAAATTATTACCTTCCGGTCACCATGGAGACACTGACTTCCTGTGTTGCCCCAGGTTTGGAATATAAACCCTGGAGCAACCACAGGTAATCACTCAGTACACCAAATGTGATCTGTATACCAGACAGAATTTTTCATGGCACTCATATTTCCTTTCACCCTGCATTCCTGAGAAACAGTATAGAACATTTCATGTCAGCAGTCATAACATAATCAGTGTAAAACCCAAGGTCATACAAAATACTCACCTGTTCAGCTTTTCATCAGTTGGAGTAGCTCAGCTGCTCTCCAATATTCATTAGGTGGCAATTGGCAATTTCCACAGGGTGCTTATCAGTCCCGCCACCATGCATCACCACGATTCGCCCCAGTGGCTACAAGATTGCTGCAATTCACATTCTTTTTCTGCACATTTTTGTAGGCCGTATCTCCTCATTGCATCATGTAAGGTTTGGTGCAGGGCTTTGTTGCAGTGTTGCTGCTCACTATGGGCCATGAGCTGCTCGTTATGGGCCATGAGCAGCTCAGCGAACCTTAACCCTTTAAGGGCCACTAATCCGTTAATGCATCATGCCCATTACTTGTCACGTTGCACCAATGAAGTGCTGGTGAGACTACTCACCAGGTCTTCATTGGAGCATCATGCCGACCCTCCAGGAGTTTATGTATTGACCCCGTAGGGTCAGCATGATGCTTCAATGAAGTGCTCGCGAACAGTCTCATCAGCCCTTGGTGCATCATGCTGACTAATGTGCATGATGGACTCCTGCATCAGCGGCCTTAAAAGGGTTAAGGTGCTGGAAAGGAATTTCCTGTTTCACCATGGGACCTGATCATTGTCCATTATTGAGGGTTCCATGGACTATTTCAGGAATATATAATTGCATTGTATGACAGTTGATTGATTGTATGATTGTTGATTGTGTTGTTGTGTAATGTTGTATATACATGAAGGTCATTCAATGTGTTTCACTGTCATTGTTGACCAGGAATGCAGGACCTTAGGAATTTATGGAGTCAAAATCTGTATCCATATGGTCCAGTTATTAATAGTTCAGTGGCTGATTTAAGAGTTTATTTCCTTATTTTGGATCCTTAAAAAATGCTCAAAAATATGGTGTGGGCCCCCTCCATTTTGGCTGTGCCCTCTCCTTTCCCAAATACTGGATCCGCCACTGTAGTTTGAGATAAGGCATTGCAGGACCAAAGGAACTTCTGTAATGAGTTGACTAAATCCATTAAATCTATTAGTCATTGGTTTATTACTATATGATTATGTTGGAAGGGTATGACTGTGGACAAAAGTCTCCACTCAAAGTTTGGTTATATTTCCACTGAAGGATAACATGAGAAAAGTTAGATGAACTGCTACATTCAGGGTTATGGGTGCATGGAGGTGTACAAAACTCTAAATTAATCCATTTAGATGCCTCAAAATTGAATTTATTGAGGAATTGTATTTCAAAATTTGGAAGTCTCTCAGGATAATTTCGTCAGTTGTTATACATCTCTGAAAGACATCATCGAAGATGGGTTTATACAAATGGGTACATACAAAATGCAAAATGTACTTTTGATATCAAATATGGAATATCACATACAAGCTGTCCTCACACCTAAGCAGTACATTTGCATATATTACAAGCTTAAACACATACTTCATTCTTCACACTAAAAGGGTACACACTTTAGGTGTACACTCAGGTAGTACCTCAGTATGTACTACATAGTACCTTATTAGGTATTATTCCTTACACCCCTGCAGCAGTGCCAGTTGTAGATTCCAATAAACAACCAAATCTTTATGTGAAGAGGTTATTCTCCTATCCCATAATTTTATTATGCTATGACCTTTATTGCTGGAACTATAAACATAAATACTGAATATATGGCCTCTTGAGGCAAGAGTCACTTCCTCCTTTTGGTTACAGCTATGTGCTGATGCTGACAAAAGAAATTTGATTTAGAATTATGGTGAAAAACTTGTGCATGTTCTCGGTTTTTCTGGCTCTGGCACCAGCTTGGCTAAATCATTTTTACAACTGTGTTTACATTCACATGATATTGTGCAAAGCTCTGCAGTGAGTGCTTGAAGACAAATAACTCTACTAGTGTTAATAGCAGAGATATCACATCTGTTTAGCAACCTGCATGAACCCCTCTGACCAGCAATCTAAACAGGTCTAAACAATACCACAATTTCTTTTTCACCTGCACTGTGAAAAAGGAACAACTGTTGAATCTATCAAAGATCCTTGGGGAACTGAAAATTGAACCACCATCAGGTATCTGTATAGCAGTGAAACAGTGTAGTATTTACAAGAGGCCCTAGGTGGCAGTGTGTTGATACACAAATGTACTATACAAGGAAACTCTTTGAAAACAATGATGAGTCACTGTGACAAGTGATGCTCAGCAGTATCAACTGTACCCATACAAATCCATTTAACCTCTTGACATGGGACCCCCACATAGTCCATACTATAGACATCCCCTACCTGACCTGACAGAGGAAGAGTGCCCAGTATTCTACAGCCTGTCAGTGCTAACAGAATTAAGTGTCTTGTCCCCTTTTATCACCTGTGTCTATAGGACATTGTATTGACGCCTTAGGGCTGTGTCCAATGTCAAGTAGGTAATAGTGGTCACATTATTGGGCACCTGGGACTACGTAATATAGAGGCTCGAGTTCAGAGCTTTAAATCAATGCTTTCAATACTAATATGCAGAAGGGTAGTTCAGCCACCTTTTTTCTCTTTTTTTAGCTCTCATAACAGACAAAATTTAAAACATTCAAAATTCTGCTGCCATTGGCCATGCCAAGATCTTCTTGAAATAATTTTTATTCAAATTAGTAATCAAGTAACACCTACCCAGCAGCTCAGTGACCCCTAATTTCCTGGAAAGTGATTTCCTGTATCACCATGGGACCTAATCATTGCCCATTATGATGTACTTAGGAGGTTCCTGGACTATGGGAGGTATCTATTGTTAAATTGTATGACAGTAAATTGGGGATCAAGCATTACAAATTGTGCCATTGTGTAATGTTGCATATGAAGGTCAGCCATTGTGATTCATCTGACATTGTTCAAGTTAATTCAGGACATTGGGAACTTAGTGACTCAAAAAGCTGAATCCAATCATTCAGTAGTTAGGATATGACATTGCTGGCGCACAGGAACTTTTGAAATAAGTTGCCTAAATCCATCAAATCTATTACTTATGTCAAGCTAAACAGAACATCCAACTTCAATAATTGTCAGGAGATGCATGCTCTATGCCTTATATCACTGGAAGGCATTTCTCAAGATGGTACGACTAGACACCCTTCAAGTCGTACTGAGATTCCTCAATTAGATGCCATTACAGCCCTTCATCTAGTGGTCACTAATAATTGCACTGGTACGACTGCCCTACCAAACCCTATATAATTACTGCCTTAAGTGCTGATCATACAGAGTAGTCGTAGTGCGTTACCTACGATCACCCACTCTGATATTGAGCGTTTGAAGTTGTACTTGTTGTGTCTAGTCATACCATCTTGAGAAACACTCTCCTGAACAAGAGTCTCAGGACGGCATTTCTCAAGATGGTATGACTGCAGACATCCACTATGATTTGAAGCCCTCAAAATTACAGTGGCCAATTGTAGGAAATGCACTACGACTTCTCTGTTTGATCAGCACTTGATGCTGTATTTACATAGGGTTTGGTAGGGGAGTCGTACCAGTGCAACCAGTAGTGACCACTAGATCCAGATACATAATGGCATTACAGTGAAGGATCCCACTACGACTTGAAGGGGGTCTAGTTGTGCCATCTTCCAGAAGGCTCTCTAGGTTAGATTTCCACTGAATGATAACATCTAGAATGTTAGATAAAATGGTACACTTAGGGTTATAGGTGGATGAAGTTTTATGGAACTGCAAATTAATCAATTTAGAAGTCTTGCATCTGAATTTTTCAATTGATTGTATTTCAAAATGAAACAAATTGTTGGAAAAGATAATGTATTTGACAGCATGGGTTGACATTAAATGAGTACCTGCAAAATAGATGTTAGATATTGAATATGGAATATTACTGTCCAGCAGTCCCGTTGGCTGAGGCAGTACAATTCTGTATATTGCTAACTTAAATATATATTTCATTTCTTCAACAAGATAAACTCAACAGCTTATCTCTTCTCTTGAATCATGTTTAAATGTACCCTAAGGGAGCAGCTTAGTATTTACTAACTACTCACTTATTAGGAACTAACTCATTTCATGGTGACTCCCCTGCAGCAGTGCCAGTTGTAGATCACTGTGGTTTCCAATAACCAGGCGGGTCTTTATGTGAAGAGGTTGTTCTCCTATCCCATGATTTGATTGTGCTGTGACCCGTAGCACTGGCACTACAGACAAAAATATCAAATATATTACCCGCTGAGACACAAGTCACTTCCTCTTTTGAATTACAGCTATGTCCTGATGCTGACAAAAGAAATTTGATTTAGAATTATTGAAAAAACCTGTGCAGGTTTCTCGGTTTTCATGTACTGTTAACTTGTGAACTCAATGAAAAGGATATCCTCTCTTTGTTTGACTGTGCAGATGACCCCACATAATGCCCCAACAAGAATAGATGGACCCTAGTTTCCCTTTTCGGTCAGGGGGCCACTTTGTCCCTCTCACTCTGGGGCTAATTAAAGGTGATGGGGAGATGATGTTTGTGGTTGAGGCTGAGGATTTTAGACCTGACATCAGACTAAGTAAATCATGTTCATGCATGAGTGTGTTTTAATCCACATGAGCTCCACAGAGCTCTACCAAGTATTGTCACCAAAAAATGTAAGTGCTTCTTTTCTCCATTTTGATGCAGTAAACTAAGCAACAATACATAAGATGGGAAAGGTACAAAACCATGAAACAAAAAAGGGCCTGTGACATTGCTGTGTAGTACACAAGAGACACTGAGCTATGCATACTGCCACCATACAAATCCATTTAACCTCTTGACATGGGAACCCATCCCACAGACAGTCCACAGTATAGATCTTTAAGGCCGGCTAATTCATGAATGCATCAGTCTCGCCAGCACTTCATTTGTGAATCAACCCTGTAGGGTCACCATGATGCAGTAATGCAGCCCTGGTTAGTAACCTACCAGGGCTGCATTCATGCATCATGACGACCAATGGGCCTGATGCATTTATGCATTAGTTGCTGTTAAAGGGATAGACCACCCCTACTTTCAAGACCTGACACAGTGAGAGTGTGCTGTGTGCTACAGCCTGTCAGTGCTAACAGCATTATGTGTCAGGTCCCCTATTATCACCCGTGTCAATAGGGAATTGTATTGATGTTTGAGGATTGTATCCAATGTAAAGTATGCAATAGCGATCATATTATTGGGCACCTGGGACTACGTATCTACAGAAGCTAGGGATCAGGGTTTCAAATCAATGATTTTACCACTGTGTTATACGTCTGCGGAAGGGCAAAGGTAAGATTGAGAAACCCAGGTTACTGTCACTGCCTCATTGCTCACAAATGTAGTGGATAAAGGGTATTGTGAAATATTATGACAGATTGAAAGATGATGAGGCAATTCAGATTCATTGGTATAATCTTGTCTATAACATTACTTTCTTTGATTTGCCTAGCTAAATGGCTAGTCTTTGGCCGGTTTGGACATTAAACTCACAAATTATCAAATAAAAAATCGTGTTTTTAATTACCTTTATTGCCTCAGGTAAGCAGTATCATCTGCATACACAGAAATTACATTACAACCATTGATTGTATTTGGTCAATGGGCTAAAATTCACCTCTCAAGATTTTATGGATGTGAACAGGAAACATTCAAATCCCATTCGCCGAGCTGTGAGCGCAATAGCAGTCAAAATATCACATGCACATGAAAAACTGCCGAGATTGTGATGACCCGATATGGATTCAATCATGCAAATTTCCCGATTAAAAATTGCGCTGAAAAGTATTATCATCAGATTCATCACCAACACAACCAGTTAAAAGGTGATAAAAACGGTAACAAAGATACCACAACTAAAACCTTTTACATTCATTGGGAAGGCTCTATCAATGAAAATGCTATGAAATATCAATTGTTTTGAACTGAAGGGACATCTACCAGAGCCTGAGTAACTAATGAAGAGTGGGGAGCCAGGGAGTGATAGAAGATAAGGGGTGTGTGGTATCAAAGCCAGAAAGAAAAAGTTAAAAAATGTTAAGTAGTGCAAAAGGTACTGGGATGGCTAAAGAACTGAAGGAAGAATTGGGGAAGGAGAGAAGGCGGCAAGGGATAACAAGGAAGGATGATGAGAGGAGAAAGAGATGGAGGCCCTGTAGCAGTTCCACTGCAGTCCTTAGAAGCCAAGATAACACAGCCAAAAATAACTTTCTTATTTTAAGAAATTATTTCTCATTTTAAGTAAATTAACTTCAAACAAGTTTGTCCGCCAGGTAACAAAATTTTACTTGAAATCTTGGTATGTCCAGCTTACTTGAATTAAGAAATACAATCTTAAGATATAAATTCTTGAATCAAGTAATTTATTCTCAAATCAGGATTAAATTTCCTAGAATATTTCTTAAAAGAAGTAGATAATTCTCATGGAAGAGGATTATTTCAAGATAAACTTACTCATACTTTTTCTTAATATAAGTTATATTTTCTCATTTTCAGTATTTCAAAAAACATTAATTTCCTTGTTTGTAAAGTGGTTATGATTTTTATCTATTATGGAAATGCTTTAGATCAAAAAGGAGGTTATCAGTATAGGTGACTCAGTGACAGAGGATCATCAGATTACATGCAGCTCTTTGAAGCCACATTTTCTTAAGTGAATAAGACCTTTATTCAAAGTCTTTGACTTAATGAAAGGCTGTGGCACATTCTACCCTTACATTATCATATCATCTACGCAAAAGGTGTTTAGCTTCCTTTATGCCTTGAATTTCCCTCAATCAACTATCAGACCAATGGACCTGATACTAAATTAATTCCAAATAAGTTTCCTTCAGTTTTCACTTTATCTTACCACATCTAATATTTTAGGACCGAGTTTAAGCTAGGAATTTGTACTTTGTATTGCAAATAATTCACCATAACAGGTAGTGCTGGCACCTAGTGGCAGATTACATAATTTTCTCATTTTAAGAAAATAATACTTATCTGGCATGTTAGAAAATATTCCTTGGTCAATTTCTAACAAGATCTTAGTTCTACCTTTTACTAGATGTAAGAAAATACTTCTAGTTTAATAAATCTCATAATAAGAAATTAGACTTTCTTGTTTTAAGATATAAGATAAATAATGTTACCTGGTGGACAAAACTACCAATTTTGAGAAATTTTCTTAAGAAAAATAATCTTGAAAACTCAAATCAAGAAGGCAGCTCAAGATTTGTTCTAAACTTGATTTTCTTAAAGACAAGATGACTAATGAATCTTATAACCAGAATTTTTCTCATAACTAGAAAAGATTTCTTATATCAAGTTTATTTTCTTGGATAAGAAAATTATTTTTAGCTGTGAAGATGCATTTGCTTTTGTATTTGTTTCCTTTGTACCCAATGAATCACTTCATACGAAAAATAATACATACCATGAGGTCAAATACCATATTACGTGCTATGTAAAAGTCCATAAAATCATAAATAAAAGCTAGATTGGATTTACAGGCAGCATAGTCTAGCCTCTGTAAGCTTAATGTCATCTTTGTAGTAAATTGATTTACAATTCAAAGTTGTATCATAAACCTCTTTTAAACCTACCCTAAGGTTCCATCTACCATTACCTTAGAAGGTACTAACTCACTCCATAGTGGCTCCCTTGCAGCGATGTCAGTAATAGATGCCACCTGAAAAGCTCATGCAGACAGGCTGAGGGTTATTTTATGCTTGCGGTTGCACATAAATTATTTGCTTACTTAAGGTATTTTAAGACTGATGGGGAAAATACCTTTTCTTAACTGTGTGCTTTTGGCTTTGGACTAAGTTATTCATGAATGTTTCCAAGTGTTCCCACCTAAAGGTATATGGTAGACAGTTCGCCTTATATGAATATATAGTCATGATAAAGAATGCAATTTTCCATTAAAAAAGTCATAATAAAAAGTTTCCATAAAAAAAATAATCTCACTTTATCCATTCATATTTTGGTGCACAAGTCTAAAGGGCTGCATCCACCAATGATGGATGGACCGTGCATCGGCGTTATCCGATTTATTTAATTTTTTTATCTATGGAGAAGAAATGGATAGAGAGAGACAGATGGTCAATATGTGGGCAGCGGATGCGGCCCTGATGGCAGCTATAAAGTTGAATTCATGTTTTTATAATCAACAAAAGTGATACAAACAGAGACAGATGACTGGTCAGGACTCTTACACATTTATCAGATCCTTTCCCACTAAATTGACCAACCAACTAGAGACCACATTCCTCCCAACACCTTTACAGCATATATATCTGTATGTGTCCCTGATATGGGAACTCTCCAGAACCCGTTGATGGATCACCCCAGCTGGGGGGCCTAAAACTTTCTCAGACAAAGTTATGTATCACTTTAAAGATTGAAACTAATCTTTATTCATCAGATTGCACTGTGAAGAAACAGTAAGTGGTGGCAATGCTGTCCATGGCGCAGTCTGCAAAGGAATCCTGTCTGGATATTTGGTACCAACAGTGCTATAACCTAAAATACAGAGCCCTCACCATAAACAACAGAGAGAGAGATCAGTCTGGATCAATTCATTATTCTATAGTATTCTATTTACCACCTCATATCTAAGACTATTTCAAGGTGTCCTGTTTCGGTTGTCATGATTTGCAATATATTTGTGTGTCAATGTTATAAATAATTATGTAGCTGACGAAGACTGATACATTCAGTCAAAACGTTGATCATTGTCAAATCCACCTACAATATACAAATTTGTATGCTTGAACATAAGATTCATGTAAATTATTAGAAATATAATAAAAAGTTGAAATTTAATTTGAAATGGTCTGGTTTCGTGTGATCTACATTATTTAGTATTATGTAACTTTATTAGATTTTGTTGTGCTGTAACATGAAATCACTACTTTAACTTTGATATTTGGACCAGGGCACGCTCGTCCTATTTTGCAATCCCATAACACCTAGCAATATGCAATCCATCAACTTGACAACTGCACATCCTTTGGGACCATTTTATTAGTGAACTACCAAGAACATCCAAGATAAAAAAATCAATGACAGAAAATTGACAGAGAAAAGGGTCATCTGAAATCCTTTAGTATCGCGATGAATGGATTGAAGAAAACAGAGTATTTAAGAGTTTAAGAGCAAAACATGTTGAAGCTTAAAGGAACAAGGCTTCGAGATAATTCTGCATTAACTGATTGATGATATGAAAGGATTCAATATCTAATCTCAGATCTTTTAAGATGGATAGATATTGAAATATGGCTGCATTTGAACTTTGTATGCTAAATTGAAAGATGGTGCGATTCAGTGGTAAATTCTAATCGACAATATTGCTTTCTTGGATGTGTCTAGCATAAAATGGAATTTTGGCTGAGTGGCATCCCACACTTTGCAGGCATACATTTAACAGATTCTTGAAGAAAAGAGAGTTTTGTTGTTGGTCATTAAATGCTTGAGGTAATACAGATAATTGATATGGCTGTCCATCCATTAATAAAAACAAAGAAATCTCTAGATATAAAATACTGAACAAAGATTTCATGTATGTAAAAACTGAATGTTTGACTCCCTTTTACCCGCCTTGGAGCATAAGTAGTATATACATGCAAACTGAGCGCAATGGATTAGCTACTAACTAGGTCATGACCTACTGGTAGACCGGAAGTGACCTAGTTTTAACCAATCAGAGGGCTGGATTTGACAGGAAGTGACGTCATAAGGTCATTACCTAGTTTTTTCGACCAATCAGAGAGCTGGATTTCATTTGACCTAGTGACCTGACCTAGATGCATAAATTAAAAGAATTGTGCAATACCTAGAGCTGACCTACTTACAAACCGGAAGTGACCTACTAACCTACTTGCAAAAACGTATGACCTACGTATGAGGGTGTATTGTGCAATCCTTGAAAGAAATTACACAATAACCATGACTCATTTTCTGATGCAATGTTCCTATGAATTTACGCAATACTTATGACTCATTATTTTGATATGAGATTAAATGCAACAAAGACACAACTCGGTTTTTTAATTCAATCTTTTTATTTTTTCTTCCTATCAGAGTACATGCTAGGTATGAATCATTATAATCAGATATGCTTTGCAAGCAGAGTACATGGATATTATATGGAAAATGAATTCTTGTTGCAGTACCAACTGCACCCGGTCTTGGCTGGAGTAGGACTTTGACTACGGTCCTCTAAGGCCCGCATTCTCTCCATTAAATCCTTCAAGGCCTTTCTTCCTATGTCGTTCTCCTCCAGGGCTACCACTTTGTCCATTAACTCGGCCATGATGATGAGAATCTTGTCTATTACTTCCGCCGTGCTCTGAAGCCCGTCTATCACGTCCAGTTCACGTTTAACTTTTCCTTTCACCAAAAGATTGCTCACGTCTGCTTTGACTGCTACTTCTTCTGGACTCATCTCGAAATTCATTGCCTCTTCTTCTCTCTTTTTCTCAGGAAGGGCCTGACTATTTTGTCCATTAAGTTGAAGGGGACCTGAGAAAACCTTTTCACAGTGTGGTGTGGATCCTTGGTCCGACATGTTTCTATGAGGAAGTTAATGCAGTGGGCTCCACACGTTTTAGCGTAAAAGTTTTGCACTTGTTTTCTGCTGAACGACCTGTGACCATCTGACGACTTTTGCATGAACCTCTGGTGATATATAGTAAATGGAGGTAAGCCATAGGGATCAAAGTAGAATACATTCCCGTTATGAGAAACGTAAAATGCCACCCAGTGCTGACCAGGTTTAGAGCTTGGATCTGTGTTACTGACGAAACATGTAGAGGGAATTGGTTTTTTAGGACATTGATTACTGGCAAAAGTTCCCAGGTAGAAACGCCTTGTGTGTGGATGGTTTCCCAGTGCACCTGTTATGTCTGAAGTTCTCATTTTTTTCTCAGTTCATGTGGTAGTCTGTGACAGGAAGACAGTCAGCCGTTAGTTGGATGTTGTTGTCGTAGAAGGAACACAAGACGGCAGATATGGCATGAGTAGTCGGGGCGGCAAACCTAAGGGAAATGCCCAGCTTTCCTTGCTTGATGAGATTTATACGACTGTCTTCAGGTGCTTTGTCTGGGGTGAGGTCGAAAACAAAGAAGGAATATCCATCTTTGAAATCTTCCAAAGTTATGCCACAGTCTTGCCCCAAAGCCGACAGCCCACTGTCTATGAACATTTGACTGTAGGCTCTGATGCAGTTGCCTGTTTCGAAGTCGGTCTTCAACTCAAACTTTTGATCGTCATATCTCACGCATATTTCCTTCACGTTGAAATGCCTGCAGTTGAAAGGATTTTCTGTCTTAGTCCCAGCAGCTGCTGTTTCCTTTATCATACACAAGACTATCCTGGTGGGGATCTGAGTAGTGTCAGGTTGAGTCCAACTGTAGTCTTGTGAGCCGCCGTCCAAAGTGTGTTTAGTTACTTTACACCTGGCTATGTGATAGTTGAAAGGGCCCCAATGTGGATTCCTGACACTGCTGACGTGAGTTTTCACCACCTCATCGTCGACACATTTTTGGAGAAGTGTCATTTCAGCTTTGGTGATTTTGACCCAGTAGTTTTGATCGGCTGCTTGCATCATGTAGTAATTGGGCTGATTTTTTTCGAATATGAACTTAATTTCACAGTTCGGAGGCAGCACCTTGCACTGTTTAATTAAATCCAGGTGCGGCTTCATTACTAAGGCATGCTTGTTGCGGGCACTGAACTCTGCTCTCCGTGCCGTCCATCCAGCATTTTCGCCCGCTCTGGCTTCCATGTGACCACAGGTGTCTTTCATGTACTTTTGACACCCTTTCAACCGAGTCTCTTTGTCTTCTTTGTTGCAACAAATTGTGTCCAAAAGGTAGGCCTTGAGACCATAGTCTTCATTGTTGCCGGTGACTTTCTCCCCATTTATCAGCAACTGACAGGAAGCAAAGAGAGCGTGTGCCAAGTTGTTGACTGGAGCAGCTTCTATGCCTACGGCAAGGTGAGTTGTTCCGTCTGCCGCCACGGCTTCCAGTTCCATGTACAGCTCAGTTTCTGAGAGGTCTGTGTACAGGTTGCTTGGTTCGAAGGTGAAGTCAAATGATTCAGTGTGTGGAGTCAGGGCATTGTTGGTAGTTTTGGTTATTTTTTGACACTTTAATATGTCCTTTTGAGTGACAGGCAAGGCGTGTAGGTCTAGTTCCCCTACTGCACATACCTGACCCTTGGGATGAAGGAGACTCATGACTAGAACAAGGTCCTTCCTCTAGCTTGTCCTCTACCTCTGCCACGTTGCCCCTTACGTCCTCCGCGCTTGCCGGTTGCTCGTCGTTTGACTGGAGGAGGTTCAGATGTACCTTTTATGTATCCTTGAGCAGAAGAAGCAGCCCTTTTGAGTAAGTTTTTCCCTGTTGCTTTACTTCTCCTAACTACACTTTTCTTGAAGCCTTTTCCTGTTACCACGTCGGACAAGACTCCAGCTCCTGTAGTAAGCAAGGCTTTGCCTGCAGATTTGGCAGCTGAGCGTCCTATTTTACTTAAGAGGGGAACAGCTCCTCTCAGTAAACCACCTATTAACGAACCAAGTCCGTGCCCTCTTTGTCTGCCCCTGCCACCGTATGCTGGTAAAGCACCGTTCCCAAACTGTGATTTTCTGTAGTATTCAGCGTAGGTGTTCCATAGTAGTGAAGCATGGTAATATACTCCTATCCTTGAAGAGGTCTGAAGGCAAGTACCACCGACACTGATCCGCTTTCAAATGGTATCGGTTCCCCAGTCTTGTCTCTTAAGTATATCCCTATCTGTCTGAAGGTGGTTTTAGTGACTGGCAGATATATCAAGTTCTGGAAACTTATGGTCTGCATGTCACCGTTGTAGCGATTTATGTTGATTTGCCTCAGAAGGGGTGCTTTAGAGTCACCCACAAGACTGTGCTTGACTATGTCAGAGTACACGAAAGCACATCGACTTTTGTACTGAAGGTCTACCACGTAGGGGCTTTGTGTTTTTCCACTTAGGAAAACACTTCCGTCAAAACCTAATTGTTTTCCTAAGTTTTTTGGGAGTTGCATGACCACACCAGGAGGCAAGGAAACTACACTTTTCATTGTGTATTTGTTGTAGTGAAACACGGTGGCTTTGTTGTTTTTCCTGTAGTTTCTTAGTTTTCTCACCAACATGCTCTGTAGTTTATTTATGGTCCTGTTCAAGTATCCTATCAACTCTGAGTTGCTTTCCAGGTTCACACCTTCTAAGGCAAACATATTGTAGATACTACCTTCCTTGAAGTAATACTTAGACAGGTATCTGCTAATTTCCTTGAAGCGTGTACATATTTTCACAGCCTGTAACTGACTGGGAGAGAGAGGAGAAACATTAGCAGAGTCTGTGAAGACGGCCTTTTCTTCAAAAAAAGAAAGAGACCTTTTTTCCCTGTCATCCATAGACATCACTTCAGCCACAGCCGACGATATTTCCCTTTTCTCTCTGCCTGCCGTGTCACGCTCCCCCTCAACCTCCTCCTCTTCCTTTTCCTCCTTCTCTGGCGTGGGTTGGTTAGAAGTGAATCCTCCAGATGGCGTCTCAGTCGCAGCAGCAGGAGTTGGTGGACTTTCACTTGCAGGACCAGCAGGAGGAATGGTTTCAGTCGATCCCACAGGGTTGACATGACGTAGGTTTTTTGTTATTTTTACTCCTCTCTTCAAAGCAGATTGGGCTGATAAATTTGATGTAGAGCTTGAAGCTCTACTGAAGACACTATGGGCTCCTGGTTTTTCCGAAGGAAAAAATTCTCTTCTGCGTTTGTTCAATAAAGCTACTACAGAGCGGAGGTTGTTTGTCAGGTCGTTTTCTCCCTGTACCAAGAGAATGGGTTCTTCTTTGACGTTGTACCACGTGGTAGGACAGGTTATTTCTTGAAGAGCACACTCTAACTGAGTAGGAGAGTTAATGTATTCTGCCAAAATTGTATTGTAACTAGTTAAAGTGTTGTCAGGAAAAACGTTCATAGATGAGTTACTAGGTAAAGTTAAGGTAAACGCCATTTGTTTATGTTCTTGACAGGTTCCCAAGAGTTAAACTTGTCTCCATAACCCTTCCACTTGATCAAGGCTTCTCTTTTCTTGCCTTTTCCTCTGTATTTTACTATTTTTTCTATGTTGTAGCGTCTTCCGTGACGGACTTGCACCTTCTGAACTTCAGGTTCGTAGAAGCTTCCTTTTATCTCTTCTCCAAGGAGATCTTTCAGATTGTACCCTTTGGGCGAAATGTTGTCGACTGTGTATATTTCCTCAGTCCAGTTAGGTTCGTACCCTCTGTTAAATGTTTTCTTTGTTTTCAACATTCGCACTTGAATTTTTCTCTTCAACTGAAGGACAGGAACTTTTTTCTTTTGAGGTTGATCGTACAACCTGTAGAACAAGACTTCAGAGTTGTCTTTATTTATGTCTGAAGGGGCAGCTCCTAAGGATTTGTGGTAAGTCAAATTGTAGGACTTAACCAAGTCGGGCAGCAAGTCAACCCCTTTGTAGTTATTGAAATGAGAGAAACATCTCCACATTTTTCCTTGTAAAGTAGAGTTGAACCTTTCGGCTAAGGCACACTTCACGTCGTCGTTCTCTCCTGTGAAAAAATTGATTTTTTGATCTTCACAGTGTTTTTTGAAAATTTTGTTGACAAACTCTTTGCCCTTGTCAGTTTGAATTTGTTGAGGTTTTCTTTCTTTGCTCATTTTTTTGAAAGCCTCTGTCACGTCATCAGCTCTCTTACTTTTCACAGGTTGTCCAAAACCATACCTTGAAAAAACATCTATTCCCGCTAGAATGTACTGGTATCCTTTGTTTTCCTTTGAAAATTCTCGCATGTCTATAAGGTCAAGTTGCCACTGTTTGTCTATCCCCCATGTTTGTGTTTTTCTTCTTGGAAATCTTCTCTTGTAAGGTTTGTGTCTGGTGTAAGCGTCTACATCTTCCAAAGCTTGTTCTATGTTTTTTTTCTTTGTTTTCTTGAAGTGATGACGTTGAAGTTTAGATACACTGGTGAAACTTCCAGGTTGTTCAGGATCTGTGTAAAACCTGAGGACATCTTTTTTCAAAGCCTTGTGCGCCATATAAACTTACGTCCAGTTCCTTTTTGACTTACTTTCCTCTTCTTTATAGGGGAAGCTCTTTTCAAGGGACTGGCAGCAAAGGAAGGACTGTGCCCTGCGAAAGCCGACTTGTTTTTGACAAATTTTAAGGTGGGGTTCAGCCTTTTAACTGCTCTCATGAAAACCTGGCTTCCTTTAGGTTGGTCCTTTTTCAAAGACTTTGGTCGGGCAGCAAAAGCTAACAAATCTGTTATGTCAGTTCCAGGCACACGTTCCCCGTTAACATATATTTCTCCGTCTCTGTTCCAATTCAAAATTTCACTTCCGTGACGAGATAATTCTCTGTAGAGATTTTTAGCAGTTGTTCTGTAACTTGCGGGTATTCTTTCTTTTATGTCGGCGTCCATACCCTCTGTGTTGTCTCTTGCACGAGGTTTAAATCCTTCCTCCCCTTTGAACTCGTCTACACTGTCTCCGTCTGAATCGTCAGGAAGTGGTGGATCGTCTCTAGTCTCTGTGAAAGTGTGGTCATCATCGTCGTCGCCGTCGTCGGTGTCTTCTAAAGAATTGTTTACACCCCCAGCTACTGCTGCTGCTCCTGCAGGGCCTTGTCCTACTGCTCGACCAGGATAGGGACCTTCCCTACGTTGTCCTAAGGCCTTGGCTTTTTTAGTTAAAATTCCCGACTTTATCATAAGTTGATTGTACTGCCTTAACTTTTCCTTCAGTTTGAGGTTAGGAGAGTTAAGCACCTCATGTGCTTTACTTTGAAGGTGGTTCAGGACTTGAACCAGGCTGGAATCAGGAGTTAAACCTTCTCTTAAAAGTTGAGTGCTGTAGTACTGGTCTTGAACACTAGGTCCAGGCTGGGGAGGAGAGGAAGGACTAACAAAAGAAGGTTTTTTTTCTCGGGGAACAAGATCCGCCCTTACGAGGGCTATCCTTGAATAAGACATGATTTTTTATCGACGTGCTCCTATGAGACCTGTTATCAGGGGTAAGGCGAGACCCAAAATGGTTCCCAAAAATCCACCCTTTTGCTCAAAGGTTTTCCTCTTCTGCTTAACGGTAGCCTTGTGCCTTGTGACTGACTTGAGTTCTTTCTTGTAGGGTGATAAACGTTTGACTGCGTCGGACTCGTTACGCAACAGGTTTTTGTTCATTACGTTGACGCAAATTTGACTCATTAACCTAATGACCTCATCGCTGAGACCTTTGATAATGTGGGAACACTCTGCCGAGGAACACTTGGATATGTGTTTCAACAAGTGGTAATGTTTCCTAATTGTTTTAAATTTTCCTCCAGAAGGAGATCTTTTGGTGACCATTCTATCTTTTTCTTTTCGAAGCTGAAGCTTGAGGAATGAAAACCAAGGTGTTCCAAGGAGTTGTTATGCTGTTTCTTACCCTAAGCTCGTTAGGTGTGCTCTGCTTAAAGTCCAATAGGATGTATGAATGTTTCTCTTTGGTTTCTGAGTTATATACCTCCGTCAAAAAGGATTTCTGTCCTGGAAAGGCCTGTTTGTTAATGTGCCCTATCTGACTCATGTCTCTAGGGTTTTTAAAAACAACTAGGTAGTGTGCATTTAAGCTCAAGGTTCTGAAGGCAGGATTGTTGAAAAACAAGTTTTGAGTAATAAAAATTACACTTAAACTGCGATGGTGAGAGCCCACAGTGAAAAGTTTCATTATGGTGGGAACGTACTCGGGATCCATGAGATCGTCTATTACGACCAGTCCATGTTTAGTCAGGTCTCTTTCATCCTCGAACAAAAAGTCTTCTGAAAGAAGACCTTTGTTAAACTTAACCCCCAACTTCACCATTTCGTCGAATCCATCTTGCCATTGACTGTAGCAGTAGTATATGTCGTGTATTTTTGGAGTAACAAGCTCGTCTACACCTTTAATCAACTTGAAAACAAGTTGACTTTTTCCACAAGAAGTAGGTCCAGCTATGATCATTGTGAAGGGGCTTTGTAGACGTGGGTCAAAAATGATCTCCTTTTCCTTGTGATCCATGTTGGACGATCTCTTAAACCAAAGTGACCAAAGGAGCAACCTCGTCCTCTTTTAAACCAGTAGAACCCTTGTTCAAACCTTCCACGTAAAGAGCTACATCAGAAAGTCCCATGTTGTATAGACTGGCTATTAGGCAGCTTGGATGAGATATTTCTCTATATTTCCAAACCATCAGAACTTCGAAAACAGGATTTGTGACACCTTTTTTCCCTGGAACAGGGGTGGATATGAGGTTAAGCTCGTGGTCGCTCAATCCAAGTTGAGTTCCCAGTTTCCTCCAGTCAAGCATTTTGAACTTGTCTGCCAGGTTGACGAACAAAGTATCAACTTTCCACTGTTCTGGAGGAATTTCACAATGGTCCACTACGTTGTAATATCCCATGTACCATCTACAATAATCAGTTAGATCGTAACGACCTATGTCACTTAATGCATGTCTCAATACCATCCACTTGCAACGCACGTTCTTTCTGCTCCATGAAATAAGCATTTCTCTCCCCATAGAACGAAGAGACGGTATTTTTTCCATGTAATCCATTAAACTTAGTCTAAGTCCTAAGTAAACCCCTAATCGAGGGTAGTCTTTTTCAGATATTTTTTCACTGACCTTGAATAACAACTCGTCCGAAAGGTGAAACTCCATAGCAACCAAATAAAAGGTGTTCAGCAAGTAAGGTAGGCAGGTAGGAAGGCAGGTAGGTTATGACAGGCTAGAAAGCATACAGTTGACTTATATAGGGTAGGGTAGGGTAGGGTAGGGTAGGGTAGGGTAGGGTAGGTGGGTAGGTGGTTTAGGTGGGTGGGTGGGTGGGTGGGTTAGGTGGGTTATTTGGGCGGCCAGCCCGGGCCAACAAGCCCCAAACCCCCCATACTTGAGGGGTGCCCCCACCCCCCCACCCCATAGTTTTTTAAACCCAACCCCACCCTTTCCTACCCTACCCTACCCTACCCTACCCTATATTATCCTACCCTATTCTATCCTATTCTATATATCTCTCCCATTCCCTTCCCCCTGTTTAGGTAAGCATGTTACATCGTTCTTCGTTCGTTTAAATTTGTTATAACGTTGAGTGTAAAGCGAGCTGATTGTGGTGAAAACAGTGAGTAAGGGAGATAAGCTGGGTGCACCACATAACCAGATAAAACCAAACTTTTTCTTTCTCCTCTACACTGAAACGATCCAGGGACGATGATGGGATGTGAAATATGGGGCAGGAGGAAAACAAAGTTTTGGTTTCTAAGCACTCAGCTAGAAGTTCCAAAATAGACATGAAGAAATGAAGACGCTGGTTAAGTAGGCGGGGATTTTCTTTGGCGTGATGCTCTTCTGCCGCTTTCAATGCTTCCAAATGGAAGGGGTTTTTCAGTGGGCCCTTTCCCTTTCTTCCATGCTTCAGGGCATAACCCAAGGTTTCCACCGCTGAAAATTTCGACAAGTTATAACTCAAAACCATTTTCCTCAAGGTTTTTCTGTCTTTGGATGTAAAACTTGATTCCACTGAAGAAAAAACTAAGTATAATTTTTTCCGGTGAAGAACACATTCTTTCAAGTATTTGCACACGTACCTGAAACAAATTGAAGAGCAACATATAATTTCATTTCTTTCCCTCACGTATGTCAGAACTTGAGTGTCGTCGGGGTGACGTTGTTCTAATACACGCTGCAGGGAGTAACGCGACATAGTAGGGCGAAGGTTGTTGTGTCAAATAACGATGGTTTAGTCCTGGTTTAACCTTTATAGGAAACCTGTCAGTCTTTCCTTATCGCACTTTCCTGAAATGATTTATTTCTCAAGGACGAAACAAACGTCAGGGTCAGTGCCTGAGCGTTTTGAAAAGAGGGGAAAACATGTGGAAGGGTGGGTTTGGCCCAGGGGCCTTACCCGGAGGATCATCGTTTATTTTTGTTCAGTTTTATTAGGAGGACCAAAAATTAGATACGGGGTAGGCTGTTACCACCTTCAGCTGACCTTTTTCATGGGAGGTAGTTATTTCAGTTATAACTCTCACAACATGACAGCATCCATGGTAATTGTGTCCAATCTCTGTCCTGAATCCTCTTTCATAGAAAATTTTTGAACCTAAAGAGTGTGTAATTTTGTCTGGGTGAAGTAAAGTGGCTTTAATTAAAGCCTTCACCATAGTAGAATCGATGAAAACTGAATTACCAGGCCCTCCCCCCAAAGGTTGATCCCTTAGAAAAAAGGGTTTTTGTCTGTCTGAAATGAATTTCTTTGAACTTCCAGAGGAAATGGAATGTCTAGACATCAAGTGTACCATGGCACCATGTCCCAAAAGAACACCTGAAAAAAAACTTTCCCCATTTTCTGAGATAAGTTTTTTCACAGAGGGTCCACCAGGAACCAATGCAGTGGTTTGGTTGTGCAAAAAGCATTGTTTGAAGTTACAGTTAGGAGGGATGTAAAGATCCCTGTTCAAATTTTCAGGACAGAATTTCCACACAGCCCACACCTTACCTTCTTCTACGCCCCTCCTGATGTCTGAAATAAACACCTCCTGACGCCTTTTGTGACCTACGGTCAAAGACAAAGGCAAAGGACAAAAGTTAGCCATGTCTGCTTGAGAGAAGCTAGTTCTGATAAATGACGAATGGTCTGCGTTAATCACAGAATGGTAACAACAAGATTCGTTTTACAAGCCTCACCCTGAACGTTGACTGAGCGTTATCACGTTTTTTATTTTAGTTAAGCTTTTTACTTTTTTCCAAAACAACACTGACTAAGTGTAAAACATACTATGAATGGAAAAGCACGGTTATCTACGACTCATGGACGTGCTTGTACGTTATCTGAACGACAAGGGAACGTCCCAGCATCGTATCAGGATAGTTACTATAAAGTAGACTTGAGCTGCTCAATCTTCATCAAACCTTTTCTGACGTTTGTCTGCTGTTCGCCATCCTGCTCCTGCACCTTCCAGCCCTGCCACCCTTTCATCTTCAAGGAGAACAATGCCTGGTCGCATGAAGACGGGACTTAGTGTCAGGAGAGGAGGAGCTAAAAAACTGGCTCCACTAACTTTTACTACTTCTAAACAGACAGTGGAAAAGGCGTCGGGCATCGCCCCTCCTCCTACCTCTCCAGCCTCACCTGATAAACCACCTGCAACTCCTGCTCGGCTTCCAACTGAAGTGCCTGATGCAGGAGAACAGGAAGCCGCTCTTGCAGCTCTTCATGGCGAAATCACTGATTTCCTGGATCGCGTCCGGGATCGCTCTCCTCAGGAAGCTGGCGACGGCGATTTTGACATCAGGGAATACATCAATCCCCCGGCACCTTTGAACTACCAACCCCCCACTGAAGCACCTACGTCCGCCTCTTACTCGCCCGTGACTCCGGAGGAACCTTCTCCCCAGGTCAGTCCAATAAAGGTTATAGACCTTACAACCTCATCACCGGCAGTTAAACCCATAGAAGTGGTGGACTTAACACAAGGGACACCTTCACCTGCTCACCGCGGGGGGTATTCGCAGGTAGAGGTTATAGATTTAACCGGCCCTTCTCCTCTGTACTCTCTCCCGGTTCCAGTAGAGGAGCTGGTTCTTAAAAGCCCGCCGGAAAAAAGAAACTGTTCCAGTGAGAGAGAAGGGGAGCCTAAGAAAAAAAGACAGAAGCGCGCCTACCACAAGAAAACCCCTGTCTCTACCCCTGCTTCAGTTTCCTCAGCGACTTCATCCTATGGTGCCGAGCCAATTGGTTCTGTCCCAGGTGTTCCTTCTCCTAAAGACAAGTCACACAGGCAAAAGTTTGGGGAGGGCACTGCCCCCAGTTCTTCCAGCAAGCTTGTGGGCTTTAGGTCAGTGCCTTTGGTGGTAAAAAAGTGGCCTGCTCGATTTGGTTTCCAAGAAAAGTCACCTGCCCCCAACCAAGTTTTTTATCCGGAAGGGGATAACAACGCCTGCATAGAAATATACAGGGAACCTAGCATCAGGGGAGTATGCTTGAGAACCTACCTGGACAAACCTTACGAGCGGTGCTTAAACCTAGAGGCGCGTGAATTCAGGAACTTAGTGGACCAGATAGAGTGCATCCTAGGAAAGTACAAGGAGTTACACCGCCTAGCTGCCCTTGGAGAGAGGAAGGTGGATAATCTTTTGTTGTCCTTGAACCAAGACTGCACCGACCCCAGTGGAGGCCGGGCTATGGTCCTGGTAAACTTGTACAAGGGAACTCCTAAAGTTCACATAGGAACAACCAGCTACGTGGAGGAAATGAACGCCTCGGTGTCTTCCAGCTTCAGAATGCCCCCCTCAGCCACACACTGCGGACACACTGTGTCCCCCTTCATTCTGGAGGACATAAAATCACGAGTTGGTCCCTTCCTAGACGAAACGACCGATTTCTACTCTGGGTAAGTGGTCAACTTTGTATAGTGTCTGGTCAACAGCTCCTTGTTCAGTGCTTTTACATTATCATGTATATCAGCTAATTTGTAGTTAGATTTAGATGTACTCCGTTTTTAGTCAACATAGCCCAGCGTAGGTTTAAGTTCCATATGTTCTCCATGTATACTTAGGTTAGGTTTTAGTTATAAGTTTGTATATAGAACATAAAGTGAAACAAGAAAAAGAAACCTTAAAAAAATGCCGCCCAAAAAGGTAAAACAACTTTACACCGTTAACTGTCCAATGTGTAACACCCCTAGACCTCCACGTTTGGTTACTGTAGAAAACAGTGGAAAAACTTTATGTAACTCAGATTCTTGTAGAAGAGAAACTTTTTCCGACAGCTTAGAACTTCCAAAAGAAATAGAAAAAAATTCTTTGCATAAAAGCAGTTACCGTGACAACTTCAAGTCCATAGCTTCAGGTTTGGCTGTGCTTGGTAAGCTTCAGTCCATTTTCAACGTCAGAATGACAAGTTTCAACAAAGACTTGGGAGCCAAACAGGTAATAGAGGCGCTTACCTCTATTCATAGAAATCAAGTTATGGCTTACAAAGTGGCTGTCTCTTTTGGAAGGTTGTTGTCTTCCTCTAAGGAGGAAGAAGAAGAGAAAGTCATGTACTTTCATGCTTCTGCCAACAACTCGTCTTTGTTCTATGACAGTGAAAGTCATAGAGACCCTTACATTTTTATAAGGGACGACAAAGACTTTGCAGAGTGTTTAGATTTAATAGAAAACAACATTAAAGAAGACACTCAAAGACCCTCTACTAAATGGAGTGTAATAGGCAACGTGAACGCCAACATCACACTCATAAGGGCTACGGGGGGAGAATATCTTTTAGGTAAAATGAAAACTGTTCCACCAGGTTTAAGACAAAGAGGAATGCAACACTTTCACAGAGACCCTAAAACCAAAAGGGCGTACAAGGACAACTTGTGTTTCTTTAGATGTCTGTCTTTCTTCCTGTATGAATCTTTAGAAAAAACTCAAGAGCTTTTCCTTGAAGCCTATCCAGGGGTGAACAAGGAGACTTTTGAGGGTGTTAACATAAGAGATTTAGACAGGTTAGAAAAAATGTTTGAAGTTAACATAAGAATTTTTTACCTTCCCTCTTTTGGTAAAAGAAAGGGGCGACCTAAAATTATAAGGTCAAACATGTGTTCATCCAAAAAAATCATGAACTTGAACTTACACAGAAACCATGTAAGTTTAATAACTAACATGGGACTGTATGGTAAAATGTACCCCTGTGAAAAGTGTCATAAAGTTTTCACTCGTAGCTTCCTTTTGAAACAACACAATGGGGTGAAAAAAGATTGCACCAAAGTCAGCTTCAGGTACAAAGGTGGAGCATACAATCCATCCAAAACAGTTTTTCAAGTTTTAGAGGAACTGGGAATAGTTTGTTCACCTGAGAAAAAAATATACCCCTATAAAATTGTTTTTGACTTTGAAAGCTATTTCGTCCAACCTGAAAATTCGTCCCCAGAAAATGCTAACACTGTGATAGAAAAAACTCACATACCCCTTTCTGCCAGTGTAGCTTCTGATTTTCCTGGGCATACAGAACCAGTGTGTTTTGTCAGAAATTCCAACAGGGACGACGATCCTTTGGTTAAAAATGTGTTGGAACACATAAACAACTTGGGGCAGTTGATAGGAGAACAGGTGAAAGAGAATTTTAGAGATGTTTTAGACGAACTAGACTCTCTAGAAGAAAAACAAAAGGAACTAGAACATAAAGCTAGCAAAGTTTTTCCAGCAAAGAACAAAAAAAATCCAAAAAAAAAAATCTCCCATGTTCTTGAAGTGAAGGAAAAACTTCTTACCTACATAGAAAGAGTCCCTGTTCTAGGTTTCAACTCTGGAAAGTATGACATTAATTTGATAAAAAAGGAATTTCATTCTTTTTTTATAGACACAGACAAAACAGAAATGAAAACCATAAAAAAATGCAACAAGTACATAGCAGTGTACACAGACCATCTTCTTTTCCTTGACATGTTTAACTATTTGGCACCAGGTTATTCCTACGCAAACTACCTGAAAGCCTTTCTAAAAGGGAAAGCTGAAAAAGGTTTTTTTCCCTACGAGTGGATGGACAACATAAGAAAACTGAACAACAAAGCTCTTCCTCCACGCCACTGCTTCTACAGTTCTTTGTCGGGTGGTGGAATAAGCAAAGAAGATTATCTTGAATGTAAAAAGGTCTGGACAGAAAACAAAATGAAAACTATGAAGGACTACTTGATATATTACAACAACCTGGATGTTAAACCCTTTGTTTTAGCCATAAACGAGCACACAAAATTTTTTATAGATCGTGGGGTAGACATGTTCAAAGACGGTTTAACTTTGCCAGGTTTAACCTTGAAGTTTCTTTTCAACAACACTGCACCTAATGCCACTCCTTACATTCTTTTTGGTGAGAAAGAAAAGGATGTTCACTCCTTGCTCAGACGCAACTTAGTAGGGGGTCCCTCTATTATTTTTCACAGACATCACAAAAGTGGAGAAACAAGAATAAGACAAAAAAAATACGGGTCACAAAGCAAAGTATGCAGACACATAGTAGGGGTAGATGCTAACAGCTTGTACCTCAAGTGCATGGGTGAAGAGCACTGCACAGGTTATTATGTGGTGCGCAGGAAAGAAAACGATTTTCAAGCTGTCTGCAGTCAACAAATTAGCTACTCAGCCACAGAATGGTTGCGATACAAAACTGTGACAGACAAAGTGAAGATATTACACCAATACAACTACGGGGAAGTAGTATTGGGTTCAAGGAAAATAAAAGTGGACGGCTATGATCCAGCTTCAAAAAAAGTATACCAGTTTCACGGGTGCTACTGGCATGGTCACATATGTCACCTCACTAAATCAGTTTTGAGAGACCCCAATGGAAAGGCATGGTTAGAAGAAAAAAACCAAAATACCATTTTAACTACCCTATATCTTCAGTCGTTAGGTTACCAAGTAGAGGAAAAGTATGAGTGTATGTGGTTGAAAGAAAAAACTGAAAACTTGTGCAGAGAAACAAAAAGTGAATGGGAAATTAAAAGACCGTTGTGCCAAGGCAGAAAAAGTCAAGATGAAATACTGAGAGGGGTTTCTAAAGGAACAACTTTTGGACTTATCCAGGTAGACATAGAAACACCTGAATCCTTGAAAGAAAAATTCAGTGAAATGACACCTATTTTCAAAAACTGTTTAGTAGGAAAAAAAGACGTAGGTGAACATATGAAACGTTACCTGGAAGCAGCAGGTAAGCTAAAACAACCGCAACGCCAACTTATAGGCAGCTACCACGCAGAGGGAATTTTGTTGGGAACTCCTCTCTTGAAGTGGTACCTGGAGAAAGGTTTGGTAGTTACGACAGTACACCTTCTCGTAGAATACACACCAGAACAGACTTTTTTACCCTTCATGGACGAAGTAACCAAAGCTAGGAGGAAGGGAGACGAAAATATAGACTGTAAGATTTTGTCAGATCTGTACAAACTTTTGGGAAATGGTTCATATGGAAAAACCATATGCAACAAACAAAACTTTGTTCAAACAAAGTATCTTCACCCCTCTAAGGCAAGACGTTTGGCCATGCACTGGTCAGTGCAAGATGTGCAAGACATAAGTGACAACACGGTAGAACTGTCCTGTTTGCCCACCTCCATCACCTACGACCTCCCAGTTCAAATAGGGTTCATGGTATACCAATATGCCAAACTTAAAATGTTGGCTTTCTATTACGACTTTCTCCTTGAATACATAGACGAGAAAGATTTTGAAATGTGTAAAATGGACACTGACAGTTTTTACTTTGCTTTAAGTGCAGAGAAAATAGAAGACGCAATTATTCCTGAAAAACATGAAGCTTTCTTCAGAGAACGTCACAAATGGTTGCCCTCTGAATCATGTGACAACAGTCACCACAGAGAGACCTATGTTCAGACCAAAGTTTTGGGTGAG
This sequence comes from Acholoe squamosa, assembly GCA_949317995.1. Classification (NCBI taxonomy): domain Eukaryota; kingdom Metazoa; phylum Annelida; class Polychaeta; order Phyllodocida; family Polynoidae; genus Acholoe; species Acholoe squamosa. The sequence goes on along the minus strand of OX439036.1, from coordinate 110,078,603 downwards.
CTGTGGCTGCCTCAACCATGCTGTAAGAGCCATCTGGCGTTTGACAAGAGAACCCCCGGGTTATTCAAAGTGGAGTGGGAAGGTGATGAAATGACTGCCTTAAACTCCAAATGTTACATAGGCACAGGAGTAAATGTGCCCGTTAAAATGAGTTGCAAAGGTGTAATTCAAAAACAAAACCCCCTGACCACTGACAAGTACAAAGAAGTACTGGACAGTGAAAATGTTGTCACGGTAGTCAACAAAGGATTTAAAGTAGTTAACCACAGCGTTACGACTTACTCTCAAAGGAAACAAGGTCTAACCTATCAGTACATAAAGAGACAAGTATGTGAAGACGGTGTAAGCACCCTACCCCTTTCTATATAAAAAATGGTTTCTTTTTCTAGTTTCACTTCCAGTTGTACATTTCGTTGAAAGAAAAAATTTTAAACAAATTGTTCAAATGAACAAATTTCCTTCATAGAAAACAGTGTTAAAATGGAAAATGTTCATTTGAAAAATTGTTCAAACGAACATTTGTTCAAATAAACATTTTTCCCCATAGAAAACAGTGTTAAAATGGAAAATGTTCATTTGAACAATTGTTCAAACGAACATTTGTTCAAATGAACATTTTTTCCCATAGAAAACAGTGTTAAAATAGAAAATGTTCTTTTGAACAATTGTTCAAACGAACATTTGTTCAAATGAACATTTTTTCCCATAGAAAACAGTGTTAAAATGGAAAATGTTCATTTGAACAATTGTTCAAACGAACATTTGTTCAAATGAACATTTTTTTCCATAGAAAACAGTGTTAAACTGGAAAATGTTCATTTAAACAATTGTTCAAACGAACATTTGTTCAAATGAACATTTTTTTCCATAGAAAACAGTGTTAAACTGGAAAATATTTTTTGTTCAAATGAACATTTTTCAAATAAAAAACAAAGGTAAAAAAATGTGTACTGTATCATGAAAAAAAACTAATAAAAAAGTAAGAAAAGTGAACTGTATCACCCAAAAAATAAAAAAAACTTTTCACAAAAGTGAACGCTGTACATGTTCACGACAAAAAATAAAAAATCCGGCGCTGAAGAAATTAAGTTGGAACAGAAAAAAAGTGGTACCAGATTTCTTAACTCATAGCGTCACGTTCACCAGATTATTAGTATCTGGTTAGATTTAAGCAACCATTTTAACATGGAAAGTTTAGAAGCTATGCTTGTGGAGCAAACCACAGAAACTGCACCTTATGACTATTACATGCGTCCAGTTTTACAAAGTGTTGCTTCATATAATCAAGCTTCTTCTATAACACCTGACAATGATATAAGTTCTGTAGCATGTGGATGTTCAGAGAATTTCTTTTGGGAAATAATACCTGGAGAAAACATTGGTTATTTTAGAGGAGCTGAACCAGACACTGTTGACCACTGTATAACTATTGTAAAATGTACAAATATTTCTCTTCAGCTTTTTGGGACGCCTACAGAAACTGCATGTACTATTGTCGAGTGAAAAAAGTTAACTTGATAATGCATGATTGGTGTATAGGAGTATATCAATTGCACACTGAACCTGGCTGCCCAAGACACTACACAAGGTACACTTTAGGAAGTGTAAGAAAGTTTGCTCTTACTCTCCAAGAGTTAGAATGTAATCCCATAGTAGGAGTGTTTTGTCAGTGTAATTGTAAACTGGAAGTATCTGCTATTGCTAAAACTATTTGTTTCACATGTCTGCAGGTCTCACTGGAACTTCATGCCTTAAGTATACCTGGAGTGAAAAATCATTTCTCCTTTGAGGTAAACTTTAAGGATGGTTTTTTATCTGGTCTTTTACCTGGACCCAAAAACAGTCAAACTTACTTCCTGGCCCAGGCTTTGTTCGAGCATGCTATATCTAACATAGCCAAACTTAACAGTTATTGTTTCCACAACACATGGAAAACTAGTCTCACTGGGCAAAGCTGGTATCAAGCAAGTAAATTCACACACAACAAATGTTTTTGTAGTATATGTGCACGCCCGGGAAATGGAAAATCTGTCTTCATCTGTAAATATTGTGTCTAATAAAAATATAATCTGTTATGTGAAATAAATGAGTTGTGTTTTATTTTAATGCATGAAATGAAGAGACATAACAAAATGAGTCATAAGTATTGCGTAAATCCATAAAAGTATTGCATCAGAACATTGTGTAAATTCTTACAAGCATTGCGCAATGCACCCTCATACGTAGGTCATACGTTTTTGCAAGTAGGTTAGTAGGTCACTTCCGGTTTGCAAGTAGGTCAGCTCTAGGTATTGCACAATTCTTTTAATATATGTAACTAGGTCAGGTCACTAGGTCAAATGGAATCCAGCTCTCTGATTGGTCAAAAAAACTAGGTCATGACCTTATGACGTCACTTCCTGTCAAATCCAGCCCTCTGATTGGCTGAAACTAGGTCACTTCCGGTCTACCAGTAGGTCATGACCTAGTTAGTAGCTAATCCATTGCGCTCAGTTTGCATGTATATACTACTAGCATAGCACCTGCTTCCTTTTCATTGCATAGCAACAATTGATCATAATGACCAGATCTGGACTAAATCATGCAAATCACAGCATGAAAAAAACTACAATGTTAAATATTTTTGTCAGATTCTTGTAGAGAAGGGGGATCAAGGCTGGCACGGAGTGAATCAAATCAGAGAAGAAAGGGGTGCTATGTTATCACAAAATAAAAGATGAAGAAAGTAGTAAACTACAAAATGAATTAAGAAAGTAAAGAAGAGCTCAGGTACAACCGGTAAGGGGTAGTAAATGTCAAGGTACAAGGTCGAAGTGCAAGAAACATAAAGCAAGGAGGGGGATGGCATATCATGAATGACTCCCTAAGGTATCATCTACCTTTTCCTCATTAGGTACTTTCTTATTCCTTAGTTCCAACTCCCTTTGCTGCAGTGGCAGTTGTAGATTGCTGCCGTCTCCAATAAACAGTCTGGTCTTTCTACAAAGATGCTATAGTCATATAAGTCAATTGTGCAGATTGCCCCGCAGCCATAGACGTCCACCGAATAACTCAGTCAGGCTATGCATCTTCCTATCCCGCAGCTAGCAACTTAATGACACACTCTGTGTAGACCAAGAGGAGGAAAGGGCGCTAGGTCTTATAGCTATGCTTTTACACATACAGAATCAGTAATTCTTCCTTCCAAATGCGCCTACCTACAGATATTTGGTACCTGGTAAACAGTTATGCATGTTCAAGATGCCAGTTAGACTATCAGACTATATGATTGGTGTTCCACTATGTCGCTCATGTGTAGTAGAACTGTCAGACTAGAGAGTGTCAAAATGAGAGTTAGCTCTTAGGTGATCTATGCCATATATAAATATATATATCTATCTATCTATATATATATATATATATATATATATATATATATATATATATATATAGAGAGAGAGAGAGAGAGAGAGAGAGAGAGAGAGAGAGAGAGAGAGAGAGAGAGAGAGAGAGAGCAATACCCATTCCTGGGACTTCTTGTAAAAACTACAGTACACTGGTTAACTGCTACTTGATTAAAGAAGTTCTCTGTTTTTGAGGATCCTTGGTAAATTCGACAGTTATTTTTTACAGTATACTAAATTGATCAACCAAGTGAAAATGAGAATTCCGCCAACACATTAACCTACTATACAAGTGTATGTCTGAAAAAGAAAGTCTGCAGAACTTCTTGATGGATCATCTCAGCAGGAGGCCCTAAAACTTTCTCACTAAGTTGTATGTCACTTGCAAGATCAAAGCCAATCTCTCAATCTCTTTTCATTGGATTAAAAATTGAAGAAAGTGTAGGTGGTGGCAGTGCTAAATAGATCACAATCTGCAAGGGATCCTGTGTGGATTTATGGTTCCAACATTGCCATAAATAGTTTCTACCACAAAGTACACTGTGCAGACAATGTTGTGTCCTTTATCATTTGATACAACATTTCATCAGTCCATTATTCTAGAAAATTACTGTGAATGTAGGCCTTGACAAGTACACCATCACGGCTGCACTCATGCCTTACTTCACCATCAACCTTTGAAGCCATCTAGCTGCCCAGCAAATTGTCGTGATCTGTCACCATGATTGGTAATCAATGGTGACTCCTTTTTGAGTGATAACTCATTCCGTCATCTTTTGCCACTGTGTGTTAGACTCATGTGGCATAGCAGTTGCTATTCCTGGTGATCTTGTGCTATAACGACGTCGTGTTCCATCTAGCGACATGTGTGAGCCACTTCACACAGGTTGACCAGGACTCACGACAATTTGCTGGGTGTACCTCATTCAGAGTTCCTTTAAAGGGTTTAACATGAAGGGTCCAGTCTGCATGGGATGATTACTGTAGAGGCTATTTCAAGAACATTATGGAAATATTTGATAGGAGGGGTGAATGAGGTGAGTGATTGATAGAAGAGGCAGACCCCATGTCAATGCTGAGATGGGGTAAACACAGCAGGGGGTACACATCACAGCCTGATTCACATAGCCTTTTGCACATTTTGAATAGAGATGGTACAGGAAGGATAGTTTTGTATGTTGTAGAAAGATCAATCATCTCAACTCAGGAATTTACATTCAGGACTCTTTATTCTCTACCTGTAGTAAAAAGTTTATCTTATAGTATATTTTAAAGAATGGTTTTATATATTACTATAGGTACAGGCTTCTACAATTTTTAGAAGGAGGCAATTATATGTACACGCTTTATTTCCAATTTCCATGTAATTGTTTTTATCTTATCTATTTTCAGGTGAGTGTCACATATATCCTGCTCATCAACATAGCAGCTAAGTATTGAACATGTCGAGAAAGGTTCACAAGAATCTGTGCAGGAGTGCATCATGCCCATTGGTCGTCATGATGCACCAATGAAGTGCTGGTGAGACGGCTAGCCAGGACTTCATTGTCCAGAGCATCATGCTGACCCTCAGGCAGTTGTGCATCAACCATATACTGATATACAAACCGCACCAAGCCATTTCAAATCAGCTGACTTTAGGCTAACTGCAAGTAGGTCTTGGCGTCTGATGAAGCTTACCTGGAGGCCATTTCTTAACACACTACAACTGCTGCCCTTTAAATCGTAGTGAGAAGCTAATAAATTGGCCATAACAGTACCATGCACTAGTAGTCCCTAATGTCTGCACCAGTACGACTGCCCTACTAAACCTTATGCAATTGCTGCATAGCTGCTAATCATAGTGAGCAGTCGTAGGGCAGTTCCTACGATAGCCTGGCTTATTCTTAGGATTTTTAAATTGTAGTTGCTGTGTGTAGTCGTAGTACATTGAGAAATGGCCTCCAGACTGAGACAGTCCTCCCTAGGGACTGTCTAAGGGGATAATAGATTTATGTAGGGCATACTGCCAGCAGTGGGGGGGGGGGGTATCATAGAGCAGCTTCATAGATATTGGTAACCTGGAACCAGGTCATATTTAAGATTCTTATCAGGTTAGTTCTGAATGTTTTTGGAGTGGCCTAATTGACATAGGTATTTCAACCCTGCCTAGTATGCATACAGGCAGGTTAGCTTTCCCTAACAAACTATGACTTCATCTATTAGAAGTACCTTTTACAGCGTAATCGTACAGGGTAATCATACCCAGCAAATCGTTGTCATCTGTCGCCATGATTGGTCATCAATGGTGACTCCTTTTTGAGTGATAACTCATTCTGTCAACTTTCGCCACTGTGTGTTAGACTCACATGGCATAGCAATTTCTATTCCTGGTGATCTTGTGCTATAACAACGTCGTGTTACATCTAGCGACATGTGTGAGCAACTTCACACAGGTTAACAAGGACTCACGACAATTTGCTGGGTAGTGTCTCCCACCATACCTCAGTAGACCTCAGCGTATTTCCCCAACCCATTTTGTTCAGAGTAGACCCCATTGGTTTGATTGCTATTTACAATTTGACATATTCTGTGGTATCATGGCCTAGACGTACAATATTAAGAAATGCCCTCCTGAATCTTTGGGATTGGAAGTTGTAACAAGGCAAAGAAGATTCTTCCCACCCAGTTCCAACAAAATGGGAGTTTGTAGTCGATCACTAGGTGATGGTCTACTAAATGCATTGATTTCTCTGATATGATCTATAGCAATCAGAGGCTATTGTTGATGGGTAGCAGCTCAGGACCATATTTACAATACCACTCCTGACCCGGACCCTGTAATCATACCTAACCCAGGGTTGAGCTGTGGGTCATCTTTCATTACAGTAGTCCTATATATCCTTTTAATTAAGGAAAAAGTGATATGGGGCACCTATTATTGTATTATAACATGTGCATTATTGAGAAAACATCTTTGAACCATCCTTAAATAGAATATGAGGATGATGTATATGTATCATCCCCATAAATAGGTAAATAAGCAAATGTCCTATAAGGCGTCTTTGAATACGGACAGCCTCACCTCGGTGAATACAATGCAAATCTATTCCCTGGAATGGACATTTGCATTTATGTCATGGCCTACAGGGTTAAATTGTTTTTAAACAAAGAAAATGGGCTCAGCTCTGTTCAAAATCCAAGATGGTGGATACCCATTGAATACGGCCACATTGTATTCCATGCTCCCTCATTGAATACAACATGTCCAGTACTGTTCTATAGTAACGGTCATATCTGCCATGACATAAAGCAAGGTCTCTTGTTCCAATCTCGGAACCTCTTGTGTTATTTGCCTAGGTACCATAATTCCAGACTGACTGACATGCCAGTAATAAGTGTGGACCCATGCTAGATCAGAACTGGTAATTGCTTATATCAGCCAGCATGTGGGAACCAGTTCGATAATTGGATGTGAGAGCCTTGACCCTTAATGTCTCTATGTGTAATTAACATTTCCCATATTTCCAGATGGTGATTTCTACACCGGTGGCATTACATTTGAGCAGGCTATTCTGTATGAACTTAATCTTTGTTATGGGACTTCCTGGGAAAGGTTAGCACTGGCAGTAAGAACTGGTTGGGAGCATTCCATGAATAAGACTTTAGTAAGTAGTATATAGGAAGTACTCTGCCATGAGGCAGGGAGCTCAGTACACTAACTATACCTACTGTGAAAAGTGTATATAAAAATGGGACTCATACTCAGGGTCAACTTTAGGAAATCCAATTTATGGTTTGCAGCATTGGTCTATAGCAATAGATTTATGTAGAACTTTCCCTGTAGACATTATTCTAGGGCCAAATTGCTCTGGGTTGAACTATTGGTTTGTGCAGGTTTGAATGTTTGAATCACTCAAACCTCTTTTCACCCTGCCACAAAACTGAAATCAAACTTGCTTGCCGTGCACAGGATTCTAATAATGTGCAAAACATGCCAACTTCTCATCCCAACATCCTGTTTTGCCCCACTGGCTCTGGGGTTGGTGACAGTAGAGTGTTTCCCCCATGATATGGCAGAACCCTTTCTAGGAAAAGCCTTATGGGTTCCAATTAGGTAAGCTACATTGATCTGGCCTGCTGAGCCTGACATATCAGTAAAGCACATCGATTGAATACTCTCTTCTCAAAGGTAGCACAACGGCCCTGGCCAATATTTCTCGATTGACCGTTTGGCCAGTAGAGTATTTGAAAATATATTACTATATACTGAACCGCAGGCCCGGGTGTCCAAACGTCCTTAATATAATATCTGTCTCTGCAGTCTCTTAAAACTTAATGGGCCATTGATGCATTAAAGCATCATGCCCAATGGTCGTCATGATGCAGGAATGCAGCCCTGGTGAGTTACTCACCAGGGCTGTCAGGATGCAGGAATGCAGCCCTGGTGAGTTACTCACCAGGGCTGCATTCCTGCATCATGACGACCCTATGGGATCATTACGCAAACTCCTGGAGGGTCGGCATGATGGACCAATGAAGTGCTGGTGAGACTGCTCACCAGCACTTCATTGACAAATGACAACCAATGGGCATGATACACTCCTGCATCTGCAGCCCTTAAAGGGTGATTAATTATGACATAACAGCATGAGTCTCTTCCCTGAAATAGGAATCTACATTAGAATTGTACCCCAGATGAAGAATATCGATGACTTGGTCACCGATCCATGGGGTATGATGTATAATTATGCTAAGGTCATCCGGTGATTCCGTTGAGCTGCTGCTCACTCACCCCTGGAGCTGCCTGTCATGGCTTATCGGTGCTGCTCACTCACCCCTGGAGATGCGCATTATGGCTTGTGAGCAGCTGCTCACTCACCCCTGGAGCAGCTCGTTACGGGTTGTAAGCAGCTCAGTGTACCCCAGAGGGAAGCATGCACTGTGGAAAAAAGAGGAAAAGTGTAAATGACTGTTCTCTGGCAACCTTGGGACAAAGTTTAAATGATTACTTTTGTGGAGATTCTTTGAGGCACAGTGCTTTACTGTACCACTTACTTCGGCTTTTTTGTAGAAATCTTATCAGTGGTTGCCTTCATTTGCCTTTATTCTAAATGCACTTACTTCGGCTTTTTTGTAGAAATCTTATCAGTGGTTGCCTTCATTTGCCTTTATTCTAAATGCATTTTCTTTACAGTGTGTCTTTTTAATCTAATCAGAAATAACTAGTTATAATAGTGGCTCCTCTCTGGCATTGTCAGTAAGGGCTTATGTAAGAGTTTGAAATAGTAGCATAACCAGTCTCTTGCAGGGGATAAACTACCACAAATGTCCCCGACACTTTAATCTCCTACATGCCAATCTAATTGATCAAATATCTGGAGGAAGAATCCTTTTTCCAACAGTTTTACTACCTCGAACATAATGTCTTGTAATTTCCTGATGGATCTCCTAAGCTGGGATGCCTTACGCTTTCTGTCTGAGTGATGTGTTACTTACAGGAACACAACAATCACTATTCATCAGATTGAGAGGTTAACAAATCTTGAAAAGAAAGGTGGTAGATAGCAAAGAAATCACGATATGCAATGTGCACCAATTACCCTGTCTGGATTCCCTAGGCAGCATGTCAATGGCTCTAACAGCAGCGCACACTCTCAGGCGCAATTGTAAATGAACTAAATACCCCATTCTGCTGTATTCACTTCTGGTCATTGGTTCTATACCTATAAAGTGTATTTCAGAATAATAAGTACTCTACTGTATATCAATGTGGCGGGTGGACAGCGCAACCTTCTGGAGACAATAGTGTTGTTACAAATGGCTCATTTTCCAATTCAATTTGGGAAAATTAGTCTTGTTATTTCCTGGAAATGAGACAAAGATATTTTTGGCTGTACGCTGATACCAAAAGTTTGTCGTTGTTACAGTAATATCCTGTGTATAAAGCGTGACCTATACATTTATGTGATTTGAGATACCTTATGTGATCAACCAAATTTGGTCATGTGCATGATATGCGAGGATTAAAGATGATTGATCAATACTTTAAAATATCAGTACCCAAAAACTACCTCCCCCTGTACCTTCTATGATGTTTCTGACCTAATCCTATCATTTGTGGGAATTAATTATTTAAATACAAATGGAGTAACATCATAATCCAGTTTTTTGGGCTTTATATAGCTAATCCAAAAAAGGAAACGACACCAATCCATTCTAGCCATCAGTTTAGAGGAATGACATAGAACTGGCAACAGGAAAATGACCCTAGGATAGTGAATACATAGAACAGAAGCCAAGAATCACACTACGAGCTTGGTGCATTTAGGGAGCTAAAAATAGAAGCCACCCATGTGTAGCCTGGAGGGTATCTCAAAAAGATTTGGAATTGATCCTGTCGGAGGTGATAATTCCAAAATTGAACTCACTGACCTTCTGGAGTGGATTCCCTCTTGTATTGTAAAGAGGGAGTCAGTTATAGGAGTGGTATAGGAGGGGTCCAGTCTCTTATTTTGCAACTCGACCTATTTCCGTGCAGTTCACTTGTAGCAGAAGTCAAGCAGGGAAGTCTGTTCTTAGGGTAAGAAATGTAGGAGAACTGCAGGATCAAATAGTTACGGTGAGAACTGGTTTCCCAATCTTTTTGAGATACCCTCCTGGCGGGGAGCCACCTACGAAATCAGCCAATTAGTTACTGGTATATAAAAACCATCGGGCCATTCAGAACACCAGCTTGACACTAATTAGCAGTAAGCCCCAGTCTCTCATGTGGGCTACAAACTGTGAGGGCTTTATCAGAGGACCCTCCTTAGGGACAGTCATAGGGGATCATAACCCTTTAAGGGCCACTGAAGCAGGAGTACATCATGACGACCCTACTGGGTCGATACATATACTTCTGGAGGGTGCTCATAATGACCAATGAAGTGCTGGCGAGCAGTCTCACCAGCCCTTCATTGGTGCATTATGATGACCAATGGGCATGATGCATTATTACATCAGCTGCCCTTAAAGGGTAAAGAACACAATTAGCTGTTGGTGGCTGTGGGGTAATGTAGGAAGAGTCTCATGTATGGGCCAGTTGCACGGTTTTAACCCTACTTGCTTGCATTACAATATACATATAGTGTATGTGCTCAAATCTTGTACCTTTAATTGTGGTGGTTCCTACTTTTCATTGCACCAGTTGATACATGATACTTTCACCACAAGATCTGTGAACAGGTTTTGATGAAACTTTCCAATACATGTGAATAAATGAGCTGTAAGTATGTCTACAAAACATCAAATTGCACTTACAGCCAGACAGCTCATGGCAGAGGTGACCCTAGAGTCAGTCACTTTATTATCTATCTGATACTGCATGTGCTATATGCTGTAGAGGCATATAGCATATATAGCTAAGGAATTCAAGTTGATATGATACTCCTCTCCAGGGCACTCCCAGATGTGTAATTTTGCATACCTGTAACAGGTCAGTCTACAGGTGCAGATGAGCTTGACTTCTATGGGCAGATGGAGTAGTGATTAGGTTTAGGTGTTAGGTAGTAGGTAAACCAAACACAGATTGAATGTCCCTATCTGGGAGTGCAGGTATATTATGAAGGTTGCTGTATGTGATGAAAAGTCAATTGTAAAAGTATTGTGTCCGATGTGGGGGTGTAATTGTGTCTGACTATAGTTGTAATCTAAAGGTCATGGAAGAATAACTCTCATATCATAATACGACGGATGTATTCAGGTTTGCCGATTCAAATCATTAGAAAGAATGTATATACATATTGCCATTGAAATGTAAGGAAATCCTATAAACATGAAGGTTAAGATATGACAAATTGACAAATCAACCCAGGATCTCCATTCACTCACCATTCCTTAACCTCAGAATATAACAAAAGCACCTTGGGTTTGCACAGTTGTCAGACTTTAGGTGTCTGTCCGACTCAGGGTGCCTCTGCCCTAGATTAATTTTGGGGTCAAATTGCTCCGGGTTGAACTATTAGTTTGTGCATGTTTAAATGTTGAATCACTCAAACCTCCTTGCACCCTGCCACAAAACTGAATTCAAACTTGCTTGTTGTGCACAGGATTCAATTAATGTGCAAAACATGCCAACTTCTCATTCTGGCTTTGCAGGAGGTGGCAAGTAGCAATTTCCGCAGGTTGCTTATCACCCCTTCCGGCCCAACATCTTGTTTTGCCCCCCTGGTTCTCGGGTTGGAGGCATTAGAGGGTTTCCCCTAGGACTTGGCCGAAAGCCAGTAGTTTTGGATGTGAGCCAATGATTGTTTCTGGATTTCCTTTAAAATTGACCATTTGGCCAGTAGAATATTTGAAAGTATATTGGTATATATACTGAGCTGCTGGTCCAGGTGGCCAACAGTCCTAAATATTAATGTCTACCTTTAGGGGCCGCTGATAGATAATGCATAATGGCCATTGGTCGTCATGATGCATGAATGCATTCTTGGTGAGTAACTCACAAGGGCTACGTTACTAAATCATGCCAACCCTATGGGATTGATACATAAACTCCTGGAGGGTTGGCATGATGCTCCAATGAGTGCTGGCAAAAAGTTTTGACAGCACTTCATTGGTGCATCATCCCAACCAATGGGCATGATGCACTCCTGCATCTGTGGTCCTTAAAGCGTTTTCATTATTGGATAACAAGGTGAACCTCTGCCCTGAAAGTAGGAATCTACATTAGAATTATACCCCAGACCCCACATGAAGAAAGTCGATGATGTGGTCACCAATCCATTGAGTATGATGTATAGTGTGTGCAAAGGCCAGCTGGTGAGTCCCTTGGAGCTTCTGCTCACTCACCCCTAGAACTGCTCATTATGGCTTGTGAGCAGCTCAGTGAACCCTAGGGAGAAGTAAAAAAGTAAAAGACTGTTCTCTGGTAACCTTGGAACAAAGTCGAAATGATTAATTCTGTCAAGATTCTTTGAGGCACAGTGCTTTACTGTTTTCTTCGGCTTCATTCTAGAAATTTTCCAAGCCGCAGTCTACATTTTGGCTTAATTTTAACTGCAGCCAACATAACCACTGTAACCTTTTAAAGGCCACTGATGCAGGAGTGCATCATGCCCATTGGTAGCCATGATGCACCAATGAAATGCTGGTGAGACTGCCTGCCAGCATCATGCCGACCCTCTGGTAATATCAACCCCGGAGGGTTGGCATGATGCTGCAATGAAGTGTCTCACCAGCACTTCATTGGTGCATCATGACGACCATTGGGCATGATGCATTACTGCATTAGCGCCCCTAAAGGGTTAACTGCTGCAGGTGATAGCTTAGGAATTCACTGAATAGACACTGGTGTTGCCTAGCATCAATCACATATATGTATTTCTTTGTTTGCTTTATGGCAATAAAACTTAGCATAAGTGACTGTCACCTTTAAGATCATCAAGGCTTACATAGGAGCTCTGTAAACATTTCTGTCATTCAACAGCACATCCCTAACACATGCTGACTCTGTATTGTAGTGTTTTGCAGCGGATAAACCACTACTCTTGCCCCCGACATGTTAATCTCTTTCATACCAATCTAATTAATCAAGTAGCCGGAACCAGAGTTCTTATCCTAAAAAAGATCTACTACCTCAAACATAAGGCCCTGTAATTTCCTAATGGATTTCCTTAGTTTGGGTGTCTTAAGCCTTCTGTCTGAGTGATGTGTCACCTACAAGACCAAATCAATCTCTATTCATCAGCGTGAGAGGTGAAAAAAGTATGAAAAGAAAGGTGGTAGATAGCAAAGACATCACAAAATGCAATGTGCACCAATTGCCCTGTCTGGATTCCCTAGGCAGCATGTCAATGGCTCTAACAGTAGCAGACTCTTTCAGGCGCAATTGTAAATGGGCTATAAATACCCTTGCTGTGCATACAGCAGAATGCACTTCGGGTCATTGGTATTATACCTACATCAAGTACACATATATTTCAGAATATCAGGTACCCTACTGTATACCCATGTGGGAGGCAGACAGTGCAACCATCCTGAGACAATAGTGTTATTAGATATGGCTCATTCTTCAATTTAATTTTGGAAAATTAGTCTTGTTATTCCCTGGAAATGAGAAAAAAGATATTTTTCCCAGTAATCCGATACCAAAAGGTTGTAGTTATTGTAGTAATAGCCAGCATAAAAAGTGTGGTCTATACATTTATTATTTGACATCTATATCTATTGTGATCAACCAAATTTGGGGATATACGAGGATAAAAGGTAATTGATCAGTACTTTAAAATGTCCAAACCCAAAAAGTAAATCTTCCTGCACCCTCAATGATGTTCCTGACCTGATTTTATAAGGCTATTGCTGTCATATGCGGGTATAGCTGAATTATTGAAATACAAAATGGAGTAACATTATATTCCAGTTTTTTGGCCTATATGCAACTGATCTTATAAAAAAACAAACTCTCACCCATTCTAGCCATCGAGCCATAGAAATGACATGAAACTGGTTACAGGAAAATGACCTTAGGCCACACCAAAAAAATAAGTTGGTTTACGGATTTTGGTTTTGAAAAAATGGTGCGAGCAGGGGAATTTTTAAAAAAAAAAATTTTAAAGAATTTCTTGGTGTCCAATGGATTCTTTGCTGGGAAATTGAGGCGTGCGAACAAATTTTATTTCTTTTTTTTAAATTTTGCCAAACATCACAAAGAGAAAACTTGTAGAAACTGAAGCGAGCGAAATCCGTAGACAAGATTTTTTTTCAAAGAAAAAAAAATTGTATTTCCGAAAATGTGGAGAGGGCGATCCGTAGACCAACTTATTTTTTTTGGTGTGGCCTAAGGATAAGGAATACATAGAACTGTAGCCAAGAATCCCACTCAGGGCTTGGTGCATCAGGGAGCTAAAAATACCCCTTTACCAGAAGCCACTCATGTGTAGTCTGGCTGGGAGCCACCTACTGAATCAGCCAATTAGTTACTGGTAGGCCTATATAAACCGTACTGAGCCATTCAGAATACCGAGCGGACACTAATCACCAGTAAACCCCAGTATCTGATGCAGCCTATACCAGTTCCGGGGCTTTATCACAGAACCCTCTACAGGGTCAGTCAGAGCGGGATCATGAATTAAGAAGACAATCAGCTGTGGGTGGCTGTGGGGTAATGTAATGTAGGAAGAGACTCATATAGCAGTTGCTCAGTTCTTCTAGGGATCATTGTAGAAATAAACCTCCTTCATACCCAGTCAATAAGAAAATTTGCAAAACACTGGCTTTTGTCAACGAAATCGCTGCCACAGGCAGAGATTGCCAAACTGCGAGACTGAATATTGGGCTGTCAACCAGGGACCTTTGGTTACATTTTGTATTTTATGGCATGCAAATCAGACCATTATTAAAGTTTTTACAGCCTTAGGCAGAAGGCATTACAGTTGTAGAGTTTAAGAGGTAGATGACTGAAATAGTGAGGTTATTGTTGTTTTTCATTATCTTTGTCCTGACAATGATAATCTTGAGGTATTCTGTCCTGGAAAAATCAATCAGGGGATGAAGAATTCTGCACGACTGAATGGCCTGTGAGGGGTTGAGCATTTAGTACTGACTGCAACCCCATACCTTATAGTCAGCTCCCCCCACCCCACCCCCTCCCGATGAGACTAACAGAGCAGGACACCACAGTGACTATATTGAGGAAGAAGCTGGATGAGGTCTTTTACCCAATTACATCAGCTCTCAATACCCACGTTCCAGGAAAATGTATAAATTGTAGATAATGTGTGAGACCTTAGCATGCTATATTGGAAGATTTGTATGTTTCAGGGGTAAGGCGTAGCATCACCGCAGGGGTCCGATTCACCAGGGGATAACCACAGCATTTCCTCCAAAGTACGACCTAAGCCCTTCTTCATTACCAACATTGATGCCTGCCACCATCTTGGAAACCATGGAAACCTGAGCCTGGTATAGAACCGGAACCAGAATTTGATTGGATGCTGGGGATGTAACCAGACCTGAATGGGAAATGGAAGCCCTCAAAATGGTCTGGACATTTCTTTCAGCAGTGCTGGTATTGATTTATTTTAGGGTCAAGGAGGGTCAAGGGATGGGCCAAAACTCTTTAAGATGTCCTTCCAACTGTAGGGCTGAGAATGACAAAATAAAACTTGTGAGAACTACATTTTCGACTCATTTAAACAAAATGTGAGAGTTCATTAACCAATATAAACTAGGAAAACGTAACCTGAATAGGATAGCATGATCGGGCAGTGAAAAAGGGAATACGTCTGTTATGAAAAAATTCAAACATATCGCAACCACCTACATTTGATATGTCTTACCAACATTATACCATTAGTAGTCTAAAGAGGGGTAACCATTAATCAATTAGGGATTGTTAGGGGGAAAACAAATTGTATTACTTTCAGTAAAAAGGCCTGTAAACCAAAGGGAGCGTCCAGGACAGTTTTACATCTCCGGAGGGAAGGAGGCAAAATCTCAACCTGCTGCCATGGGTAGGCCCCCTATAGTTATAAGAATATCTGTTTTCCCCAGAGGAATTCACCAGCCCCTCTTCCCTTCATCAAATAATGAGCACTCCTCTGCAAACTCCTTTGTCTATGATCTATCAGCAGCAACCTCCAATCAATTTATAATATCTTACAGGGCAACCACGGAAGTGATACATTATATGAATGGCAAAACTATCCTGACTGTATCAGATTCTTCAACCAACAGATACATTTTAAAATCATTGTCTGTAGGAGATGTTCACTTAATAGATTGAATTCTAAAGGGGAGAAACAATGAAGACACAGTTCCAAGTTGACTGTATATAAATGCTGGGTCTTTCAATGAGAGTGTTCGGTGGTATTAAGCACCAAAAGCTACATTGCGAAGAAGTGTGTACCAGTTGTAATGAGGATGGTCATTACAACGACTGGAAAATATAGCTCTTAGAGTTTGTCTGAAATGCAATATTAGACGGTATAGTGTGAAGGAGTTGCATGAAATTTGTAAGGTCCCAGTGTTAGAGAAAAGATTTGACATGCTATTATTATGCTTAATGTTTAAGAAATCAAAGACTGTGTTTAATAGACCACAATCTTATAATACAAGGTCTCAAAAAAAGGATTGTTTTTGAACTACCTAGGGTTATTACTAGACACTATAAAAGATCGCCACGGTACAGAGGGGTACCTCTCTGGAATGCTCTACCTGAGGAGATTCCGAAAGCTACAACAAAAGTAAAATTCAAGGAGGGTGTGATGAGGATAGAAAATATAAGGTTGAACCTGAAATTGAGTTATAATTGACAATGAGAAGCAGGTGTAGAAACCGTGCCGCTTCATATTCATATTCATACTCACATTCATATTCTTTTTCATGTTTACATCCATATTGATATTGTTGATGTTCCCATATGCATATAACAGCATATACCACCTACTCTAGTTATCACTTATTTGAACTCAAAACAAGGTGTATCTAGCTGTAATCATGATGTACTGAAATAACGTGTAGAGACACAAATCTCTATGTATGGCATATTATTTACTTTCTATCTCTTTTTGCTTTCAGTTTGTTTGTCTGTACTTTCTATGTTAGTAACCTTTTGAGTGAATATTGCCAGTCCCTATTTTTCCATCTCCTGATTGTGTTCATATTGGCATTTGTCAAGATTTATGACATTATTGTAATGTTTCATTTGTGACTTTCCTTTGAAAAATCTATAAAAATGGGTCTGCTCTATAGCATTATTTAAATGAATGTAGCAGTTCATTAATGCAATGAGCAAGTCCAAAAAAAGAAAGGGAATCTCGAGCGTATCAAAGTCAAAGTCAGGAATGTAAGCCACACATGTCCTGGGAGATATCCCTCAATGGATGTGGTTGTGCACAGCACCTAAAGGCATTTATATATATATATATATATATATATATATGTGTGTGTGTGTGTGTGTGTGTGTGTGTGTGTGTGTGACAAACAAATTCCAAACCCCATTGGGGTGACTGGAGAACCCCTCTTCTTAATGACATTGCCCATAGGATATTACTGCATTATAATCAGAGACAGCATTTCTACAAATGGGAACAGAAACATTTCTTGTGTGTGCAAAAAATATTCATCAACACACCGCTGTTCAGAAAATGACCACTCTCTTATGATGAACGCATACCAAACCCAAAATGACATAGATGGAATCAGATAGATATTTTAGGGTACCCCTCACAATTCCCTCTTCTTCCTTCCCCCAAATCCTCATTTTATCATGTCGGTGGGTACCAACCAGAAGAGCTTCCTACTCCAGGATGGCTGTGCTGATCAAATAACCGTCCAGTAGGCATCGGACAAGGAGACCTAATGAGGCTGTCTTTAATCCCGAGTGGACATTATTCCCATCTCCCGACACAGTTCTGCTGATTGCTAAGCCTCTGCCAGAAGCCAATCGTCTATCTGTACTACCGTAGTGGCCTCACCCTTATAGATTTTAACCTGCCTCTTCCACCAGCGCTTATTCAAGGCTCAGTTTAAAGTGAATCCTTCAATGTCAATGCTTCTCTATCCCCGGCATTTAATCAAGACCAGTGCTTTTTCAAAGACCCGGCATCTATACAGGTTACTATGGTAGCCAGGAAAACGTGTTGAGATTCATGGCGGTCAACCTTTAAAGCTGACATGCAACGCATTGATGCCTTGATGCAATGGTATTGAATAAGTTGCTCACACAAACTGCAATCTTCTTAGGGAGTGTCCTGTCTTTACCATAAGTTTACTACTTTGATGATGTCTAGGATCTGGGTACAGCATATCCTGGCAGGTTTTCTGATGAAAGCTCTGCATAGTAAGATTACCCTGTAAATAAAAAAATAACTGTGAAATCCTTGCCTCAAAGTGGCAAGAGATCTGTCGTCATTTTCACAGCGATTCCTCATACCACCGCACTGTCATCTGAGGCTTCATTGTAGAAACTACATTGCTTTGCTGCAATACAATTGTGGTGGTTCATTGTTCAGTTTTACGAACCTTCTTGGTAGATTTAACAGTTGTTTTTAAAGTGTATCGATTTGGAGTAGAGTCTCATTCTCATTCTTTTGTTCTGTCTGTGTGTCTAGTGCAGAACTATAGGGGAGAGTCTATAGATAAGGCTGTAGTTTTCCCATTGTGGATATGACCATAGCTGTCTTACTGGCATTCAACATTACTCACTCCCCCGAAAGCTCTGCTAGGAGAGTGAGCAGCACTGAGTAGAAATAGAAAAAGAGCACACAGTGGTGGTCATGTCCTCTGTCTGACGCCATCTTGTTCGTCCTGCACAGAGATGGTCTCTGAGGAGGGTGTTGTTTTTATGGAAAAAGGCAGTTCCGCCTAAGAAGTGCCTCACCTGCAGTACTCTCTTTCCTTGTAGTCCTAACCTGTTGTGTTGCAAGAAAGTGGTCATGCCAGTCCAGTCATAGAAAAAGGCAAGGTCAGGAGGTACCTAGTGTAGAGAAGTCATGCAGTCAGTCTAGTACCTTCTCTCTGTGAGAACTATAGCAGGTCAGTGAGGTACGTCTCCATATGGGTCTCAAGAGCACTTGAAAGAGAATGGGACACCATTAGGTACCTAATAGTGCAGGACCTACTAATCTTAGGCAAGGGTAGGGACTTTTCAGTCTAAAGTGGTAGGTGGAAGTAAGTATGTGAAAAAGAGCATGACTTGTTATGAAAAGTGGGAACCTACTTTGAGCTCTATTCAGCATAAAAGCAACAACCCCCTGTCTGATGCCTATCTTATTTGCTGTGCACACAGATGGTCTCCCTTTTATTGCACTGCTCGCCACATCCTCATCTCCAACTGACCATACCCAGTGGGCACATAACATTGAATCAATATTGATTATATAGACATTGATTCTTCTTCTTTTTGTCAACACTATCATTTTCACTGATGTTGTTAACATAACCACTATCAATGTTGAAAAGGTAACACTGATATATGTAGGAATTGAAACATAGGTGATTTAACTATTCTAAACTGTCTTTGTGTTACAATAAATATGTACGAAAATAGCAATCAATGCTTTGTCCAAACGTTGACATAGAACCTTTATTCTTCTGAGAACATCTTTTTTTACAGCGCAGGTATGGGGCTGTAAATCTCATCGTGATTAGGGAAGTCAAATGCTTTATGGGCAGGACATCCAAATAACTAGATTAGCACCCATAGATCACAACCAGCCAATGGTAATTGGACTGCACGTCCCGCCTATCAGTACAGGAGGGTGTTGCTCCTATTGTAAAAAGAGCTGTGAGTACGTGGCCTCTTTTCTAAACAAGTCGTGCACTGTTTCACCTAAGTACTTGTACTCACCACATTAGTCTGAAAAGTCACCTGCCTTGTTTAAAACAGAGAGAGCTGCACTATCAGGTACCTACTCATGTCACACACTCTATAGTATATTATACTGACTGACCTCTCCCAACTAGGTACCTACTCAAATCCCCCTTTTTGAGCACCGTACTTGAATGACCACTTATGAGCAACAAAAGGGAAAGTTATAGCTACATGGAAATAAAGGACTGGAAATGAGGGCATTTTTAGCCAGCTCTTCCTTTTACTATAGGAGCAACACCCTCCAGGACCATGCCAAAATGGGATCAATATGCGCATATATGATCAGATAGAACATATTTGGTATATCACTTTATTTGAACAGAGTATTTATGGGGGAACTGATGAACTTGGGGCAGCTTTTGCGATTCGTTTTTTGTGATTATTAGCAGTACACAGACTCCCGTTGGGGAGCACTGTAAAAGATGTCGTTGAAATAAAGACGGCATCGTTGTCCCAAAGTTGCCAGAGATCAGTTGTTATTTTCAAAGAGATTTGGTTATTTGTGTACCACAGTACTACCACCTGGGGTTTCTTCTAAAAATACTGGCTCCCTGCTATATAATTATGGTGGTCCACTGTTTAGTTTTACAAGGACGTCCTGAAAGATTTAACATTACAGAGACTTTATTTTACAGTGTATGAAACATGCTACAGGGTGTGTCTAAGTAATGGTCCAGAAGAAGGAAATTAAGGATAATTAACTCTTTCTCATTTCTATCACGATTCTCACCATCAATACAATAGCTTTACTGGAGGTCTTTTCCCAAATGCACTGTTGTATAGTTGAATGTGACAGGTTATGACCATTACCACAATCCAAAACAAGCCAGGTTCAGGGATTCCATTTATTTGCTCACTGGTATACACACAGTATAGTCCCTATGAGAGAGCTGCTCTTCTCTGCTACTTCCTTCAGCTCCTCTCCTAGTGCCTTCTTTTATCTCTCCACGAGCTGCTCCCAACCCTCTCTGAGCTACCCCTCAACTGAGTTGCTCACCAAGTTTATATTAAGCAGGAGGCTAGGGACCCGGACCCCTCCTCTCTCTTACACTGAGAGGTGGTGCCCTCTTCATTAATACACATCTAGATTACTGGGTGCATGTATGGGTTGGGGAGGTTACTCTACACATCTAGATTACTGGGTGCATGTATGGGTTGGGGAGGTTACTCTACACATCTAGATTACTGGGTACATGTATGGGTTGGGGAGGTTACTCTACTGCTATACTACAGCACTATATAATTGCAGACAGCTGTGCGACTTGAAATCTCAAAGCTATTCCTTTTTGTTTTGTGAGACCAAAATGATTTGTACTCACATAGTCATACTATCCTACAGTGAAAAAGGAAAGACAATTATATGCTAATGAAATGCGGCAGAACAATACTGATACACCAAAATAGTGCTTAAGTTAGCAGTTTGTCTTCACTAAGATAGGGATCTACCACAATCACCTCACAGAAGTCAGAAGGAAGCAGCACATTGCCAAGGGCATTGATTGCCAATAATGGGTGATCCACTTAATGGCAGATTAATGATATTGACGTCTTACCTAATCGCGCCATATTAGGCAGCAGTCAATGAGGGTTCCAGAGTGAAGTGTGTTGATGGTGCAAACAGCTTTTGTTCTGGTATTACAGTATTTTGATTTAGAAGCCATAGAAAATTTAAAATGACAATTGTGTGTGTTTTTAAACAGAGATGTACGTATATATACACACTGTTGAATGAATTTACCAGTCCTCATAAAACTAGAATTTTATGTACAATCAAGCCCCAAATGGCAGTACAAATAATTTCCCAAAAATAACAATGAATCGAATGTCTGGCAATTTGGGATAAGGAGTTAACCATTATCATGACAAAAGTTATCTTTTACAGTGCATGTTATCACCGGAGACATTATTAGAAATTGCTTCCAGGAACATATCCACGACACTACATAGCCTTTCTCCCCTTCACCTCACCATTCTGAATGACAGCTAATTAACTCAGGTCAGGCAACGCAAAATGCATTTCAATAGGTCTTCAATAGTGTTCTGATTAAAACCAATTACTTGACATTTGGGGAGAGCCATCCAAGTGAAGGGGATCAGATAAAACCCATTCCCCTCCCAAAACTCATTAATTTGGGCTAAATGATTAAGGTTGGTGAGGCCAGGAACTGGGACATTGACTGATGTGCAGTAATCAACGCTGTCTTGTTCAACCAATCATAGTAATCTTTTGCTCCTCTCCACCAATGAGAGGGAGGGACCCTAAACCCTGTATGCTTAGTGAAGCGTGTCAGACTATTCTTTCATAAGGCACCTTCAATCAAGGGTAGCCACGCTGTGAAATGGTTCTCTGATGTAACGATGGAGTAGAAAAACTAGGTACTGGTTTATGATTATGGAAAAGCAACTAAATGTGAACCCTAAGGAAATTAATATTTAGTATTTGTGTCCTTCACTGTCCACCATTTGAAATGCTGGTGGCATTTCGAGGACAGCATCCACTGCCCACCCACTGAACAGGACTCGAGTTGGGAACGTTCACATGTACAGTTCCTGAGAATATCCTGAGTCTTTCTCAAGTACAAGTTTTCAGATGAGAACGGTAGGGAAAAGATCGGGGGAGAGAGAGAGAGAGAGAGAGAGAGAGAGAGAGAGAGAGAGAGAGAGAGAGAAAGAGAGAGAGAGACAGATAGAGAGAGAGAGAGAAGAGATTCAGATAGAAACAGAGAGAGAGATAGACAAAGAGAAATACAGAGAGACAAACACACACATAGAAAGACAGAGTGACACTTATCACCCCCCCCCCTTTGTTGTTGGCTTTAGCCAGTGTCAAGCAGGATTTTGCCCTGACAGTGACACTTTCAAACGGGTCATTTTCATCATGTCAATGGTCAATGGATCATGGACTAACAGAGCTCATAGCAAGAGTTCAATGCTGAAACCTCTGCATTGAGACTGAGGAGCACAGAGTGATATAAAAACAATGTTAGGCCTCATGGCATGCTACCTATAAGACAGTAGTTTGCTTAAACAAGTAAATCTCACTACAGACAGAGACAGTGATAGAGACAGAGTTGGAGAGAGACAGAGCAATAGAGAAAGACAGAAAGAGAGAGTAGAGAGAGACAGCAGGGAGACAGACAGACAGACAGAGACAGAGAGACACAGAGATAGGGAGAGAGAGGAAGTAAAGGTTTACAATCATACCATTTATTTGTACAGGAAGTACCTAAGAGGATATGGTAGGTTGTGTCGGATAGAGTAGAGTTAGTAGAAGACAACTGTCATCGAGAATTTAACTCTGTGGATGTGGTACTGCTGTGCATCTAAAGGCATATACCAGGTGCTTCTTTTATTCATAAGACACTCCACTTTATGACTTAGACTGCATGATCTCTGACATTTTTTGTATGTTACCAAAAAGCCGCCTTATATCATCACAGAATACAGAATGGGATGAGGCCCTTAGAAGTATCACAGAAATGCTGACAGTAATGCATCTTCTTTTTATGTAGTGACGTCATAAGGAGCAATGCTGACTATCTCTGATGTATCCTGAAAAAGAGGCAAAACCAATGTTCCTTTCATCTTTTGGTATTTATTGGCATTACCATAAAATCGGCAAGACCTCTGTATAAGGCACATCTCATACAGGGATAACCATTTACACTACCTTATAGAATCTCCCTAAAGACAAATTGTGCCATATGAGAGAGTTTATACCATATAAGGGCCAGATTTCCTGGGGACGTACAAATCTCCCTGAGA
The DNA here is from genome assembly GCA_949317995.1 of Acholoe squamosa. Lineage (NCBI taxonomy): Eukaryota > Metazoa > Annelida > Polychaeta > Phyllodocida > Polynoidae > Acholoe > Acholoe squamosa. Next base: position 110,055,119 of record OX439036.1, on the reverse strand, counting down.
AGGCCCCAAATATGAAAGTCAGAAAAGGAATTAACCACTTTGTTACATTGAAAGAACAATGTCTTGGCTCCTTGGAACCACCAATTATACACAGTTATCCATACCGGTTCCATTTTTATAGCTGTGTGATAACAATTTGTCACTTTTTGTGTCCATCCGACAGATTTAATCAGTGATATGATTTTGTTACCAATCTATGCACCACAGAAACTTCTAATTTTGTTTACCAGCTCTTACAGTATACAAGTTTAGTAAGCTCATGAATAAACACACAAAAATATTTTTAAATGTAGGCTGATGAAATTCAGCCATCTTGTGGAAAAATGAAAATTCTTGTCAAAAATGCTATTTTCCCTCTAGTTCTCTGGAAAATAATTAAATACTCTTTAAAATCAATCTACATTAAGTTCAGCATGCCTACTCTAAGAAATAATGATCACCATAACCTAATAGACCACCAACTCAGCACATCATTAGCTTAAAGTGACCCTAAAATTCAGACTTTATCTGTTGGATGGACACCTTTTTCATATTACAGTGCATAAAACACACTTATGGGGAGACTTATGGTACAAATGTTATTTAATAGTGTTCAAGGGATGACTGTGCTTGATTTAAAACATAAAGGATGCACCCAAATGCATTTCTTTGACATTAAGAAATTTGCCCTTCTGACAGCAAAAGTGCGAAATGTCCATCCGACAGAAAAATGTGTATACGGATGCACTCATTGGTATAAGGGGAAGACTTCAGGCTACAGCAAAAAAATCTTTGCGGCAGCTTAACCACCCAAGTGCCCCTCAATTTTGAGTAAGGATAATGTATTAACTGTCTTAGTTTAGAATATGGGAGGGTTTTAGTTTTACTGTCGGGTGGACATTTGAGTGTCATTTTACACTGAATGTCACACAAACAAATACTTATGCTCTACAATACCCAAGAACTTTCTGAATCATTAACACAACAGATATATCAATGAGAAAAAGCTATATCTGAGGTTCTGGAACCTCTTTCGGATATATGCCAGGGCTGTAAAAAACCTGTTTTTTTGTTGTCAAATTTGCCTTTTTTCACCATTTCTCAACTTTGGAAGCCAACCAATCCAAATATTATGGTTGGATATGCAAGAGAGTACATGCATTTGAAAGGTTATGGTGTTCCCTTCCAATTGGGACCAAAAAGCAGGATATTGGTTCATAAGTTTTTATTCTGTAGGTGCATAAGCATACAAAAGTGTGAAAAATGCCAATTGTATGTGCCCAGAAAATCTAGCCCATAACTGTACGATAGTCAGCGACAGTGGTCTTAATCCTTTCTTACTCTAGATTTCCGGCCTGAAAAGGAGAGAGAAACTACGGTCTTGTTGGGAACAGCCCAACATCTGAAAGTGGAGAAACTAGCTTAACTGACAAATCTGAGTTGAACTATGTGTTTATTTCATGGTTTTACACTGTAAATTAAACAAAAACTCACATGTATTTAGCCTTCTTGCTTGCATGGCAATGTTATTGTCGCCATCTGGGATTTCGTAAGGCAGCGCACCACGCATGCGTGAGCCCTGGAGTGGTTGGAAAAGACGGACCATGAAGAACTGGAAGGGGTTTCTTTACAGTCACCTCAGGAATGACAAACCAATACATTTCTATAGTAAACTAATTTCCAACCATGAAATAAATCGTTGATCCTACAACTGTGAGCTGTGCCTTGTGAAATGTTCCTGTTATTTTAGGTTTATAGTGAGGTTTCTTTTCAATGTGTGTGTGTGGACATGACAGTCTCAGAATATCTTGCGATAGTCATGTGGGTACCAAACACAGACACAACAACATCTGCATGGAACTAGCAACAGCGCATGACCATAGCCGGAAATCACTGATTTCAGCATGCATGTGCTGCACCCGGGACCCAGTCCGGTTCTGTAGAGTCGCCATATGCCGGATTCAAGAACAGGTTTTAGGGTAGCATTTGTTTGTCTACACATAGACATTGGGACATGAGTTGCACAGACATGAAAACAGTACATAACAAGGTAGTAATTACCAGTGGAAGTAACTCTCATTGCCATAAATTCAGTTCTTTAGTGCCTCGATGTGTCCATTTGTGCTCTAGATACATCCATTATACCTGATATATGATGGACGGGGTCACACAGATATTACATTGTATCTTTCCTAATCACCTCTCTCCCATTCCTCTGGGTCCTCTTTTATTATCAACATGGTCATTGGGTGAAAGCATTTTTCCTTATGTGGAGTGAGTGAGGTGGTCTATTGTTCTCCAGTTGATGACAAGAACATAATGTATAACGGTCAATTTAAGCACCTGATTGCTCATTAATTTGAATACACCTCAGCCCTAATCTTCTAGTGGGGTCTTTTTTTAAACTGTTTTTTATTGCTAAAGATTGAATCTTAATGTATCTGTAGCCAAGGGCTTACTGGATAGCGGTGCCTAGTTTTGAGACTCTATTCCTTGAATTCCTTGCATGTGCACAAATTCAGACCTTTGTCGGCTAAAGTCAGTGTCAAGCAGGATTTCGCACCGACAGTGACACTTTCAAACACGTCACTTTCATCATATTGATGGTAATAGGACACTGGATCATGGTCTAACAGAGCTGTCAGCAAAGGTTGGAGAATAGAACCTCTGCATGGAGAGTGAAGAGCAAAGAGTGTAAATGGCACAGAGGTGGTCAGTAGAGGCTCAATATCAGGTCCAGCTCCATATCATGTCCAGTGTTTACTATGTCAGCAGTGCAGCTTTTCTTTACAGAGCTGCTCGCACATTACCTGCATTCAATGGCTCGTAATAACATGCCCAAGGTCCTAGACCACGAAATTAGTTCTTGGCATAGGTTTATGAGCAACACATACTTTTAAAAGTCATCATGAGAGACACAGGGCTGTGAAAGTGTGAGACTGGTGATACAGCCTTTATTCTCAGTACCAATGTAACTATAGGTGCATGGGGATTATGTTGGAATGTTCTCTACTATGGATACTTAGAGCACCTTGGTAGGTACAGTAGATAGTGGAGGCAATCTATGGTGTCCAACAATTAGGTTAATTGTTCTATATAAATCCAGGCCAGTGTCTAGGAAGTGCAATACTGGTTTGTAGGACTATATTAAGAAAAAGATGAGTTCTTATAGTCTTTCATATTCTGTAAGACAAAATTGGCCTTTGGTTTGCTTATAAAGGTCGGACTCATTGGACCATCCTGGAAATACCAGTGCTGTCAAAAGCATAAGAGAATAGGATTGACATGCTGCTGATGTGCCAAATAGTGCTTCGGACCGCAGATTCTGTTAACGCTTACTGAGGTAGAGCTCTGATAGAACATGTCTATTGGTAGATTAATTACACCTATGGGTTAGTATTGTGCAGCATTCACCTTTATCTTGGGCTTCTAGAGCCAAAATAGACAACTGTAACATCTTCCTTATGGCAGATTAATGATACCTAATTGGTCATTGTCATGCAGCATTCAGTAAAGAGTTTCTCGATGTGTAGTGAAGAGTAGGGCATTAAATCACCTAATGAATTATACAGAGTTTTTAACGCTTCAAGAGCAAATTTGTTCTGCTTGTATTGAACACCTTGCAACACTGCATCTCTCATCCATCATGGAGTGAAATGGAGAATATTTTCAGGATATCCGCTAATAGGCAATTCTCAGTAGATCTATTGGCAAACATTTACTGGCTATGAACATGTGTGTATGATTGAGTGTGCACCTGCAGTAGTCCAACAATGATTTAGCCCAATAGAAAACCTATACACCACGGTGGATCTGTGATGGAGTATCGAATTCACCAGGATAGCGAGCTGAATCTACCGGGCAGTCCAATTATCTATACCCGCTGAGTTTGTAAACAGTAGGCCTATACTTCTACAATGAAACTAGTATAGGAAAGGGCTGGTTCCACTGCCTCGTTCAGGTTGAATTTCTGCTAATCTTATGATCTTATTCCGTATATTTGTTTTATAAAATTGGTCAATTAGCAAAAAAATGGGCCCGACCGATGCTGAGGAACCAGCCCTTAGGGAGCATTCTCCATGAGAATTAAGTAGAATACTTTGTGTTAAGGTTGTCAGCACACTATCATCATTATTTTGATAGCATTTAGTTTACAGTGCATGTCTTAGCCTATGTAGTACAGTCCAATCTGACAAAGTGGTGTTAACATAATGTGTGCCTAAAATCTGTTGTGGTTTCCCTTGTTAGCTGTCCACCATTAACTTACCCTAGCAATTTCATTAGGCACTAAAGCAATTATGCTGATACCATTTCCCTGGTGGTATAGAAGTTAGTGATGCTATGTAGAGAAGCAATAACTGTATGCAACTCAGGATTAAATGGCCACCTTTCTTCTAATGGACTAACCAGTCTGTTTTGGTTATTTAGAAGCAGGGGACCAGTGTAATTTTTACAAGTACCCCCAGGTGGCAGCATGGTTTACAAAGGATGCTCTGTAAAAATAACAACATCTCTGTGAAAATGACAACGGATCTCTGGCAACTTTGGGACAAGAAATTATTTGTTATTTTGACGACATTTTTTTACAGTGTAAATTCAAACATCTAGAGGTGACATTTTCACAAAGTAGAGAAGGACAACACTCAGAGCATGTTGGTTTTTTTCTGCTTTAGATCCAACGCATAACTTACGAAGCAAGAAAAGAGGAGATAAATCCTCAGAGGACTATGTTCCCAAGTGTAAGAAGGTCATAGGCAAATTACCTATGTCCCTAACATTGGATCTACAGTTGTGGTTCTAAGCTGCTGTAACCTTAGTAATCAGGTTAATGGGAATCGATGCATTTTGCTTAATTGGTGCAAGATTGAACCTGACTTACACAAGGGGCATATCAAAAGGGGGGACAGGGGGGCCAGCCCCTCCCCCCCCAATAACGAGGAGGTTCCCTATATGCCTTTATAAAAATATAGCAGGCCCCTCCAACCGAGACCCCTGCCCCCCCCCCCAATAAAGATTTGCTTTCTTCGCCCCTGGACCACAGTGCCCTGTGGCAGATCCAGGATTTGGAAAATGAGGGGGTACATCCCCTAGATCTTAGCAAATTTGGGGTCCGAGATATGCAAATGAACTGTCGAATTCAGGCGAGGCGCATACCCCTGCTCCCCTATCTAAATCTGCCACTAGTGCCTTAATACACTGACTGCAGCGCAGCTTAAACTTCTTAACTTGGTAGTGCAGTATAATGTTTTGAGTTTTTGCATTTTTCGCCCCAAAGTATTTCACCATTCCTGTAATCTACCGGTAGGTCAAGTTGCTTGCCTGTGAAGAGATGCCAGTGCTAAGCAACCATCTTACACACACTCTTAAAATTAGTTGTTGAAGCTCCTCATAAAGCTGAAGAGTGAACCATCCGTAATCATAATCATTACAATGAAGTAATGTAATTTCTACAATTAAGATCCAAATGACAGTATGGTGATACAAGGAATATCCATGAAATGATGACAGATCTGTGACAACTTTTCATTTTTTTTACAGTGCAGCTATGTGTCATTATGGACTATTACAGCATTGCACTCTCCCTCTACTTGGGCGGCAGGCCCATGAGCTGTCAGAACCAAGCCAATGTGTGTTATATTTGCTGATTAAACTATCACAAGGATCAAATCTAGTACTTTATTCACATTCTAGATAACGAAAAAAAAAATAGAAAATGTAAACTAGGACGATCAATCTTTTACAGCAGTCTTCGACTTGATCTGAAGAGACTAAGATGGAGGCGGGGCAGGGGGGGGGGGTCCATGGTCCCAGGCCTCACACCTGGTGTGATTTATCAGGGCCTGTTAGAAGTCTACTGTATAGGTGACAACTAGATCTACCATTTCTGTAGGGTGACTGCATTGATGAACTCTCGGGCTACTAGGGTGTTCTAAGTAACCAGCATGAAATAGACAACTGAAAGGGACAGAAAGAGAGAAAGAAAGAAAGAGAGAGAGACAGGGACAGACAGACAGACAGACAGAGACAGAGGCAGAGACAGACAGAGAGAGATAGAGAGAGAGAGGGAGAGAGAGACAGAGACAGAGAGACAGAGAGAGACAGAGAGAGGAAGAGAAGTTGATACAGCCATAATGAATCATTCTGTGCTAGATGTACCTAGAATCATGTGTTAGGAACCTGAAAAAGGTTTTGCTCAGCAGGCCTGTCAGAAGCAAAGTAGGAGATGGAGTGAGGTAATGCTGTGCTTCTAGAGGTCTATACCAGTTGGTTCTTTTATTCATAAGGCACTACAATTCATGGCAAAGTCTGCATGATCTCTGGCATTTTTTTTATGTTACCAAAAAGGTCCCTTATATTATCAGAGAATACAGAATGGGATGTGGCCCTCAGAAGTATGACAGAAATGCTGACAGTTATGCATCTTCCTTTTATGTAATGAAGTCATAAGGAGCAACGCTGAGTGTCTCTGATGTATCCTGGAAGAAATGGAGCTACCAAAGTTATTTCCATCTATTGGTATTTATGGCATTACCATAATATTGGCAGAACCTTGGCATAAGGCATAGCTCATACATAAGGATATATAACCACTTACAGCACCTTATAGAATCTCCCTGAAGACAAGGTGTGCCTTAAAGGATAGTTTATACCATAGAACTATACTATAGTCAGCCAAATTTTGTAGTAGATTTTGAAAAGGAGGCAGCACACCCATGGGATCGGGTTTAGTCGCGAATTCTTTGGCCATATTTAAGGCCTGGATGGGGCATATGAACAGAGCTAGGCTCAAGAGGGAGGTGGTGCATGCCCCACATTCCTCGTATATTCCTCTTCAAAAATATTAGAAAAAGCAATCTCACTACACTGGACCACAGCCTAACAGAGCTGTCAGCAGGAGCTGTAGAATGAAATATATGCATGGAGGGTGAAGAGCACGGAGTGAAAATGGCAGAGAGGTGGTGGTTACATATATGTCCATGTACACAGAGCAGCTCTTCTATACAGAGCTACCCACATCCAATGGCTCATAATATTAACATGCTCAACTTGTAAGACCACTAAATCAGTTCTTGTCATAGGTTTATGAGAATGACAAGCGTTCTAAGGAAACTTGTATTGTTTAACCACTCACCAAAAACCAATGTCGGCATTTATCGTAAAGCCATTTGTCAAATCTGCATGGGATTTGTAAGCTTATAAAGTAAGGACTTGGTGAATAGAGGTCACCCAGCAAATTGTCGTCATCTGTCGCCATGATTGGTTATCAATGGTGACTCCTTTTTGAGTGATAACTCATTCCGTCATCTTTCGCCACTGTGTGTTAGACTCACGTGGCATAGCAATTGCTATTCCTGGTGATCTTGTGCTATAACGACATTGTGTTCCATCTAGCGACATGTGTGAGCCACTTCACACGGTTTGACGACGACAATTTGCTGGGCATCAATTAGCAAATGCTTTTGTGCATAATTTGTTTCCTAGATTGACCCTAATGTCCTGAATGTCCCTCATTCACAGTACATCTACCTTTCTGGGTATTATTATTATTTTTCATATTTACTAAATTCTTCGCCATATAAAGCCTAAGCTCTGCCCATGATCTACACTCAATAATCTCCTGTATTCCCCAACAGGAACCAGGATCCATTAATCATCACAAACACACTTCCTCCATGACACTCTGTGACATAAGGTTCACGGATGTAATAACATTCCAACCTTATCTACATCCACACAGTCCAACTGGAGGAAGTGCGATCCACCTGTGGTGCCATATTTGGAATGAGGGGATATTTCACAATCTCCTCTCAATTCTCATTAACATAATCTACCCACAGGTGGCACTCTCTCTTTATGACATGTGTCACTATTCTATTGAGCCACATGTACAGAACATTTCACAACACTGTGAGCTGCTCAAGCCCTTAGTATAAAAGGTAGCTTGAGCAGCTCCCAATCTAATCTATTCTAAGCTCATCTCTCCCAACTTACACCTTACACCTATACTAAGAACCTACGACAGGTTGAGCTATAGGATCGGAGGCAGAGCTTAGATATTGGCGAGTGTTATCATTGTTACCACCTTTATGAAACACTCATGTCAGCTATGCAATAAAAGGATCAAATGAACTTCCCTGGATTCCGTGTACATTCACTTCACCACATGTAACCGTCCGTTGACAATGGTATGACTCTGAACAAAAGTGGTCTTTGGTTTACTTATATATGCTGATGTACTTGGACAGTCCTTTAAATACCAATGCTGTCAAATGCATAAAAGAACTGGATACACATGGTGCTGCGGCCAAATAAAAAAAAAAAGGTTTGTTTCCAGTAACCTGACCGGCCCTAGCATAACAGGGGCAAAAAAAACCCTTTTTTATGATTCTGAAGAATTTTGTCTCATTTTTTCACATTTTAAAGAATTCTTTCATTATTTTTGGATAATTTTTCATGTACCCATTTCGTGTTCTTTCCCTCTCTCACAGGTGTCATTTCTCCAGCATTATTTTACAATGAAATCCACAAATTTGATACATCCATTGATATGTGCCCTAACATTTCCTATGTAAAAATGTAAAAAAAAAAAGAAATTAAAAACCGGCCTACCGACCCCACCATTTCACGTCATGTTACTGGAAACACACCTTTTTTCCCTTGGCCTAATGTACAAAATATTGCTTCTGTCAGCAGAATCTATTCACCCTTACTGAGATAGAGCAATGGTGGAACATGCCAAATTACCTTACAGAAGTCATATAGGCAGGCAGCAGCTCGGTATGGGCATCGATTCCCAGTAATGGCTCACCGTCCTAATGGCTGCAGATTAATGGTACCTAATGGGTAAGTATTACACAGCAAAGAGTGGCAAGAGAAGACCTTCGTCTTGGGCTTCTAGAACCAGAAAGGACAATTGTCTTTTCTAATGGCACATTCATGATACCCAATCGGTCAATGTTATGCCGCATACAGCAAAGAGCTGTAAGGGGAGAGCTTTGTCTCCAGAAATGACAATATATTCGTTCTGGATGTGTAGTGAAGGGTAGGGCAATAAATTAGTTTATGAATAAAATGGATTTTTAACGCTTCACAAACAATTCAAGAGCACTGTTGCACTTGCATATCATACTATGGCATCCCTCATCAATCATGGAGTATAGTGGTGAATATTTTCAGGATATCAGTTCTCAGTACATCTATTGTCGAACATTTACTGGCTGTAGAACTCTGTGTATGATTGAATGTGCACCTGCAGTAGTCCAACAATGATTTAGCCCAATAGAACACCTATACACCGATCCACATACACACACCATGGTGGATCTGTGATGGAGTATCTAATTCAACAGGATAGTGAGCTGAATCTGCCAGACAGTCCCATTATCTGTGACCAGGCAAGCAAAATCACTTCTCTGGTATCAAAGTTCATCTCAATGTCTTTAAAATGAGACATTATTGGCTTAAATATTCTCAATAGTTATGTCAGAACCCCTCCTTGAACATAGGTCATTATCCATATTTGAAATCAAGGATTAAGCTCTAAATACATAATTAACCATAATAATGTTGAAAAACACAATAAATCAACATTTTTCATAAAAGATACATAACAATATGGTGATTTTTATCATAGATTTTGATCTAGAAGGAATTTTCGATTTCTGTTTTCAGTTTTGGGTTTTTGGTGAATATCCCCGAAAATTGGCATAAATATCTGCAAATAGTGATTATTGGAATGGTTGCCATTACAAGCAAGAACAGGGATATAGGTTGATTTTTAATGAAAAATTTTCATTTTGCCATCCAAATATGGGCCATTTCTACTGAAAATGGTGCATTTTAAATGAGATCATTGAATTCTACATCGAAAATTAGTTTAACATGTTTTTATAACGATTTTAGAGTAATTTTACCCCTCCAATGCCCCCTGGTGGCCAAATGGGGAAATACAAATACCCCGTGGAGGGGTCTTTTACCTTGATGGGTCACAGTTTATTCTATACCCGCTGAATTTGTAAACGGTATTATTCTACAATGAAACTAGTACAGTAAAGGGTTAGTTCCACTGCCTTGGTCAGGTTGAATCTTTTGATCTTATTCCACATATTTGTTATATAAAAATTGGTCAATTAGCAAAAACATAGACTCAACTGATGCTATGGAAACAGTCCTTAAGGAGCATCCTCTATGAGAATTAAATGAAATTCTTAGTCTCAAAGTTGTTAAAAAACTATCATTATTATTTTGAGAGCATTTAGTTTTCAGTGTATGTTTTAGCCAATGTAGTACAGTCCAATCTTTGGTGTTAACATAATGTGTACCTAAAATCTGTGGTGGTTTCCCTCATTAGGCTTCCTCCATTAACTTACTAGAGTAATTTCATTAGGCACTAATGCAATATACTGTGATAGCATTTCCTGGGTGGTATACAAGTTAGTGATTCTGTGTAGGGTAAGATTGAGAGACTTTACCTAATTCTAAGAAAGCCTATTTTGAGAGCCTTTCTACAAAATAAAAAAATTCTGACTTAGATAGTAAAATAGTGATTTTTACAGAGTAGAGCAGCCGGCGAATTCAATGAATCTGATGACATCAAAATTGGGCCAAAGCATAGTGCTTACACAATACCGATATCATAACAGTTGGCACTTCAGTACTACACTGTTAAGAAATTCCCTAAATTTAGCATGGAAACTCTGTAAAATTTTACGGTGATTAACCATAATCTAAATAAACAGTGATTTCCTCTATAATAACAATGTTTCACCCTAAGGTTCACTGTACAGGGATTCTCCACCTTTTTTTTTAATGGTAATTCACCGTATTTTTTACGTTGATTCACTGGCAATGCAGGTGCCAGAGAATCACAGTTTTTAAGGGCATCTTTTTAAAGTGTATAATCAAAACACATTTAGTAAAACTCTTTATGTATAAACAATGCTGTACCTGATGCATCTTTGCAATTGTGATGTCATATAATCCAACAGATAAACCTGCTGCTTTCCTCTACAGTGACAAATACTTCAATAACTATGCTAGAATCTTTTCATTTGATATAGGCTATCAAAATATCATGAAAAGAGTGTACTCTTCCCCTGTTACATACACCATCGACAGATTCATTTGCTAAATTTGGTGTTGCAGTAAAACGTTTTGCTGTTTTACAGATTAAAGTTGCATCATTCAGTTAAGAAAATTCACCTGAAAGAAATCCCTTTTGAAGAGAAATCCTTTGAAAATAAATCTTCTATATAAAACCGGTTATTTGTTAAGAGATGTCAGTGCTAGCAACCATCTCACCCACCTATATAGCACGAGGTATCTCAGCATTTCCCTCCTACTAGGGGAACAACCAGGGGAGCTGTCAGAACCAAGATATGGTGTGTCATAAATGCTGATAACTTGTCACAAGGATCACATCTAGCAGTTTAATAGTATTCTAGATGCCAGAAACAGTAGGCTATTTCTTAAGGTATTATGAACATAGCTAGTACAATTAGAAAGCCTCAGGTTTAGTGCCAATGATAAGGTAGTCTTATGACTGCTCTCTACAATTAACAGTTAGATCTATGCAATATCTACATAAGGGATGGTGCAGGAATTGTACTGGTGTAAGCAGTAGTGGCCATTATCTAAGCATTTTAACTGTACTATTGCGAGGCTTCCCACTACGATTTGAAGGAGAGTAGTCATAGTCTGTTAAGTAATGGCCTCCACAGGGGTAGGGGGCAGAGTCCGGGGAAGGGGCACTAGTGTGCTTTAGAGTTTCAGGAGTTTGGCATCCCTCCTTATGCAAATCAGGTCCACTGATCCTTTACACCAGTCTCGGACTTGAGCTGAAGAGACTAAGATGGAGGGGGGGGCACGGTCCAAAGTCTCACACATAGCGTGATTTATCAGCCTGCTAAAAGTCTACTGAAGGTGACAAATAGATCTACCATGACCAAAGGGTGACTGCAAAGAAGAAATACAGGGTCACTAGAATCCTTTAAGTAAGCAGTATGAAATAAACAAATTGATATTTAATCTAACTGACATAACCTCTTAATTTACACAACTGTAAATATCTCTACCAGGTGACCCTCCAGTGCCTGTAAATATGCAAATATAAAGAGTCTTTGGTAGATGTAACAAGTTAAACTTGACAGGTTCTGCCTCATCTACCTTATGCTCTTCATCATGAAGGCCTCACATTTTTCAAGGAGTCCAAAGATGTGTGAGGGAGTTGGTATAATGATGAGTTGTGTGAAGCGACACTGTGAAAAAGCAACCGTCAAAGCAATTTAGCGACAAAGTTTTCTCCAATATTCTTATTCAGATTTCTTGTAACACAGTGCTTCAGTTTGGGGGTTTCTTAGGATTGATTATAATGATACTACGTCACTGCATGGCAGATATTGGGATTCCCTGTAAACATGCTGGGAGGCCTAGGACATGCAGTACTTCCTTCTTACAGTGTACATAAGTTGGACACAACCAGTGGACTTTGAACTTTCTAGGCTAGTTGATCTTTCTAGGCCAGGCTTGATCTGGGGGTGATGGAGGAGCTCACGTTAGGGTCATAACACCAAGGTTATAGTATGGATGCCCTCAAAACCAGTTAACCCTTCAAGGGTCACTGATGTAGGATTGCATTATGCCCATTGGTCGACATGATTCGCCTATGTCAGTCTGCATGCAAGCTCTTGAAGGGAGCATCATGCCGACCCTCTGAGAGTTCATAAACCCTGTAAGGTCAGCGTGATGTTTGTATGCAGCTTTGGCAAGTAACCCTGCCATGCAGCACAACAACCAATGTGTCAGTGGCTCCTAAATGCTTAAGGGTGCTTCTCTTGTTTTGATGATGCATGAATCTGTGTAGGGGTACAGGGATTCCTGGCAAGCCCTAGTTGTCACAACATCCATTTCCTGAACTTAGCCATCTATGGTAATAAAGGTGACCTGTTCATGAATCACTCTTATGTGTCCAAACCTCCTCATACAGAAGATATAGCCAGGCTTTTTGATAGGACCTTAGCCTTCAGTTTTCAAAGTAAACTCAGTAACTCAGTGTTAACCCTGAACCATGATGCATTATTGCATCATGCCATTGGTTGTCATGATGCATTAATGCATCATGTCAAACCTATGGGGTTGATACACACTCCTACAGTACCAGCATGATGCTCCAATGAAGTGCAGGCAAGCAGTCTTGCAAGCAATGCCTTGGAGCATCATGCCGACCAATGGTCATGATGCACTCCTGGGGCCCTTAAAATGTTAATTGGAAAAAACATGTTCACCGTGCAGCCTACGTAAATTCTTTTTAGGACTGAAAATGCTCTATATTCAATCAATCTGAACTTTAAAGTGGCTATCAATTAGATACTTGCATACTCATCAATATCAATTCAATATTTCCCACCTTCTTCATGCCTTATTTCAATACATCATGCAGCAAGACTTGTTGATGGATAGGATCCCTCTGCCACTAGCTGCCCTAGACATCCTAATAGCGTTGCTGCACAGAGCTGCAATTATATTCCCATTTGCAGGTCGGACTGCACTTTGGAGCGACTAAATGGTTAATGGCTATTTGATTCCTTCGAAATTGCCATCTAATGAATGGAAATGAAAAGTACTTTCCCTTTGTCATTGCCTAATCAATAATGGCATTGTATTGTGCAGTCGATCTGTAAAATGTGGGTACCTGAATTCTCCTGTCATTAGATCTCATACAGTTTTCATATGACTTGTAAATGTAGGAAAGGCCCTCTACCAGTTGTCTACATAATAACCTCACTGGCATATCAGAAAGGTTATTCATCTAGATATTATTGTACATACCTATCATGGATCATGGATAAATGAGGTCCAGGAGGTTAATTCAAAAGATCCTGGGATCGCAACCTCAGCGATCGTAGGAATTATTCTGCCTCATCCTATTAAGCAATCTTAAGAATAGACTGCGTTCACTTTTCCTAGCCAGCACTAAGATCGCATTGATCTTAGCCTCAGCCCTCCTACACGTTTCCAAGAAGTTCTGACTGGGCACAGGGGTAAGAGTCCCAAAATAAAGGGTTTAGCAGTGGAGTCACTCTTCTTCACAACAGTGTTAATACCATCGTTCCCTGTCCCCATATGGGCAAACAAAAAAGCACAGGATACAGTTGATCCCGTACAGTATTCAAGAGTTGTTCCCATGAATGTATGATTTATGCTTGCCTATTAGAAGCATTGTGCCCCCCAGGACAAAGAGTGAGTGAGTGAGTAATAGATGTTTAACGCCATTTCGACAGCTAAGGTCATATTCATGGCGAGAACTACATTACACAATTTCAAAGGGGAATGTGTCAGTGCCCACGCATATGTGCACCACACACATCCTGAGGGGATAGGAAAGAGTAGAATTAGACCCTTTTAAGTGGGCTAGGGAGGCCCGCCAGGACAAAGAGAAAGAAGGGAAGAAATACCTTACAGTGCACTTAACGCATGAGTAGCCCTAAGAGCCCTCAAGGACACTCAGCAAACATCCTCCCTCCCCTCTATATGTATGCAGCAGGCTATTCACTCTTTTGATCAGGAGTGTTCCCTGTAAGTGCTCTTGTACTCAGGTTAAACCACTATGCAATTCTTTCACTAAGATAGCAGTGATCTTAGTGCTGGAAAAGGAATAGTGAAGTGATCTCAGGACTTGCTATTCCTGACAGGCCTGCAACCACTGCATTTGATAAGTTAGACTGGCCAGGTCTTATGATATGTGCCTACACTAAGATCGCAGGGGTAGAAATCCCAGGATCTTTTGAATTAACCCCCAGACATATATGTTTCTCACACTTTAGATGATAACAGCATAAAGGCCCCATACAGGGGGTCCCATGTCCATTATCAATCTGTCAAGACATATGACTTTAAAACTTTATTGTATAAATTACACTACTTCACAAGCAGGGTGGTTCACAGTACAACATTCTTATGATATGTCGTGTAGATTCAGCAGTAAATTCGTAGAGTGCAGTTGGTCTTATCCTGTTTATCTCCAAGACTCAAACAGAGGTTCAGCCTTTCACTTCATCAGTCTACTCTATTTCAACACCTTCTTATCTTCCTGTCTTCTCTGTATACACAGTACCTTTTAAGTGAACCACTAAGTCTGGTGTGGATTAATCTCAGCACCACTAGAACTAAATCAATACACGGACCCTTGGGCAGAGGGCTGGAATTGTTTTTGCGTCAAAAGCACAACACGCCAAGAAGCAGCTGATCAACATGATTTCAATTTTCTTCTTATTTGTTTTTTTTTTGCAGTCTGAAGTGCATTAATTCATTAGGTTTTGCCCATTTATAAAAAGTCCTCGCATCTACATTTTATAAGTCCTTCTATCCATATTATAGAGTGAAATAGTTTGGCATTGGAAACAGGCTGATAGACTGATAGTGTTTCTAAGATAACTAAGATAACAGATTCTGTAACAAAAGTTAGTATTTCCTCAAACATTATGAGACGAGTTCAGTAGTTTTCCCCTAAGGTGCAGTTGTAACACATCCCCAAAAAATACTTAATCAAAGGAACTTTGTTTCAAAATGCAATTTTTACTATTTCTTTGAAATGAAAACCTGAGAGATTTTTCATTTGAAAGGTATCACAAGGTGCCCTTTCAAAAGGTGGCATTTTCAAAGATATTCATAAAACGCCCATCATTACATTTCTTATTTTTAGAACTAGTTACTTGTTCAATAATGAACAAAAGGAGTCCTTATTCACAGATCAGATCAAAATGATTTGCCATCTCAGTGCATATATCTCTCATCTATCATGGCGGGCTTCCCTAGCCCATTTAAAAGGGTCTATATCTCATCTTTCCTATCCCCTCGGATGTGTGCAGTGCACATATGCGCGGACACCGACACATTTCTGTGAAATTGTGTAATATAGTTCTCGCCATGAATATGACCTTAGCTGTCAAAATGGCATTAAACATTAAACATTACTCACTCACTCACTCATCTATCAGGTCCTAAAACGAATAGGGTATATATGTAATAGGAGCTTTTTATATGAATAACACTATTAAATAAATTGTTTTTTTTTCTATACTGGCACCCTAAAATATGTAGATAAATATGACCAGTGTGAGATAATCAGCCAACTCCTTTTACCTTCAATTGGTAGTCAGTGTGCCACGAGTAGCGCTCTGGAAGTCCACAGCTCTTTGTTATCGCCATATTTCAGTGACTAATTTTATGCTTGTTGAGCACAACATCATTTTAGTGTCTGTATGCCTTTTTAGTGTCTTTAGTGCCTTACAGTCCCATGCCTCCCTTAGCCTTGTCATATCAGGAACAGGAATCATTGCAGATCGTGTCCTAAGCATTTAACATTTTAGAAAAAAAAAGACTGACAAAAGTGAAAAGAGGTCAAATATACACCAGCAACGTTAAAAGACCATAAATCTTCATATTGTCATGAATGGAAGGGGCTCTTCTAGATCTGTTAGCATCCACAGTGGATCAATATCATAACCAATGCTCTAAATAGCTCTAACCACAAATGGTGGATGGAGTTATTAGACCAAAGTGTCTTCTAACTGATAAGCAAAAAGAGCACAGAAACAAATAGCAGTGGTAACCTGCAGTCTTGATATGACAAAAGCAGAGCCTGGCGAACCACATTGAATTATCTGGTCTGGCCCTGGTTCCTCTGTAGAGTGAGATGAAGGAAGGGATGATAATCTTTTTCTGCCTCTCTGTCAACAAATTGATCCAGCACATCTTTCCAACTGACTCTCTTCTGAATGAGGGAGGTAGGGCCTGGTACTTACATTTGATGCTAAAATCACAATAAAAAAATGGAGGTTTTAGATTAAAGTCTACTTGACCTGATATGAAGTCCAAAAGGGACTTGTGCATGCCAGGATAGATAATATTATTATCTTATATAAGATACAGATTATTGGACATAATATTGAATTGCACACCTCCTTACCCCTCACACTGACTTCTTGACTGGCAATCATTTGAGACACAGGCACCTAAAGGGGCCCTTGTTACAGTATAACTCATAGTCCAATTAGTGACACATATTCTTTTGATATTTTGGGCTGGGAGAGAGAGACAGGAGAGGAGGACGGTAGAATAGCCTAATGACAAGATTAGCATCCATAGATCACCACTCACAGAGGTTAATGGAAACATACACCCCTCCTTCAACAGAGAGACACGACATGAAGTGATCAATAATAGGCTATAAATTGGATGTTTATGAGAGCACATAATATAGCTGCCAATACTCTCACCAAATGGGAGGAGGGAAAAGAGGGAAAAAGGTCACTGGGCTCCATCGCCAGTCCTTTTGAGTACATGCATAGTAACGAGGGAGTGGTGTCCACACCAATGCCATCTTTCAGATGATGAAAACCCCACTGGCATTCTATGAGGACTACAACTCTTAAAATGTCATTAATAATAAAAAGGACCAGTGCAGAGGCGCAGGAAGCAAATCTTCACGGGGGGGGCAGTGGGGGCCACACCACAACCATCCTAAATAGTTGGCTTAAGCGCAATGACGCCTATACATACATACATAGAATTTTACAGAAAAGTAATTTTTGGGGAATTTTAGACAGGCTCAGGCCCTCATTTTCCCTATCCTATTACCATATTAATCTTATTTGAGATGCAAAGTTTTAGCTAGATCCAATCTATTATGAATTCTTGGCAGATTTTTGGGGGGCCCAGACACACTCAGGCCCCCCTTCCTTTGCGATTGGGGGGCCCGAGCCCCCCTGGCCCCCCCTTTTCCTACGCCCCTGCAGTGCCAGAAATGGAAGGTGTATTGCATCTGGGCTACAGCAATGTAAATCTTTATGTCTGTTGGCAATTGCTATTACACTTTAAAAAATGACCATGGCATCATAATAAAATGTATGTTAAGCCTCCATATTTATGATGCAATGATGCAGTGTCAATGTCAATGAATCCTTAGAGAACAGTGCAGTATAGCATTGTATTAACAGGAATCTCTACTAAGATAACAGTGAAAGCTTTGCCTCAAAGTTACCAGACGACCCTTGTCCTTTGATAGTGCACCTTCACAGAGATCCATCCATCATTAAGTATGATAGGGAGTGTTCATTAGCTTTTCTAGAGAAGAAAATAAAGGTATCTATGCTGCCTTTGGGATGTTGAAAACCCCAATGATTAAAATAGCATTAATGAAATCAAGCAGTAATGCCAAAGGTGATTTCCACAATGAACAATACAGTATAACACTGTGTTCTGTGAAGATAGTAGTAAAAGCTTTGTCCAAAAGTTGCCTGAGAACCAGTGTTATTTTGTTAACCTTTTTTTTTTGTTAATCTGAGCATTCACCGAGATCCATTCATCATTAGGTGTTGATAGGGAGTGTTCATATGTATTTCAAAAGATGGTGATAGTCAGTGACGAACTATTGTGCAGATGTTAGCAGGTTTACATAACGGCGTATGATGGAGTATGCACCTGCAGTAGTTTAGCATGGATATATGCCTCAATGCGACACGTATACAGCATTTATTGTGCTTATGATAGTAGAATTGGTGTTTTAGTTTGGCAATACCCCTTGATCTGAGGTACGTCTACATCTATTTTATGTATATCAGTACCATCATTGATATGAAGATAAGTATTTTTGTATTAAACTATTAGCATTGCTGCTATGATGAAGTGCCTCTCCACCCGGGACTGGCTGCTGAATTTGACGAGCATGATTCTTATATTATATGCTAATCAAGAAGGCCCTTGTCACTCTCCTTTTTTGTGTATGTAGGAGAACGATGTTCAGATTTGCTGATGTGCATGTTGTGGATTCAGTTAATCTGAATCCTGCAGTGGCCATCAGATAGATATGTGCGAAACCGAATCAATATCAATTTCCTGCCTTTGAAGTGTATCAATTGCCTTCTTTAATGATATATCAAACAGTACAACTTAGTGATGGATAGGATTTTTCAGCCATTCCCTATGACACATATCTAAATAGCAATGCCACACTTATAATTATATTCCCCTTTTGCTCTCTGACTCCACCTAGGAGTGACTGAATAGTTGATGGTTATTTGATACTTTGGAAATTGCCACCTGATGAATGGAAGTGAAAAAGTACTTTCCTTTTGTGATGTTGATTTCACGTATATGACAGCCCAATAGTGCAGCTCTTTGATCTATTTATGGAGTTATATGGACATGCATGCCAGGACCTGCTCTGATAACTCACAGAGTTGATGATTAGAACCTTTGATAGCCCTAGCAGATTAGTTCCAAATTAAAAGAGCATGGGATGAAATGGCAGCAGTAGCCTGTAGTCTTGATGTGCCAAAAGTATGTATACCTTGACAGATGAAGTAGCACAGACACTGGATCATCTGCTCTGGTGATGATACCTCTGTAAGGTTGGAAGAAGTGAGACATGAAAATCTGATAAAGAATTCAGTGTGGGTGGTGACTCACTAAAGCGGTGTGCAGGATTTCCTCTTCATCTTGTCTGTCAACAAATCGATCCACCGCATCATTACAACTGCTTCATCTGAATGAGGGAGCTAGGCTCAGGTACTTGCACTGAATGCTAAAGATGTAGTTATTGAAAAATTGTAGTAAGCCAAACTAAATTTTAGAAAAGTGTCTGCTTGAAACAAAAAAATGCTGTAAATAGGTCATATGACTCCATATATTTCAGTGCATTTATAAGATTGGTTTGAACATGCCCTTACCTTTGTCATATCTTGACAGTCTATGATTATCAGTTATGTAGACATGGTCGATATGACAAGACCTTGTATCAGTTAGCAGTAAATGTGTATTTATTCCAGCATATTGTATTAAGCATTTAATCAATGTTTACCCCAGCATGAGGTGCAGAATAACCCCTTGCCCTGTGGGCTCGGGGCTATTCTGGGCCAACGGCACCTCATGCTGGGGTAAACATTGATTAAAGTGTTTATCTAACAGATTCCTCCATTTTGTATTTATTTCTTACCTTATAACCTCAGAAAAAATGCAGGAGAAGAGATTTTCTACGGTGTATCAATAGAAATTGATTCCTTCGGTTCCCCATGTTGATACTGTAAAAGTAGACCGGATGTCGGCGTCTGACCTAGTTATGGGGTCAAAGGTCAGCAGCCACAATGGCTGGTGCCGAGACGTATCGCTATGGAAAATCATTGGATTCTTATTTATTTTGAACAATATGGAGAACTCAGGCATGGCATGTTCATATAGGATATCTAAGGATGTTTCCCTGTTAATAACTCGACATGGCAACATCGCATTCTATGCTAACAAGGTGTGCAAACATCAGGTATGTCGGAAAATTTATTCAAATCCTTCAATTACATTGGTTTCTAGTACCGGCTTGGTATAGTGGACAATGAGTCCATCTCTTGTCACAGCGGCCGGGGATCGATTCCCCATAGAACCCTGAAAGGTTTTAACTGGAAATGTATGGAGAGGTTGACTTTGTATACTTCTCTCAGTTATTAACATGTCCAGATTCTAACCAGCAGCTTCTTGGAGAAGAATAAAAGGTCTCAGAGTTCGGTTAAACCCTGATAACGCATGGGGGTTATGACCAATAAAACACTGTAGAGGCCAGAATCATGAGATAATGTATGGTACAGTAAGGTTTAATGTATATATATTGATGAAATAATGTAATGATGATTAACACGTCACTGTAAAAAATATTTTGTTTGAGCCAAAACACTTTAATGGTGGGCCAGTAGTGTCAAACTTTTAGCACCCTTATGAAACTCACAGTCCAATCAATGACACAATTTCATGTTCACATAATGATATCTCAGGCTTGGCGACTTATTGATAGAGGACAGGGTATGGCTAATGGTAAAAGAGCTAAATATTTAGACAAGTACCCATAGATCACCACTTACAGAGGGTAATGGAAAAATACACCCCTCCTATCAATAGAGCTACATAAAGCGAACACTGTTAGGGTACAAATGGGATGATAAATGATGGCAGAGGTGGGAGAGGAGCCAGGTATTCCCCAAATGATAGGAGACTGTTTATGGACAAAGGATGTCATACAGCTTGATTAGACTGCATTAACATTCAGGCAGGCTTATGAGAAAAGGGTATCTACACCAATCTACCCATTCAGAGCCAGTAGGATACAGGACCACTTTTGGACCTAAGCTGCACACTTCAGAATAAACAACAAAAAACCCAGCATTGGGATGTTGACATCTATGATGACTAGAATGCCTAAAATGCCAGAATTGACATAAAGGTACACTGCAAAAAAAAAAGAATATTGTCAAAATATCGAAGGATTCGTCATCCGGAAGTTGCCAGAGATCCATCATTATTTTCACAGAGATGTCACTTTTTTTTACAGAGATTCCTTGTACTACTACATTGCCACCTGGACCTTTTTGTAAAAACAAAACCTGCTCCCAGTTATATAATTATGGTGGTTAACTGTCCATTTTTACATGGATCTTAGGTGCTTAATTCAAAACATCCTGGGATCCCAACCCCAGCGATCTTAGTGTAGGCACATATCATAGGAGCTGGCTGGTCTACCCTATGTAATGCAGTGGTTGCAGGCCTGTCCAGAATAGCTAGTCCTGGGATCACTTCACTATTCCATTTCCACCACTAAGATCACTGCGATCTTAGTGAAAGAAATGCATAGTGCTTTCACCTGAGTACAAGAGCACTTACAGGGAACACTCCTGATCAAAAGAGTGAATAGCCTGCTGCATACATAAAGAGGGGAGGGAGGACGTTTGCTGAGTGTCCTTGAGGGCTCTTAGGGCTACTCATGTGTTAAGTGCACTGTAAAGTAATTCTTCCCTTCTCTCTCTTTGTCCTGGGGGGAGGGCACAATGCTTCTAATAGGCAAGCATAAATCATACATTCATGGGAACAACTCTTGAATACTGTACGGGGGTCAACTGCACCCTGTGCTCTTTTGTTAGCCCATATGGGGACGGGGAATGATGGTATAAGCACTCTTGTGAAGAAGAGTGACTCCACAGCTATTCCTTTATTTTGGGACTCTTACCCCTGTGCCTAGTCAGTTCTTCTTGGAATAGTGTAGGAGGGCTGCAGCTTAATTCAAAACATCCTGGGATTGCAACCCCAGCGATCTTAGTGTAGGCACATATCATAAGACCTGGCCGGTCTACCCTATCTAATGCAGTGGTTGCAGGCCTCTCAGGAATAGCAAGTCCTGGGATCACTTCACTATTCCTTTTCCAGCACTAAGATCACTGCAATCTTAGTGAAAGAATTGCATAGTGGTTTTACCTGAGTACAAGAGCACTTATAGGGAACACTCCTGATCGAAAGAGTGAATAGCCTGCTGCAAACATATAGAGGGGAGGGAGGACGTTTGCTGAGTGTCCTAGCTATCAGGTGTTTGATTTTACAAGTGTTCAGTTTTGATGGGTGTTTAGCTTTAAGATGTGCAGCATGAGTAAATGTTTAGATTTGTAGTGTTTAGCTTTAGGAAGTGTTTAGATACATACAAAACTACTGAGTCGTTGGGAAACTGGGTGATATACAACTATAAAAACAAGGATACTATCCTTTTACTCATTTCATACATATTATACTTATCTTATCTACTTATGATTCTTATTAGATGGCTAAACACCTGATGTTTATCTTTCAAATACATGTTTACGACTAAACACATAGAGACTGGATGTGTTTAAACTCAAACACCTAAACACTATGGTGTGTAAGTGTTTAAGTGTGTGAGAAGTAGATGTGTAGTTTTCAGGATAAGTGTTTAGAATCTGATGGTGATAAGCTGTAAGTGTTTGAATATCATAGATGTGTTGGAATCACACACCATGTAGATAGTGTGGTATGTATAAACACACACCTTGTTTGCAGTGTAGGGCTACTCATGCATTAAGTGCACTGTAAGGTAATTCTTTCCTTCTCTCTCTTTGTCCTGAGGGGAGGGCACAATGCTTCTAATAGGCAAGCATAAATCATACATTCATGGGAACAACTCTTGAATACTGTACGGGGGTCAACTGCACCCTGTGCTCTTTTGTTAGCCCATATGGGGATGGGGAACGATGGTATAAACACTGTTGTGAAGAAGAGTGGTTCCACAGCTATTCCTTTATTTTGGGACTCTTACCCCTGTGCCCAGTCAGTACTTCTTGGAATAGTGTAGGAGGGCTGAGGCTAAGATCGATGCGATCTTAGTGCTGGCTAGGAAATGTGAACACAGTCTAATCTTAAGATCACTTAATAGAATAATTCCTAAGATCGCTGTGGTTGAGATCCCAGGATCTTTTGAATTAACCTCCTGAGGCTAAGATCAATGTGATCTTAGTGCTGGCTAGGATATGTGAACCCAGTCAACTCCTAAGATCGCTTAATAGGATAAGGCTGATTTATTCCTAAGATCGCTGGGGTTGTGATCCCAGGATGTTTTGAATTAAGCTCCTGGTAGATTCAACAGATATTTTACAGTGTACAGTTTGGGTATAATAAATGGAGACCTACAATTACTTCTATGCTACATGCAGCAAATACTATTTCTGTTGGCAGCTGCTATTCATGTGATGGAAAATGACTATGGAATCTACCAGGCATCCCCATGAAATGCGGAGTGAATAGCCATATTTATGACGCTGGAGCCCCAGATAAGAGTACAGCATAACTCTGTGTTCTGTGAAGATAACATTGAAAGCCTTGTCCAGAAACTGCTGGAGACTGATTGTCATTTTGAAAGCCTTTTTCTTTATTTCAACCTTCTATTCATCGAGATCCATCCATCATTAGGTGTGATCAGGAAGTCATTTCTCAAGATGATACGACTAGACTCCCTTCAAGTCATAGTGAGACCGCTCAGTTAAATGCCATTACAGCCCTGCGTCTAGTGGTTGCTAATAATTGCTCTGGTATGACTGCCCTACCACACCCTATGTAATTACTGCCTTAAGTGCTGATAGTACAAAATGGTTGTAGTGCATTTGCTCCAATCATCTACTCTGATATTGAGGGTCTCAAGTCATACTCGTTGTGTCTAGTCGTACCATCTTGAGAAATGCCTTCCAGGAGTGTTTAAAGAGTTTTACAGGTTTGCCAAGAGATGTTGACAGTCAGGGACAAACTTTTGTCTGGCCTGGCACAATGGTTTATGATGGATTGTGCACCTGCATGGATACACCTCAATATGAAAATTATGCAGTTTA
The DNA here is from genome assembly GCA_949317995.1 of Acholoe squamosa. Taxonomy (NCBI): domain Eukaryota; kingdom Metazoa; phylum Annelida; class Polychaeta; order Phyllodocida; family Polynoidae; genus Acholoe; species Acholoe squamosa. The sequence goes on along the minus strand of OX439036.1, from coordinate 110,030,940 downwards.
CCTCGTAGTTATGCTACACTGTAAAAATAACTGTTGAATCTACCTGGGATCCTTTTAAAACAGAGCAGTGAACCACCATAATTATACAACAAGGGGCCAGTGTAGTGGTGCTAGGAAAATAACGACATCTGTGAAAATAACACTGGATCTCTGGCTTCTTTGGGGCAAGGAATCCGTCTTTATTTTGACGCCATTCTCTTCACAGCATAAACATACACCCATCCTATAAATAGATGGCAGAGAAACCAATACCTTCACCAAAGAAGCAAAAGAGTTGACAAGCTACATCTTCAGTTGTTTACAGTACATGCATACTAATAAAGGTAGGAGTAGACTGGAGGAGGATGATGAAAACCCCCGTGGCATTCACTGAGGACTAGAACATTTTAACTACTATCAATGATATAAAGTAAGAGTGATGAAAAGGGAATTTCAGTGCATCTAGACTACAATTGTTATAGAAGCAGCAAATATGCCCTCAGTTGGCAACAGATATATACGCTTTGAGAAATGACCATGGCATCCCCATAAAATGCACAAATAGTCATCATATTTATGATGCAATGAAGCCGTTCATGGTCACAAGTACGCCTTATGAAGAAGACAGCAGCACTGTGCTACCAGGAATTACCATGAAGTAACAAAGAAAGCTTTATTCCAAAGTTATATCCCTAAGCTCCATCCATCATTAAGTATGATAGGGAGTGTTCATTAGCTTTTCAAAGAGATGGTGATATTTGCTGACAGCCCATTGTGTGACAGTAGGCAGCTTTACATTATACAGATACACTAACAACATAGGGGTACCAATGATGTGCTTGGGATGTTGAAACCATGCTATGAGGTCAGGAAGACTTAAAATGCCATTGATGAAATAAAGGCCAAATGTGACTTCAACAATGAAGCCCCTGAGAACAAAACAGTACAACACAGTGTTCTGTGAAGATAGCAGTGAAAGCTTTGTCCATAGTTGCCTGAGAACCAGTGTTATTTTGTAAACACATTGTTTTTTTTTGTAGCATTCACAGAGATCCATCCATCATGTATTATGGTAGGAAGTGTTCATAATTTTACAAGAGATGGCGATAGTCAGAGACAAACTATTCTCTAGCTTGGCACAATGGTGAATGATGGAGTCTGCACCTGCAGTAGATAAGGAGGGATATAGCCTCAATACAACATTTATACAGCATTTATTGTTTCTCTACTTTTTTGTGTGTGGATAGAGAAAGATGTTCAGGTTGTGCTTCTGTACATGTTGTACTTTCAGTAAATCTAAATTCTAATGTAGTAATCAATTACATTGTGTGCAAAAGCTCATAAATATCAATTCCATTTCCAAGTGCCTTCTTTAATAACATATCAAGCTGTATTAAGGCCTGATGATAGGTAGGAGGTTTCAGCCATTGGCTGTGGTACACAACTAAATAGCAATGCTTTACATGCAATTATAGTCCAATTTGCTGCCTGACTGCACCTTGCAGGGACAGAATGGTTGATGGCTTTTTGATACATTTGAAATTGCCATCCAATGAATGGAAATGAAAAACTACTTTCCTTTTGTCATGTTGATGTCATGTATATGACAGCCCAACAGTGCAGCTCTATACATCAATAATTGTATTGATAGAGTGGATAGCTAAAAGGCTGCAGGTATTCTCTTATTATGATATTACATACAGTGTGCAAAAAACCTATGCTACTTTGTACAAGGTAGGAAATGCTCTTTCAGACTGCTTTCAATAACATAACTAATACATACTTCCAGAATGGGTTAATGTAGAAAATACCTTTAGAGTAGCAGTACATCCTATATAGGCAATCCTAACAAGGTGCAATAGGTCTGCAAAAATCCCCTTCATAATTGGCCTTTACCTCACATGAAACATGCCACATGTACAGGATATTACAGACAAATAATGCAAAGGTGACAATATTAAATTTTGTCCATCAGAGGTATTTAGAAGCTTGTAAAATATTCCTTAGCCCAGGGTTTGGCCTATATATGCAGGAAGCCAGTTCTATAAGGGAACTACCTACTGTGACAGATGTGGGAGGGACAGACATTGTCATGTCTGTCCCCAGTGGGCACAGAACGTTGCATCAACATTGACAACCCGCTGACATTGTGTTGATGATGTTGATCAACTGATCTTCAACAGCTTTTCAATGATTCTATTTCAATGTTGTCAACCAACACCATTTCAACATCCAATCAACAGTATCAATGTTGAAATATTGTTCTCAATTCAATGTTGACTAAACATTGATTTGTCAATGTTGAATCAACAATATTGATTTCAATGTTGATTCAATGTTGATTCAACATTGACATGTCAACAAAGAATGTCCTAACAAATATCGACATTGTTTCAACATCATATCTATGTTATGTCAATGTTGTGTCAACTTTGAATCAACATGGAAATACAAACGTTGAATCAGCACAGATGGTTAGATGTTGAATCACTGTTGATTTTGATTATGTTGTGTCAACTTTCAAATTCAACTATATTTCAACCCTATATCAACCGTTGATATGCAAACATTGCAAACATTGAATCAATGTTGATGTGCCCAGTGGGTCACAGTAGGCAGTTCCCTTCTTATTCCATGTTTCTTTCAAAATATATCATTAAAACCCTTATCTATCATCAGACAACTTCCTAAGTCTTGAAACATTGGCGTAAGTTTCAAAATCTGCCATGTTTGCTATTGTTTTGGTTGCGCTGGTTATCTGCAATAAGTTACGTAAGTTACACAACCAGCTATGAGTCACGTGACCTCCCAATAGTGCGACGGACGCCAGAACTTATTACACACTTTAAGTTTTTAGTACTTAGTCAATGTATGGACGTCGGCAAACATGGAACAATATGCCATATTACTCAACCACCTTTAAGACCTAAGATGCGCCTTAGAGGTCTTTCCCAAAGTGTTGCCTTTACTCAAATGCAGGACTTTACACGATTATCGTGTTCACTTCCAAGACTCTGACACGGGTTTAGTCTTTCACTTCTTTAGTCTGTTTCTTCTCAACACCTTCTACTTATCTGTTTACACAATACAAGTTCTATTCTGTGAACTCATACAGTTGACGAATGAAAACTTTTAAACATATTTGAAAGCTCTAACAGCAAATACTGGGATGCGGATTAAGCCATTTGCTGTGTGTGCTAACAGATCGGTTCCAAAAAAAAGAAGACACATGGCAAAATGGTAGCAGTAGCCTGAAGTCCTGATTTGCCAAAAGTATAGTTTCGCAGATGATGAACCACACACATTAGGTCAACTATTCTGGCCATGGTCCCTCTGCAAAGTTGGAGGCATAAAAACCTGATCACAAATTCAGTGTGGATGGTGACTCACTGAAGCAGTAGACAGGATTTCCTCTTCTACTCACCGCATCTACACAACTGCTCACAGTGAATGAGGGAGTTAGAGCCAGGTTCTTGCACTGAATGCTAACATTGTAGTTTTTTTTAAAAGTGGTGGTTAGCTTAACAAAATTATAGAAAAGAGTCTATATGTGATTTGATTTGAAAAACTGTAAATGGGTCATATGAGTCTGTATGCTTCAGTGCAGATTGATTCAAAAATATCTCAGAAGTTTAATTTGGGTAAGCGCTTTTTCAAGTCAAAGCGCTTAAACAGGCAAGTATATTATAATTTTCAACACCCCTGTAAAACTCATAATCCAAGCATTAATACTGTGTTATGTTCCTATTATGATATCACAGGCTTGAAGATCATGAAGGAGGATGCTATAGGGTTAATGGTAGAACCAGCTGGTAGAACAGCTGAATAACTAGATTAGATTAGCATCCATAGATCACCACTAACTAAGGGTAATGGAAACATACACCCCTCCTATCAATAGAGCTACAGTAAGTGAACACTGTTAGGGTATAAAAGGGATGTTCATGATGGCAGTGTTGCAGAGCAACCAAGCATTCCCTAAATGACATGAGACTGTTTATAGGAAAAAGGTGTCATACAGCTTGATTCTATTAAGATACAGGCAGGCTTATCTAGACCAATGCTGCCTTTGGGATGTTGGCAACATCTATGATGACTAAAATGCTTAAAATACCAGAAATGACATAAAGGTACACTTAAAAATAAATGTTGTCAAAAAAATGAAAGATTCCTCTTCCGAAAGTTGCCACACATCCATCATTATTTTCAAAGAGATGTCACTAACTTTTACAGAGATTCCTTGTACTACCAGACTGCCACCTGGAGCTTCTTGTAAAAACTAAACCGGCTCCCAGTTTTATAATTATGGTGGTTAACTCCTCAGTTTTACAATGATCCTTGGTAGATTCAACAGTTGTTATTTACAGTGTACAGTTTGGGTTTAATAAATTGCTTCTGTGCTACATGCAGCAAATACTGTTTCTGTTGGCAGCTGCTACTCATGTGATGAAAAATGACTATGGAATCTATCAGGCATTCCCTATAAAATGTGCATTGAATAACCATATTTATGATGCTGTGAAAGAGTGTGATTTCCAAAATGGAGTCCCAGATAACAGTACCGCATAACTCTGTGTTCTGTGAAGATAACATTCATTTTGACTGCTTTTTCTTTATCTCAACCTTCTCTTCACTAAGATCCATCTATCATGAGGTCTGATGGGGAGTGTTCATAAGTTTGAAAAAAGATGTTGATAGTCAGTCACAAACATTTGTCTGGCTTACACAATGGCTTATGAAGGAGTGTGCACCTGCAATGGTTTAACATGGATATACCTCAATATGAAAATTATGCAGTATTCCTTGTGCTTATGCTAGTGTAGCCAGTGTAGTTTTTACAAGAAGCCCCAGGTGGCAGTGCAGTGGTATAAGGAATCTCTGTGGGAAAAACAAAATCTCTGTAAAAAAAAACGGCAACTTTGAGATGAGGAATCTGTCATTTTTTCAATGAATTTTTTTTTACCATGTAGAGTTGATCTCTCAAATTCTTTAAGGCTTTGTAATGGCTACTCTAGCATATAAGGCGTGGCTTATGGTAGTTTTATTTATCAAAAACCCATGCAATTTGAACTTCTAATAAAAGATCTAAGCATGCACAGTTCGTTAAACCTGTAGCCAGACCCACTAGATTAAACCAAGCCCCTGTATTATATTATCCCATTCCTAAGTTTACAGCTCCTATGGTTCTAAGTGCTCAGGCCTGGAATGTGTTGAGTGTACATGAAAGAAATATGGAGGATTATGGAATCTTTAAAAATTCAGCTAGAACCTTTATGATGTCCTCCATACCAATATAACTTAATCCTTAGATGGTCAGCACTTTTTCTTTTTTCTTTTCTTTAAAAAAAAAGGGTGTCAGACTTGTTAATTGTATATTATTGTTGTCTGCCTTTTTTCTCAACGTTTAACCGTTATCTAGTTCATAAATTTGTTTCATCTTTGTCTTCCTTACATCTAATGATAGCATCCCTCCAACAGTTTAACTGATGGTGCTATCATTAACTTTATTGACCAGTATCAACGTATACCCAAAATGATTATACAAATTCCAAGAATATCTCATGTAATATCTTGTTTGGTCAAATAAAGTTTAAAATGTTCAAAAAAAAAAAAAGGAACTGCCTAAACTGTAGATTGTCTACTATTGGTTGCACCCTCCATAAGAACCATTGGATCTGATAGCGTTTACTACAGACACACAAATGGTAGTAAAGAAATAGCACACTTAGTAATAATTATGTAAGGTGAAGAAAGAAGAGAGTTTTTCCTTAACATTTGTCCCCTTCTCTTTTTTAATGTGATAGGCCTTATCCATTTGACAAGTAAAGAATACCTGCTTATGAATCCACTTCCATGCCCCGCCCTAGTGCAGTCACCATAGTGTTACATGTGTGGCGCAGATGAGGGTGACTGACTGCATGTTGACTGATCTTCTTCACCTGAATCATTAAGTGCATATGGTACCTTTGGAGTGGGAACCTCTCAGAAGAGTAAATTGACCTCCTTAGGTAGAATCACGTCTTCTGTTTACGGAGGGAGAATCTTGCTGGGTCTGTTAAGGTAATCACTGAGCAGGTTGGTCTACCACCGTGAGCTGCTCTTCCAAAACTATTGCCTTAATTTGCTGCTTGTATCCTACAGACAGTAGCAAACCTATACTGTGAAAAATAATTGTTAAATCAACCAGGGATCCTCGTAAATCTGAACAGTGAACCACCGTAATCATAAAGCAGTGAACAACTGTAGTTTATACAAGAAGCACCAGGTGGCAGTATGGTGATTTCAATCTCGTTGAAAATTAGACGTACCCCTGGAACTGTGGGATGAGGAATCTTATTTTGATGATATTTTTGCTACAGTGTGGACTTGGATGTATCCTTAGTGCGATGCGCAACCTACATGTGATTTATCCTCAAGTCAGCTGCGTTCAGCTTGGATGCATTTCAGCGTTTCCATTTTGTTTTAGATAACAGTTGATTGTGACAGACTACTTCTTGCTCTCAGTGTGTTGGTGGGAAGCTGCCATTATGAATTTGTTTAGCATTACTTGCTGTTTACCCACCCACTTTAAACCAAATATCGGCCTATGGTTTGGTGTTATGCAATGACGTGTGCAGTATAATATTTTTCCCAGGGGTGACATTGTTAAACTGTATATATAAAGCTGACTGAGAAGGTCCTTTCAAAATGGACACTACTCCCGTATTTGCCATCTGGAGAGCGAAGGTAGGCCTATATAGGTACAAAATTGAATAAAGACACATCCGCAAATGAAGTTGTAGGGCTAAACATACACCTACACTACAGGTACTAATCGGCTGGGCCAGGAACAGCACTTGGAAAAGGTATCCGGAGGGTGTTGCTCTTATGCTAATAGAGCTGGGAGTAGGTGCCGTCTTTTCCAAAGAAGTTATGCTCTGCTTCACCATTCAACTTCCACTCACCATATTATTCTGAAAAGGCATCTGCCTTGCTTAGAAGTAGTGTGTGCCTTCTTAGGGAGAGTGTATGCTGCACTATGAGGTACCTACTTGTGTCATATTCTCTTTCAAGTGTGCAACACAATACAAAGTCAGGACTACAGAGAAAAAGACTGCTGCAGGTGAGGCACCTCTTAGGCAAAATTACCTTTTCCCATAGAAGCAACACCCTCCTGGGATAACATCATCATAATAAGGTGGCCTGGGTACATATTGATTGAGGCAGGACCATAGCAATGTTACTTGTCCCAACAGACTCAAGTAATATTATCCCACAGCAAAATTCACTCAGAGTTCCCGTGAACAGCAACATACACTATCAGCAGGTTTCCACTAGTATAGGTGCGTTCACTCAGTACTTGCATTCCGTCATATTCTGAGCCCCTAGAGCAACATCTAATTATACAGATCTGTACAAAATTTGCATTTTGTTTTGATTCCTGTATCAATATAATTATCTACTGCAATTGGCATACCAATGTTATATATGCCTATCCTATTTACTTCCTCTATTAACATTCAACACTATATCAATGTGTTTGATTATGCTCATTTACACCAATGAAGGATTTGCACTTCACTGTAAATTTGCATCAGATTTACCTCATATCTAGCTAATAGTGTTTGATATGACACAGCCTTTAGATCTGTTCTCCTAATTGATTTAATCTAGGCATCAACTGTTTATGCTTACTCTTCTGTGCCTCCTATCAGTCCGAACAGAGTTCTGTTTAGGGAAGAACCATACTGTTGGGCCTGCTGAGTTGATCATTGAGCAGATTAACCACCCACTGTGAGCTGCTCCCCCAATACCATTGCCCCACCACCTTCATTTGTTCACAGACACTTTCACATCCTCAGCCGCATCTTCAAATCTTCAAATCGCTCTAGTTCAGCTTTTATGATGGGATTCCCTTCTGTTGTTGCTGTTGTTTTAGTGTGAGAGACTTCCTCATGATTTTAGTGTGTTGCAGGAGAACGGTCATTGTGAATTTATTTAATGTTACCCACTTGCAACCATCCTCAGTCTTGTAATATTGCTGTTTAGCAATGGTGCCTGCTGGTGCCAGCAGTATGCCTTATAATGGTAGCATCATCAAAAAGCTCACTTCACCAGCAAATTAATTTCACAGCTCTCATAAGTTTAGTATTTATCAGCAGGCGATGTAGGATAAGTCTAAGGACCCTTTACCATAGATGAAGATCAGTGCGAGAGCTGACCACATCTGCAACAAGAAAAGATCCTGCTGATACTGATATTAATTGACATTTGTAATAACCTTTACAATTAGTGGAAGTATCAATGAGATATATAAAAAAACAATAAGCTGAGTACTTACTTAAAAAAGCATTTCCATTGCTTCTAACCGAAATGCAATAAAAGATAATCATGTTTCATTGCAGTCGATGCTGATTATAGACACTTTAGATTTACACGTAAATCTTAGAGTCTTCAGATAAAACAAAGCTTCATCTACGAGAGAGAGAAAATGACAAGTTTATCTCGGCTCATGGTTAATATGGCATTGCTGGGTCTCTTTTTCACCTGAAAAGTAAAAAACAGAATTAAAGAAAAAGTAGGACAGCATATTCAACTATAAATGTGTACGTGTATACCTGTTACTCAGTCATACAATTTTATGTTAATGAAGTTTTGAAAAATGAACAGCATATTCTTATAAACCTGTTAGATAATGGAACGGGGCCCCATTGAGGTGATTCTTTTCTCAATGAAGAAATACAATACAATACCTTATTATGGAATCAAAATGAATGTAACATGAAGTTGCTATATCTTTCCCTGACTAGACTTAACATATCCCAGCAAATTGTCATCATCTGTCACCACGATTGGTCATCAATGGTGACTCCGTTTTGAGTGATAAATCATTCCGTCATCTTTCACCACTGTGTGTTAGACTGACATGGCATAGCAATTCCTGGTGATCTGGTGCTATAACAACATCGTGTTCCATCTAGCGACATGTGTGAGCTACTTCACACAGGTTGACGAGGACTCACGACAATTTGCTGGGATGGTACATGTGCATACTACTTCATACCTCATAATGCAATGTTAGTTTATCCATATAAAACCCAAATTCATCAAACTCTTTTTATATATTTTTCAGGTGAGTGACAGTTCCCATTGATGACTTCGACGACCATTTGGGGCAACAATAGCGGATAAGGTCTGCTTATATGTGTACACTGCAAAAATGGTGTTCAGATCCTAAACACAATTCTAAACATATTCTTGCAACGTTTTTGTAATCACATTAATTTCCTAAACATGTTTAGCCAAACAATGTGCTTAGCTCAAGTGTTTAGAAATGTAGGTGTTTAGGTTAAAACTTTTGTGTTTAGATATATGAATTTTTGTGTTTAGGTGTTTATGAATTTTTGTGTTTAGATGTTTAAATGATTTGATGGAGATTTAAGGTTTGCAGACATGTATGCATTAAAAAACACAGATATATATATATTTTTTCTCATTTACTGGGGGGGGACATCAGCAGGTACTTACTTGTCAAAGTCTCCAAAGATGTCAGCCACAGTTATATACGTGTACATATAGTACACACTGCATCAGAATGAGAAACTTGAGAAAGTACAACAGCTTGGCAGGAAGGAAATTACCTTATCTATTCCAGAATAACATCAAATAGGTGTCAGTCATGGATTTTATTGATTATTTTATGGTAATGATGGTGGCATGAGGTGAATCTAGTCAATTTTCTATTGCCCTTTCTATTCACATGACATTCTATGAAATGAAACCAGGATAAACATGGGATTTGGGGACATTTGTCACAACAATTGATTATAACTGTGTGCAGATAGTCCAGTCAAAGGTAGTGCTGCTACCTGGTGTGGATTCAACATCCAAGTATCTAAACATATTGATGTTTAAATCTAAACACCTATTATTCAACTGTCTCAACTCTAAACATCTAAACATGTTTAGCATAAATGTTTATGTAGTTAGAATAAAAGTGTTCATTTCCTAAATGTGTAGTCGATGAGACACCTAACTGACCTATATGTTTAGGTTTTAAACGTGTTTAGACCTAAACATGTTTAAAATCTAAACACCATTTTTGCAGTGTAGAAATTGTTAGTAGAGATTCAAGTGTAGTTAAGGCCAAATTAAACTCATCCTTCATCACTCTCATATATAGATATAGATTATGCAGAGCCTCTTCATTTTATTCTTAGTGGAATGTAGAATCAACCACCAATAAGGGCCAAGGTTACGAGGGTATTGAAATGAACGAGCATCTGGGCGCTTAAGGCCGAGTGCGACAGGTGGCTCAAAAAATAAACTTACAAGGAATCTTATAATGAACTTTAAACTTGCACTACTAAAATAATTTGGGCCCCAGTGGTAGTTTTCCCAGGGATGGCCCCAATGCACGAACACCTAAAAATCACTGATTTCTGGTGAGCTTTGCTAAATAAATCCCAAGGTAGATGAGGATTTTTTACAAAAAAAGATAAAGATAAGTGTAAAAGTATATATCAGTTAAAATGGTCATGTAAAGTCATAGGGCTCCAGTGCTACTTTCTGCTCTGGATGCACATGAATGCAGAAGGGGTGGGACCTTAAGTATAAGGTCTATGGGTCGCATGTGGAGAAGGTAGAGGGGGGTGGATCTCTGGTGTGTTGGCCACTACTGTAATTTCTAGAATGTATGTTAGGACAGATTATAGAGCTGTCTTCAGCCAAACATCTGTGTCATAGCATCTCGCAAGCTGTATCTTTCACCATCATGTTTCATTATCTAGTGACGAGGCTGTTGATGGAACCCGGATGTAAAACATTGCTCTCCTGTTGTAATATTTGTACAGTCCCCAGGTGCAATCCTATTATCTGCCAGAAGAGTGGAGGTGGAGTTTGGCAGCAGCTACTGGAGCCTTGCATTATCTGCTTTTATTTAGTTTAAGATGCCACCAACCTCAATTGCAGTCTACTGAAGAGTTAACTTTACATTGAAGTAACGTGATTTTTACATTTACAATATTCCTTTACAATAGCCTGGTTGAGCTCAAAAGGGAATGTTAACATTTGTGAGTATGTATTAGTCAGACAGGCTGCTTTTTAACCATACATTTAGCAAGGTGAGCCAAGAGGTGTGTAAATGTAAATTTTTCATAAACTAAATGATAGACTATTCAAAGTTTTTACATAGATCTATATTGCCTACATCTGCTAAAAGAGCACGATCAAGAAGGATGCAAGGGAACTAAATGCTTAAAAGCATATCCTTCTTGATCACGGATGCCACAGATTGATAGTGCAACAAGTATCATGGCAACCGCTGGTGCTACCTCCAGTGATCTAAACATCAACTGCATGTACCTGCTTAAAACTGCCGGTGCTACCTCCAGTGAGCTAAACATCAACTGCATGTACCTGCTTAAAACCGCCGGTGCTACCTCCAGTGAGCTAAACATCAACTGCATGTACCTGCTTAAAACCGCTGGTGCTACCTCCAGTGAGCTAAACATCAACTGCATGTACCTGCTTAAAACTGCTGGTGCTACATCCAGTGAGATAACATCAACTGCATGTACCTGCTTAAAACTGCTGGTGCTACCTCCAGTGAGCTAAACATCAACTGCATGTACCTGCTTAAAACTGCCGGTGCTACCTCCAGTGAGCTAAACATCAACTACATGTACCTGCTTAAAACCGCTGGTGCTAACTCCAGTGATCTAAACATCAACTGCATGTACCTGTTTAAAACTGCCGGTGCTACCTCCAGTGAGCTAAACATCAACTACATGTACCTGCTTAAAACCGCTGGTGCTACCTCCAGTGATCTAAACATCAACTGCATGTACCTGCTTAAAACAGCCGGTGCTACCTCCAGTGAGCTAAACATCAACTGCATGTACCTGCTTAAAACCGCCGGTGCTACATCCAGTGGCTAAACATCAACTGCATGTACCTGCTTAAAACCGCCGGTGCTACATCTAGTGGCTAAACATCAACTGCATGTACCTGCTTAAAACCGCTGGTGCTACCTCCAGTGAGATAAACATCAACTGCATGTACCTGCTTAAAGCTGCCGGTGCTACCTCCAGTGAGCTAAAAATCAACTGCATGTACCTGCTTAAAACCGCCGGTGCTACCTCCAGTGAGCTAAAAATCAACTGCATGTACCTGCTTAAAACTTCCGGTGCTACATCCAGTGAGCTAAACATCAACTGTATGTACCTGCTTAAAACCGCCGGTGCTACCTCCAGTGAGCTAAACATCAACTGCATGTACCTGCTTAAAACTGCCGGTGCTACCTCCAGTGAGCTAAACATCAACTACATGTACCTACATAAAGCCTTTCATCCTAGCCCCGCCTGAATCAACACTCACTCCCATCCAACCATCAGACATATAGATCTTCCCTGAGTGCTCACATGAGCTAAACCTGTAGCGATATCACATTTCACACTAAGGCAATACCCACCTAATCACAGAATGCCAGCTGAGTGGGCATTGATAGAGTGCATGCTAAATAGATAGGTTTCCTTTTAGCTGCTTTGTGAGCATATATATCACCTTCAGTAGTGCCCAGAGCACCAATGTACTGGCGTAGGCGGTCACAACCTCCTACCATCAGAAGAGCCCAACAGAGGAGCCCTGGAAATGGGCAGTAGGCATCACAATATTCCCTCTCATGCTGCATCTGAGCAGGGTCAAGAAGGCCTAAAGGCACTTCTAGCACACAACCCCCACTTCATGTAGGTGTATGTGCATTAAGGGCAAATATAGGTGATGCATTTAACAAGCACCCTGTATGCGGCTATACCTGTGTATGTCATCTGAAGGTATACACCATGAAGGCATTTCTCAAGATTGTACAACTCAACACAGCTACTATGATCGATAATTACTTCAGGTTACATTGCACTTATAGCATACACACCCTACTCCATGTGAGTGTATGTGCATTAAGGGAAAAGTAGGTTACGCAAACTATACGCATCCTGAAGTCTGAATGTGAAATAGCTGTATCTATCATCTAGCATGAAGGCATTTCTCAAGATTGTACAACTAAACACAGCCACTAGAGTTGTAATGCACACTAGGATTGCTATGTTTGATTTGAACTTAAGGCAGTCATACCAGTGCAATCATTAGTGACCATTAAATGCCGCGATGTAATGTTGCTGTGATGTAAGTGATACCACTATGATTTGAAAGAGTCTGGTCATACCACTACTCAGCACACATACAATATCCAAACAGTAATAGACCCTAATGATCTTCTACCTAGGGTTTAAATACTAAGCTCTGCACTCTAAGGTGACGTTCTCTCACCTTTCACCTGGGTGTTGCACCATCTGGTTGACCACTCCCTTACATGTTTTTCCAGAAGTTGTTTTGATATAAGTGCCTATACATGGGTGCTCAAAATTTTAAGGACGTTACATCGTCACTTGTTAGGAGGGATGGTGTGTCACTCCGTCACTTTTTATGTATATGCCAATGTACTGGGAACTTTTGCTAGTGGCGCCGTCCGTCACTTTTTAAAACCCCTTTGTCACAAGCGTCACTTTTTAAAACCCCTGCATCACAGCATCACAAGCGTCACTTTTTACCCATGTATAGGCACATATAAGCCTCGGTATTTTTCCAGAACTTGTTCTGATATAACCCTTCGGTATTTTTCCAGAACTTGTTTTGATATGATCGTTTAAGTGCATGACTGGGAAAGGTCCCACTAAAGCTGATGATGCATTTACAATTAATGCTGATGATACATTTCACTGAATCCATTAGTCCTGACTGATTTCTCAAACTGCTGACACATGTTTACGACTTTGCTTATAGTGCATGTCCATTAGGCTCACAATGAGATGACCATCTGTCACCATGGTATGAGCCATTAGGTTAACACTCTGTGTTACCTTTAGTTTCAATAATGTGGAATACACTGCTATATAATACATAGGCAAATGTTCACGAGTGGGGAGAATTTTCGAGGGTTATCTCACGCGCCGATCAGGTGCCGTATCGCACGACGCCCGCAGGGCGGAGTGCGATGCAGCACCTGATCGGCAAGTGAGATAACCCTCGAAAATTCTCCCCACGAGTGTTCATTTGCATTTATTTCATGTTATTTTGATCTAAAACTGCTGAATTACAATAGAATTTACCAGAATGAATCCCCGTGCGCATTGTTTACATCGCCATCTTGGAGCTATGACGTCATCAAATGGTCACGCGACCTCGGCGTGTGATATTTTCGCGGGTTATCGCACGGGGGGTGTGAGATACGGCCCTCGAGTGCTAGATCTATGAGCCGTCAGTATCTCGGGCATACCAACATGAAATAATGAAGCATATTCATATATATATTATTCTAGTGTGTGCTTTTATATTAACTTATATGAGGAATCATTCATATACGCTACCCTTTTACCAATATATACATAAATTTTTTTTATAATAGAGCAGCGCTCATTCTTTATTTAAGATACATGTCGATAGCTTTACAGGTCTTCACTACATTTTTTTGGGGGTTATTTTGATATACGGACATTACAGGACATTACAGAACATTACAGGACAATACATAGTGCCTCAACATCGTAAGTACTACAATAGATGCGTTCTATATGACTAGTAATATAGACTAGATACTGATATACCTCCACATTGATATGGTCTTCGTTACTCCATTCCCCTGTCTAGGGAGTATGCTATGAGTGAGATATTAGGCGTCTGTCATTGTATGTTCTCCAGATTAATATATATTTCTATACGCAAACCAACCATGTGTCTGGGATGTATAGCCGAGTACACCATCTTGGGAAATGCATTCCTGATACTATATCTTATTGCAATTATTGCTTGGTGAGCACTATTGTCCTTGTAAAAGGATATATGACACAATATTTACCACTCTATATTCAAAACATCATAAATCAAGTATTAATTTATTTTTTGGACTGTTTATTTGGTGATAATTAATTGTAACATCTATTTAAGTGTCACTATGAAAACGGGACCAATTGATATTGTACAGTGAGAAAGATCAAATTATAAATCCCATTTCAAATTCATAGTTTTATATACAGAATATATTAGCATTAGTGGGATTGAAGCTCACAATTCAGTATGTCACAGAGAGAAATTAGGTTCATTAAATAAATTATTTAGTATAGTGAATAAAAACATGTGGTATCAAAAGTAAAGTTATGCAAGGCACAAGATATTAGTCATTAAGGGCCAAATCCCACTACGCAAAAAATGGGTCTAAAACACCTGTGATTCTGGATATCGGCAGCCTTGGAGTCTTGTCAAAAACAAAATTCACAAGGGTTCCCATACCACCCCTACCTTTCTCAAACCCCACTATTAGCCATTATTGGAAGGGAAATGTCTGTGATATTCATCACTGTACTGACTAGTTGCTACTTTGATTCACAAGTACAACAATCTTATGGCTAAAGTGTGTGGAACTTGGGTCCTGATTTATGAAAGATATACAGACCTCTTGTGATTTACTAAAGATTCTTGTTTTCCCCTAAATCACAGGGAATTTCCCTATATCACAGAGATTTTTGGCCCCTTGTGAGAAAAATTTCAAAAACTTTTGATGTATTCCACTCCTGAAATAACAACACTTTGGCAAGGGTTCTTAGCTGTTATTGGACTTCCTTGGACGATAATGCCACCCCAAATATTGGCTACATAACAACACATCCTACATCACAAGGATTTTCTAACTATTTTCGCGTTGTGGGATTTGGCCTTAAATCCAACTAACACAAGAAATACAAAAGTGTATTACCTAATTAGGGTATACACAGGGGGCATTCAACAATTTTGTCACCGGTAACCATTATTATGTCTGTGCTAATCCAGCATTATGCTAAAAACGGTCTGTGATTCTGGACATAGGCAGTCATGGACTTTAAGTCCGAACAGAGCAAGCTCTTCACATTTGACCTGATGCATATAATGGAAGCATTCCATCATAATGTATACTTTCATGAGTTCAAACACAAGCCTCTGCTAAGGGCCGTTATCCCCTGATTGTTGAATTGCTACACTTGTTAATGGCCAGTTACATGAAGCAGTTTGCCTCAATTTATCAGGTAATAACGATAATTTCCAGTACAACAGATATCTATGTGGCAATTAATGTGATGTATCAATGAGCACCACTCATGCACCACACACAGTCCAACAAATATGACACCCATGCTAGGAGCTTTGTTAGAATTCTCATTGTGTGGGATTATCGGCTCTTCCCATTCTGCTTGTTTCTCTTTTATCATCAGAGCACATTGCCATTTCCCTATTTGGTGAAGAGACCTGCACAAGACTAATCATCATGTCATTCTTTATGTGAGTCTTGATGTCTGCAAAGTACTTCCACATGAGACACCATAAATCCCTCACAGCCAGATCTAAGGGATGTCTCACAGCGGTATTCTGCACTTAAAGACTGAAGCCAATGTGGTACCACAGCATATCTATAACACAGTGAAGCAATGTCATTTTCACAACTCTAAAAAACAGTACATCATTGTGTTACCAGGAATGTCCATGAAGATAACAGTGAAAGCATTTTCCAAACTAGCAAGAAAACCATTGTTATTTGATAATGTTCTTTGCGAGTGAGGCTTTTATACTTTTGGTGTTTCAAATAATAATACTTATGGCAGTTGGGGCCAGCTGCCTGAGCCATATAGGTGTGTTGTTTTTGATGATGAGTATTGTAAATTTAGTCCGTCTGAATTCTGTAGTGGCTGTCAACCATATATATGCAATACCTCATCAATATCAATTATCTTTCCAACTGCCTTCTTTGATAATTTATCAGGCAGTAGGGCCTAGTGATGGATAGGATGTTAAAGCCATTAGCGGTGGTACACATCTGAATAGCACCGGTACACATGCAATAATTATATTCATATTTGCTGTCGGACTAAAACTGACAAAATATGGCAACTTATCACATAAAAAGCACCCCTCTACATGTACAATGTTATGACATGACACAAATGACATATATATGAATTCCACATCTCATCAGATGACACATAACGCAACATGAAACACAACACAGCATGACACATTACAAGTATCACCTCAAATCCATTGACATACAAAACACATTATACTCAGAGATCTCACAAGTGGGCACAACACAACAGAGGATAGCACAACAAACTAAAAGATAACATGACACAATGCAAAACATTGTATTATACATAAAGTATAACACATCCCATGGCATGACACAAGATCCAACATATATATATATATATATATATATATATATATATATATATATATATATATATATATATTCCTCACAAAATATGATATGACATAATGCAACATGATATGGTATGCAACATCTAACAACATGACATGGTATATGCAATTCAATATTGTAAATCAAGACAAGGAACCCTTCACACAAAATTGCATAATAACAGAATGACATAATGTAAGTTAACATACCATATTGATATTACACATCACACAGAATAGAACATTAAATATGGCATTTGTGAGACAAAAACACATCACCTAGCCTCTGACATAGCATGACTAGACACACTAGCCTCACACTGCCTCTAACCCTGCAAATCACCCACACCAGAACACAATGTCACTGTGTGCCCCCTTTCCAACCCTTCTGTGGTGGCCCGCTGCCTGCCTGTAACTCATGTGCACACACTAGTCATATGCCTACAACACACAGAAACACAGACACTCACCTGTATGCCTCCTGTCCGGGGTTCCCTAGCCCACTTAAAAGGGTCTATATCTCCTCTTTCCTATCCCCTCAGGATGTGTGTGGTGCACATATGCGCGGGCACTGACACATTCCTCTGTTAAATTATCAACCTGTGAAGCACGAGATAGCCACTTAGTGCCGCTAAAGTGCTGTAAAACACAAATCAATCAATCAATATGCCTTCTGTCCCCTTCAAAACACATCTCAATACCAATATTATCTCTGTGCTGAGTGACTGTAGTGTGTTTTGTTTATGTGAAAAGGGTGATACACAACTCCCACTGAACCCTCCCTGTTACCAGTTACAACTCTGGTTTACCTACTCATTGTGATAAGTTTCACTCATCAGTCTGGACGCTCATTACTGATTAGTTTGGCCCAACGTGTGCAAGATGAGGCAAAACCAATCACAAACTAATCACAAAATAATCACTAGCCATGAGGCGTCGATGAGTTGCCGTTTTGAGTGTGTGTAGGGGGCAGTATGGTTGCCTTGCACCTCCCAGGGACTGATCTGTACAAGGTCCCAAAGTATGGAAAGTGGACGAGCCAGGTTAGTGTAGTGGTTAGCATGCTAAGCTCCGGATGAAGATAGCCCAGGTTCAAGTCCCCGCATCTGGTGAAACACTTTTCACTTGGTGCCTTTACATTGGCACCAGATGTGTGCGTACCTTGACCCCAGGGACATGACTTCTGAGAAAAATGGTAGATTGGTCCGTCAGATGTCTGTTGGTTAGTCTGTTGCTACTCCGAACCGTAGCCCCCATTCTCCTTTTGAACTAGGCTTTATTCAAGTGTCAACTACTATGACAAGTAAAGAATGCCACTTTATACCACTTTCACCTGTGGTTTACCTGTTACCTTACCCCTTATCTGACAGAGGCCTCACCTGAGTGCAGCACCCCCATTGTTACCTGTCAGGCACAGAGAAAGGTGACTTGGTGCACTATGAGTGATTTTCTCTGAAAGTTGAAGTGCATATAACCTTTGTAGTGGTAACCTCTCAGAGGAATAAATTGACCTTCTTAGGTAGAATCAAGGCTTCATGATTCAGTGTTTCAGTAAGTGTCAATATGCCTAAATATGTTTTTCAAAATGCTACCATGAACCAGGTGTGCTAATGCACAACACACTATAACAGAAAAAGATGCAAGGACACTGCAAGTTCACTACAGACAGATCTAAGGACTGCCTAATGGAATCTACAGCCAGGTCCTAATAAATTCAATGCAATACTATCCTTCAATGTCTGCTGTTATGCATTACCATATTTTAGTGCACATTAGCATCAACTTGAGCCTTGTTCTAATTCATGATGTTTAATACATATAGAGTCAGCTGAACATAGATCATAAATCTGTTCTCAGAAAATTAGTTCTGAGATTAATCTGAGCCTTAATTGGCTGTGTCTGCTCATCTGTGTCTCTAATCAATTCCCACAAAGCTGTGTTTAGGGAGGGAGAATCTAACTGGGTTGGCTGAGGTAATCACTGAACAAATCGGCCACCGAGTGTGAGCTATTCAACTAATAATCTTACCGCACTGCCATAACTTGCTGCTTGTATCCCACAGAAAGCAGCACACATGAGTCCTGTACTGTGAAAAATAACTGTTAAATCAACCAGGGATCCTCGTAGATCTGAAATGAACCACTGTGATAATATGGCAGTGAAGTTTTTATAAGAAGCCCCAGGTGGCAGTATGGTGGTGCAAGGAATCTCTGTGAAAATAACGACAAATTACTGGCAACTTTGGGCTCAGGAATTTGTCTTTATTTCAGCAATGCTTTTTCACAGTGTGGACTGTAACCTTGGCGCAATGGACAACCTCCATGTTTATTATCATCAAGTCAACCCAGTTCAGTTGCATTTCCATTCTGCTTTAGATACGACTTTATCTAGTGAGACAGACTAATTCTTGCTCTTAGTGCGTTGGTTGAGAGCTGTCAGTGTGGATTTTTGGTGTTACCTACTGTTTCCCACCCACTTTAACCACACATAGGCCTATGGTTTGGTGTTCTGCAATGATGTTGTCATACTAGTAATTATGCATGATCAAGTTGTCATATGAGAAATATCATATGACTAGTGGTATATAGTGTAAATCCAACAGGCTCTTATAAATAGTGTTATTTCCAGTTATCACTGGTTTATTCAGCTTTAGGCAACATGTAAGAAATATCAATCATACAGTAGTTAGTATGTAGGTAATTTGTACATACAGTAAATATACAATAGTTCATAGAGTATAATGTTCAGTACCACTCCACCTGTGAGGTAATAATAATACAATGTCCAGCATAGTTCTAGGTGGGTTCCCACACCTAGCTCCTGACCTGCTGCTTAGAGGAATAATGTAATAATGAATAACTTTACCCTCTGGTGGAAGTCTTGAGGAAGATACCCTCTGGCCACTAATGATAGAAACCAATGCCTGTCTAGCATAGTTTCACCATAGTGCAGTGGTATAGCAGGTAGCAGGAGATGACTGGAGATGTTACCTCTAGAGCGGTTCTTGGTGTTCTGTCTGTCTAGGAGGTGCAGCCAGGCTATTTGTAGCAAATCTTGGAAAAGCACCTCCAGACTGACTGGGGCCAGTAGCATCTGCCTAACTCTGCAATTGTTTGAGGGGAGTCTTTCATGTGTTCAGTTATTAGAGTGCTCAGACACTCATGACGGCGTCAGCGGTGCTCAGGCACCCATGACGGCCGGTTGCATTCACTTACGACTTATTAGTTTGGGCACTGAACCATGAGGTCGCACACTGAGACCCTCATTTTTATTATATTGTGCAGTGAACCATTAGGTCGGACCCTTTGATGTCATAAACTCTGTCTAACTGACTTGGTTTGGTGTGCAGTGGGGCATGAACGCTCTTATACAAAGTTTGAGCGCTCTTATAGCTCCTAGAACCAACCTCTGTATTAATTTCATAGATATTCTTTGATTAATACAAAATATGTTAGAATTTATGGAATAATAAAATGGTATATCATAGAATACTCCCTCTCCCCCGAGAAAATGCGAAACTCCGTCTTTTCGCCGAGGGAATGTACAATCTGCATATTTTTACCTCATTTGGAGTTATATACTGTTTGTAAGAGGATTTGAAGTAATGGGGAGTGCTTCAAATGCAATTTTTGTGGTAGAGCTTTGTTAGTATAAACAATTTTCTCCTGGGTATAAGTACATTTCCGAGTTTCTATATCTTACCATACCTGAGTGTATTTGCTTGTGTAACATCAATTTTGGTTACAATTTTCCATTTTTATGTACAACATACAATTTGGCAAATAGTGTGCAATTTTGGCATTCAATGTTCAATTTAGCGTGCAAATTGAACATAAATGGCAATTTTAGTGTGCAAATTTACGATTTCGTGTGTAATTGCGTTCAATTGACAATTTTAGTATGCAAATATATAATTTCGGGTACATTTGGCAATTTTAGTATGCAAATATATAATTTCGCGTACATTTGGCAATTTTAGTATGCAAATATATAATTTCGTGTACATTTGGCAATTTTAGTATGCAAATATATAATTTCGCGTACATTTGGCAATTTTAGTATGCAAATATATAATTTCGTGTACATTTGGCAATTTTAGTATGCCAATATATAATTTTGCGTTCAATTGATAATTTCTGTATGGACATGTATAATTTTGTGTACAGCTTGGTTACACATAAAAATGTTGATTTTTTGTAAAAAAAACCTGATTTTAGTGTATGAATTGGGTACAGACATACAGTATAATGTGCAAACATACAATTTAAGTGTGCAAATTGGGTACAAACTTACAATCTAGTGTGCAACATACAATTTTCGTATGCAAATTGGGTACAAGCGTACAATCTGATGTGCAAACCTTACAATTTTAGTGTGCAAATTGGGTACAAGCGTACAATCTGGTGTGCAAACATACAATTTTAGTGTGCAAATTGGGTACAAACGTACAATCTAGTTTACACTATACAATTTTTGGGATTTGAGACAAATTTTTCCGAGGACCGGAAAAACAAAGTACTTCATGTACAATAGGCTTGTTTGTCTCTGAGTTACTCTTTGATTTTGCTATATGGGTGTATTAATTGGCAATTTCGGCAGTGGGCCGCTGCTTTTAATTGACTTTTCCCTAGCCTTCTTGAGTAAGTGTCCCTGAAAGAGATTATTTGGTGAGTATCTTAAGTAAACATTCTTCATGTCAACAATTTTTCTCAACAAAATTTTTTTTTTTTTTTTTTTCATTCATTTTTTCCAACAATTTTCTTGGATACCTAAAGTGTGTTACTTTAAGTAAACCTTGGTATAGTATACAAGTGCTAGTGGGTACAAAACTGTCTTAGTTATCTACCTGCATTCATGTATATTAATGTTAGATTTGTACAATTTACAATTTGTAATTTGCAATTTCGCAATTTTGCGCGTATATGTGCGCATTAATCATCGATTTTGTGAGAATACCATAGATTTTCATATTATACATCAACAAGTGGCTGTGTATATTTTCTAAATTTTTTTTCTAATACTTTGATAATTTCATTGACAGTGGAGGTGTGTCAGGAGTGAGATGTGAGTCTCCTCCCTGATGTGCTCATGCAGTGGTGTTAGGTGCCAGATTCTGGCATGTGTCTGTGTCAGTGCCTAGCTTGGTGTCAGTGGACAGTTCAGGGTGGGGGGGGGGTGTGTGTGTGTGTCCATTTAAGGAGTGGGTGGCTGGTATTGGAGTATCAGTTCCTCTCTGGAAACCTCTGCTGTAACACCATGGCTCACCTTCAAGCTATCTTTGCTTTGCCTGTCTCCCAGGTGATGGTGGTGGGGAGTCCAGCTAGGGCCCTGGTGGAGGCCAACCAGACCATACACTATGGCTACATAGTGAGGAATTTCAAAGAGATCAGTGAGCATGGTGATGTGTTGGTCTGCAAGTACTCCTGCCACTATTTCTTGGGCTCAGCCTTGCGTCGGGGGGCCACTGTGGCCCTTCTGGCTAGGGCCTTGGGTAATATGGGGTTCTGGCCCATGGACTATAACTTCGGACCGCGGGAGCGAGTGTTGTGGGATTATCTGTTGGCAGTGTCCCTCATCGATCTTGCGGCATCCGGGGACCCATCTATGGCCGCCGAGTATGGACTGGGGTTGATGGAGGCCCGGCTTGTTGAGTGGGAACATGACCACGGCCACATGTATGGATCGGACTCGGACTCCCACTCTCCCATCGATGTTGAACCCGAGGATCTGTGGTAGGATCCCGACTGACTGAAACCTAGGGTGTAAAAACCCGCCATCCCAAAGGCCCTTTTCAGGGCCGGCAAATTGTCCGAAAAGTTCTGAATACTGTCTCTGATATGTTGTCTCCTGGTGGTGGACTGGGGGCAGTCTAGGCTGAGGGCAGTCTAGGCTGTTTCCACAGTCACCGGGGAGGGCTGGTGGTTTAGAAATTTAGCAATAGTCTGCATGTTTGACCTTGCGGTCTCCTCCTGTTGTTCGTCAATAATTATATCTGTTGTATTTTCCAGTGCTGTCATGGTCACCGGGCTGGTGCCACAATCATTCTGGAGAAGCATGGAGTAGTACAGTCCTTTGTTTTTAAGGGCTGGTATGGTACTGAACCTAGTGCGCCAAGGTAGGTGTATCACCTGAGGGAGGTGATAAGCAAATTCTCCTCTCTGTGTTGTTATAACTGCTTGTCCATTCCAGGTAAATATAGCCTTAGGTAGTGGGAAGGTTTTAACCACTATATCCTTATAAGTAGGGGCAGCTGCTGATTTAATCTCATCAAATTCATGTGGTATTGGCCTCAAGGGTAGCGTGAAGTTTGAGTCTCCACAATATGTTTTAAAATATATAGTGGGATTTGTGCGCTTGCCCACATTTTTCTTGCCACAGTGTGTCTGTGCAAATTTCTTAAGGTACTTCATTATTCTGTAGGCTGAGTAGATGGTCAGGGTGAATAATATAGCAATTATCAGGGTGTGGGTTTCCTGAATTGTGAGGAAAGGGGTGTGGGTTTCCTCTGTAGGGGTTAGTTTGGTAGGATTTTTATCTGGGAGCAATTTGTGTAAGGGCAGCTCTGTGACTAGTCTGAATGCTTTGACTGTAGGCAGGTAGGCTACAGTCCCTCCTAGTCTGTACAGTTTGAGTAGTATGTATACTATAAAAATGTGAGCTGATATCCCTAGGATGAGTCCTAAGCTTTGGAAGATTGGATGCTCTGTAACTCGACGTAGGTGTGATTCTACGTAGCGTGTTTCCATTTCCCTATCAAGGTTGGAGGCATCTTTCAATAATGTTTTGGCAAAGGGGTCCAAATTTAGTTGAGTAATATCATCCATGATTGGATTTTCCTGTAGTTTTTCTAAGGTTCTAGAAAGGTTTACTACTGGGAAATTTGGAAGATTCTCTCTTTTATCTGGTTTGGTTTCGGAAATTTGGTTAAGTGCTGCCATGAATGGTAAATTGATTGTCTTGAGAATGTAATGAAATGATAAGGTTGAGTTACAGGGCAACCTTGTGTTTGGAAGAGAAAATTCTCCTACACTGATTGTGCACCCACAGGGTACACCTATGATTGAGTAGGACTGGGCTTTTTGAGTTTCGGACGTTTTACCATGGCAGTTGATAAAGTAATGGGGTTCATTAGTAGTGACCAGATACTCATCTTCAGAAATGGAAATAGCATGGGTGGTAGGTGCTTGCAGTGGTGAAACTGTAAACTTGCAATGTTCCTTAATCTGTTGAGCCTGGTTAGTAAAAATGGCTACAGGGCATGTAGGCCTGTGTTTATAGATTCTACCATTTACATCTCTGCATACCTTTACTGTCGTACCTTCACATGCCTGCATATCTGCTGAGTCCAATTCGATGAATAATGATTCGTCGTAAGATACTGCTAGAAACTCAGTTGTGGTTTGCAACTTGGTGACTCCTCTGGTGGGGGTCTCCTGTGTGTCTATAGGCATGGGTGATGTAATCATTTGGTACAGTTTGAAGGTTGAGGTGGTAGATTGAATTATAATGTCCAGATGAATATATATATGGTGAGCTGAGTAAGTGTATGAGGTCAGCTTCTGTGAATAATAGAAATCTAAGTCATTAATTGCGACTTGTGCTCCAGGGTGTGTAATCCTAAGTTTGTTATTAATGTCAATTAAGTATCTAGCAAGGTCTGAGGGTGGTACTATATCAGGGGTTAGGATTCCTGATGATAGCATCCTCAGGGCTGCATTTGTCCTCTGCAGTGATTGAACTGTATTCATTCTTGCTGCTATGATAATTAATGCATCATCTAATACTTGCATTTTCTCCCTTTGAGTTTTCTCGTGCCTTGAATATGAGTCAAGTGACCTGGACATGTTAGAGGCCCACAGGTTGACGGTGTCACCTATGGTGTTGATTGTGCTGTCTAGTACCTTCTTATCTTGGATGTATGCTTTAACAAACTTATCTTGTCTGTCTGTGATCTTTTCAATGAGATTAGCTGCTTCCTGATCTTGTTTAGCAAATTTTCTTAGTATTTCATCTATGTTCTTGAGCTGTCCCATTACTTGGTTAACATCTTCTACTGTGGCTAGACCTAGCACACCGCGAAACAGGGGTGCTAGAAAACCCAGTATGGCCTCTCTTTTCGCCTTGTCCAATGTGTTTATGGGGTTGGATAAGAACAATTTGATGGAGGCTAATGTTTCATTTATCTCCTTGTCTGCAATTTCCAGCAAGGTGTCTAGCTCCTTAGCTTGTTGGATAATTTGGCCAGAGGTATGATCTTGTAGAGTAGGAGTGGTCAACTGGAGTATTCTATCCCTTATGGATCCTTGGGTAACGGGTGCCCGAGGTATCTTGTAGGGGATAGCTAACAACAGTGTTGTGGTTGTATGTCCATTGACCAATGGTTGAGGGCTAGGTTTGAATACTACTCCTATGTTTTGTCTCACCACAGGTGTATAACCTGCAGTAAGTGGTTCTATAGTATATAATAACAGCATAGTTAGCAGTATGGGTGAAACTCTCAGTCTCCCCATGGTGCTTGTGTAAAGCAAGTTTGCTGTTTAAAGTCTTGTCAAATTTGTAGTGATTTGGTGCTGGTAAAGTCTAAGTGTATGGTGTACACTTTAAAATGAAGTGGTTCAAACTGTACCTTTGCAAGATTGAGCTGTCTTGGCAATATGTCCGGTGAGTCTATAGAGATTGACCAGTAAATGGTAAGGTCAGGTTGAAGGTGAAGTAGGTGTGTTCTTTATCCTAGTGCAGTCTCTCCTAATGGAGAAGTGGGCTGGCTAATTCCCAAGTGGGGTCCTGTAGACTTGTGTTCCAGACTGCAGCTGGATGAAGACTGATGGTGGGCTATGGTCCACAGTGCTTCTTATGTAGCCTACCCTACCCACATCCATTGTGGGCCTGGTATTGTTTCTCTGGAGCAGGTGCACCTAATCTCCAGTGTCTGCTACTGTGGGGGTCTATTGTGTAATCTGTGTACTGGTAATTAGCTCCTCCTGTCATCCAGGACAGCCATTCATGACCGTCTAGACAGTTGTCTGAGGGTAGCTTATAAGGTCAATTGATCTCTATAGACTGCTGTGTTGGCATAGCGCGCTCTTTCATGTGGGGATTAGGCTTTAGACACTCCATTGTGTTACCCTTACTCTTCTTAGACTTCATGTCTGCTTTACTTGGAGGGTCCCAGTCTTTGACCCTTTCAGAGGCAATAACCTACTGATATATTTACAAATTTGATTGGCTTTGTATACATATAAGTAATTCATTATCAGTCACACATGTCTTATGTGTGGGTGAAGAGAATTTGTAATACTTTTTGAAAATCTTATGTTCTTTTGGTATCTCAATCTTGTTTCTAATTTCTTGAAACTGCACCACACCTAGATGTCTTTCTTAGTATGTGGTGTGCAGGCCTAGGCTTGATAGGGCCTATGCCTGTGGTTTCTCTTGTAAGGGTGATATCATTTTTGTTCCTTACAATTTTGTTGTAGTATTTGGCCTCATGTGGAATAAGCCTGTCTGCAAATTCATTGTTTCTGACAGCCACAACCTTTTTCAGTCTGTCTATGTGCACTGGTCTGGCCACCAATAGATTGGTGTCCAAGTTTTTGAGTTTGGCACTTGTCAAACTTGGTCTGTCTACTACAACATATGGTCCTATAAAAAGGGGCTGAAGTTTCTTACACTCTGTGTTGGTCAGGATTCTTGGTATGTTTAGGTACACCATGTCGGTGACCTTGATTTCCTGTGGTGTAAGTTTCTTATCGTATCTATCCTTTCTTTCCTTTTGTAGCTTGGCGACCCTTTCTATAGCTTTCCTCCTAGAGGTATCTTGATTTGTTATCATGTTAGCTACATGGTCTGCTACGGTGGATTTGTCTTCCTGTATTCCCAGCCCTAAGTCCATTGGGGTGGCTGGGTTTCTCCCATGGAGTAGGAAGAAAGGGGTGAATCCTGTGGTTTGGGATTCAGTGTTGTTTAATGCAAAGGTTATGGGTTCAATAAATGAATCCCAATTGTTTTGGTGCTTTGAGCAGAATGCTCTGAGCGCTGTGCCGATGCTAGCATTGAATCTCTCTACAAGCCCATTTGATTGTGGCCTGTATGGTGAGGAGAATTTATGTTTGATCTTGAGGTGTTTAGTTAACTTTGTGAACTTTGCACCTGTATAACATGTTCCATTGTCTGTTTGAAGAGTGGCTGGTGTTCCATGATGACAAATTATATTCTTGTAGAACTCTGCTGCTGTTGTTTCAGCTTTTAAGTCAGTAGTAGCCCAAGCTGTTGCATATCTGGTAGCATAATCTATGCAGACTTGTATATGTTTGTTTCCCCTGGCAGTTGTGGGAAGTGGTCCCACCGCGTCTAGGTTTAGGAACTTCATTGGTGAAGCCATGTACTCTCTCACTGTCATTGGTGTTTTGTGTGAGTGTACTTGCCTTTTTGCTGTGAGGCATGTGTGGCAGGTGGAAATATATTTTGTTGTGTCTGCTAGCATAGATTTCCAATATACCCTAGGTCGGAGTGCTGACAGCATCCTACTGGAACCAAGATGGCCGCCAGTAGGTGAGTCATGGAAATACTGTAGTGTACTTGTTACCCATTGCTGTGGTATAACAATTTGAAGTGGTACAGTATTGGTTTTTCTCCAATTTATGGGGCATATATGGACTAATGTACCATTTACCAAGGTGTATGTCTGGCCTTGGTTGATGATTCTATTTCCTTGTGCTTTTGGTGCAGGCAAGGTCCCATCCTCAAGATATTGTATGAGGGGCAATAGTTCCTTGTCCTTCCTTTGTTCCAAGCCAAGGTTTGTACCTGAGATGGATGTGTCGGGAATCTGATCCAGTAGTTGATTTATATCTAGCACATGTTGTTTTATTCTGTCTCTTTCTTTTTCTTTTTCATCGACTATTGGCCTATCTTGTGCCTTTTGTTGGGGTGTGTCACTCTTGTTTTGGTGTGTAGGCTCCTTTGGAGGGCCTATTCTCGCCTTGGTGGGAGTGGCAACCTTTTTCTTCAAAGGCACAATTTGCTTTTTGTCATTCTTCTTTGTCTCAGAGTTCTTTGACTTAGTAGATGCAGTGTCTTTTGTGACATTTTTCCTGGCAGGTGGGGTTTTGGTAGGTTTGTTTCCTGTGACCTTTTTCTCATTTAGAATAGTTTGTGATTGTGTGGGGGGTTTTGGTGTGCCCTCCTGAATCATTTCTCTAGTCTTTGAGCGTGTGGTCATAGGACACAAATGGTTTGATATTTCTTCTCCCTGCATTGGTTCAAAGAATCTGACTGATTTGGAAGTTGCTTAAGTAATAGCATATATTGTGTCTTCTGAATCTTCATCGTCTGAGTCAGGTGGGGTGAAGGGTGGCTCCTTAGGAGTTGCCTTCAGCATCTGATTGAGTGATGAGAATTCGATAGGCTCGAAGTCATTATCTGGAAAGAGTTGTGAGTATTCTCTCTCACAGTGGCAAAACACATAGTGTGTAGATTGCTTCAAGATACCCCTAATGGGTGTCTCTGGCCTTTCAATGGTGTTGGGTGGATCATCCCTTTTGAATGGTACTTTCTTTGTTACTTTTGCAAACTTGGTTCTACTGGCTGTTCTAACTCTCCTTGGTGGGGGTGGAGGGTTAGTCATGGGTCCAGAGTCTGGGTATTCTCTTCTAGACATAGCATCTGGTGGTGTGTTATCATCACCTTTCACGTGTTGGATGGTGAATGAAAATTGTTGTATGTCTAGAGCCCATCTGGCCCATCTATGTGTGAGTCCTGTATTGGTTAATAGTGGGATTAGGGCTGCATGGTCTGTGTATAATTGGAAGTGCCTAGTCTCTAGATAGTGTCTGAAATGTAATACTCCATACACTACTCCCAGTAGTTCTCTCTCTGTGGTATTGTAATTTCTCTCATGTTTGGAGAGGGTTCTACCTGCAAAGGCTACTGGTCTGAGCACTCCTTCATTATCTCTCTGTGAGAGTACAGCTCCTAAACTCACATTGGAAGCATCAGTTGCCAAACTGAACTCTTTCTCGTAGTTTGGGTATCTGAGAAGAGCATTGGTACAGAGGGCATGCTTTAATGTTTTGAAAGCATTATCTGCATCCTCTGTCCAGACAAATGCTTTGAGATGTGTCTGTAGATCATACAATGGTCTAGCAATTTGGGCATAACCTTTGATAAACTTTTTGAAGTATTGGCATAGGCCTGTGAAGGATCTGACATTTTTGACTGATTTTGGTGTTGGGAAGGTTTTGATTGATTCCACCTTTGTGGGAGATGGTTGTAGTCCCATGGGTGTGACTCTCATTCCCAAGAAGTCTATTCTGTCTATGAAGTATTCACATTTTGATTTCTTCAGTTTGAGTTTACCAACTCTTAGGCTGTTGAACACATCTTCCAGGTCATGGAAGTGTTGTTCGATTGATGGTGATAATACCAATATGTCATCTAGGTATGGTAGGGCACATTTGTATTTGAGTTTGTTCAGAATTAATGTTACTAGATGGCAGAATCCTGCAGGTGCGGTCGCTAAACCCATCGGCATCCTTTCGTAGACATATTTTTTGTCATTTGCTATGAATGCGGTTTTATGCTGGTCCTCCTGTCTTATAGGGATTTGAAAAAATCCCTGTTGGGCATCTAGCTTACTGAATACTCTTGGTCTGAGTGACCCTATCATGTCTAGAGTGTCATCGGCTCGGGGTGTAGATAAGGCTTGATTTATCGTGTTCTGGTTCAAATAACGAAAATCTGTGACGAGCCTATGGCCTCCCGATGATTTTTGTACTAAAAAGGATCTGGAAGCCCAGGGGCCCTCAGCACATTCTCTCAGAATGCCCTGTTGTACTAGCCTTCCACACTCTTCCCCTATTGCGGCCTGATTTTCTGGTGTTTGTCTATATGGTAGGAAATGACATGGTACTGCTTCAGGTTTTACATGTATTGAGTGGGTATACAGGTGTGTAGCACCAATGTCTCCATCTTTTCCTACAAATATATCATCATACTTGGTCAGCAGTGATCCTAATCTATCATGCTGATCTTTGGATGTGAGCACAGATTTTGGTGGAACATTCTCTTCCAATTCTGGCTCGAGGTCATGTGCCTCACTATGTATAGCAGCTATTTCAGAGAGTCTGATTGAGTTGGGTTCAGGGTCAGCGTATGTGGACTCACAGTCTGAGTCTGTGTCACTGAATTGTGGATTGATCAGTGTGTAGGGTAGTGTCTGACACCTGTTGAGGTTTTTCTAAATCAGATTCCTTGACTTCCTGAAATAGAGCTATGATGGCACCCTTTTTGATTTTATGTGGGTGCCTGCTGGTGTTGAGTAACACTAGGGGATGATTGTTATTTTCCCTGGGGGTTACTGCTGCCCTTTGAACTAGATATGGGGCATTGTTATTTCTTTGGAGGTTATCTACTACTCCAGTTTTCCCTTGCAGTGATTGAGTAGATGTGACCTTACCCAATACTGCAAGTTCAGAGAATGGAGGGATGGTAAAATCCCTCACTACCCTAATGGGTTTGAGAATTTGTTCAGGATCAACATTAAATTCAATTTGAGATTTTGTAGTGCTTAAGAAATCTGTGCCGAGAACAACGGGCTGTGTGAGGTTGGGAATTACAGCAAATTGGTATTGGAATCTGACACCTTGGATTCTAAAGTTCAGCATAGCTGAATGTCTAACATGACAAACGGATCCATCTGCCAAATGGATGTTGATTTTAGATTTCCTCAGTTGGATATGGAATCTCTTTTGGAGATCCATGAGGAATGATTGTTTGACACAGGTGATAGTAGCACCTGTATCAACCAAACATTGTACATCTGAAACATCATATAGATTTGCATTGATACAGCCATTTTGAAGAAGTACAATAGAAAGCTTGGTACTCTCACCTGTATCCTTTGATGATGAATCTGGTGGGGTGATGTGTATCACTGATGGACGTATCTGTCTGTTAGATGGTAGATTGGCACTAGCAATTGTCTCTGGTTGGATCCTTGTTAATCCTGATTGATAGTTTGTTTTTGGGGTGTCACAGTGCACTGGCCCATCGGCACTGTGACATCCTAGTTTTCCTGGTTCTGTGGGGTGGTGGAGATGGTTGCCACCAGGAGCTTGGAGATTTGATCCATCACATGAGGTGGTATTTGGGGGTTACTGTGTTGGTTCCCCTGGTAACCTCTTGTGTCAGGTTTGTAATCCTCCTGGCGTGAGTTGGAACCCTGGTTATATTGACCAGAGTTGCTGTATTGACCGGAGTTGTTGGATCTCTGGTTGTTGTAGGCACCATTGTTGTTGTAGGATCCACTGTTGTAGTTCCTTTGTGGACTATGGCTTCTACTGTTGGATCCTTGATTATAGGATCCAGAGTTGTAGCTCCTATGTGGACTATGGCTTCTACTGTTGGATCCTTGATTATAGGATCCAGAGTTGTTTGAACCCTGGCTGTTGTTGTAGGAACCATTGTTGTTGTAGGATCCAGAGTTGTAGTTCCTATGTGGACTATGGCTCCTACTGTTGGACCCTTGATTGTTATAGGATCTGCCAGTACTTGGGGTTCTGTCTCTCCTATCACTGTATGAAGAGTTACCATTGTTGGAGTTGGAAGAGCTGTTGTCTTTCCTACTGTTGTGACCCCCCCGGTTGTTGTTGTTGTTGCCCCCTCTACCTCTACCTCTATTGGATTGGTAGTTGGGGTCATAGTTATTTCCTCTATATCTACCGGTAGGGTCTCTTGATGTAACCTTTGCTTCCTGTTGCCTTACATGGGCACTAGACATTAGGTTAACATCTTCATCTGCACTAGTGCTGATTTCCTGGACCTTTTTCTTAGTAGGCTGTGGGTTAGACTCTGCATATAATGTTCTCCTAGATCTTTCTTGAGTCTCAACCTCCAAGGCTAGATCTAGGGCTTGGTCAAAGGAGTCTATTTTCTTGTTTTCAAGAGCTACAGAGATCCAGGGCCTCATGCCTTGGGTGAATGCCTTGCTTAAGATTTCATCGCTTTGGCGTTGGGCATTACACACTTTCCTGAGATGGCATGCATAGTCTAGGACAGGTTCATCTATCTTTTGTGCACGGAGTGCAGTCCTTGAGATTATATTGTCTCGAGTAGCAAAATACTCTTTTAATTTATTCACTACATTGGTCCATGTCAACATGTCAGGTGTGGCACTTTCCCTGAAGGATTCAAACCAAGCTAGTGCTTGTCCTTCAAGGTACTTGGGTAAATATGTTACCATGGTGTCACTGTCTGTTACTTTGTACTTATCCTTCAGATATTCTGGGAATTTGTGATCAATAAATAATGCTGTTGACATGAGTGGTGATGGGTGTGAAAAAGTTTTGGGTTTTGTTACCTCATGTAGCCTGATCTTTCTGTCGTCCTGTTGTTTTCTGTCTATGAGTTTGGTCATGTTGGACACCATGGAGATTATGATGTCATCTTTGGATCCAGAGGCAGATGGTGGGACAACAGGTGTGATGGCTGGTGTGGGAGGCTGTGGGGTCTGGGATGATACCATCTTCATGAGATCTGCTATCTGTTGTTGTTGTCTCTCTAGGGACTTCCGCTGATCTTCCATGGCCTTCTGTTGGGTGTCTATTGCCGCATTCCTCTCTGCCAATTGTTGGTTGAGGATCCTCTCCCTTTCCTCCTGCTGGGACTTGTTGGTCTCTAGGGCAGTAACTGCATCTTGGATGGCCTTCTCATAGGCCCTTATCTTCTCAGCTGTCTGATTAGGTTGGGGGCCTTCATCGGTGTCCATGATGGAGGGTGTGGGAGAAGTGTCTCTGGAGGAGTGGCTGTCAAAGGCTGGAGCTGGGGTGGAGGATCTAGATGAGGGTGTGGATCCACCCCCTGAGGCAGATCCTTCTTCCCCTGAGGTAGATAGTGTGAGTTGAGCGTCCTGTAGAGATCCCTGGGAAATGTTGGATCCCTGAGAACTGGTTGTTCCCTGAGTAGACAGGGTGGGAGGTGTGGGGTCCACTGAGTGTGGGTCTGTTGTACTGGAGGCTGATTTGCCTCCTGTGGGCCTCCTAGATCTAGGTGGAAGGGAGACCTCTTCAACAGGCCCCTGACTACGTAAGGTCTTTGTGTGTTGTTCTGCCAGCTTGACTGATAAGACCTTGATGTGTGTGGTGGACCTCACTGACGTGTGGGAGACCTCACTGACGTGTGGGAGACCTCACTGACGTGTGGGAGACCTCTCTGACGTGTGGGAGACCTCTCTGACGTGTGGGAGACCTCTCTGACGTGTGGGAGACCTCACTGACGTGTGGGAGACCTCACTGACGTTTGGGAGACCTCACTGACGTTTGGGAGACCTCACTGACGTTTGGGAGACCTCACTGATGTGTGGGAGACCTCACTGACGTGTGGGAGACCTCACTGACGTGTGGGAGACCTCTCTGACGTGTGGGAGACCTCTCTGACGTGTGGGAGACCTCTCTGACGTATGGGAGACCTCACTGACGTGTGGGAGACCTCACTGACGTTTGGGAGACCTCACAGACATTTGGGAGACCTCACTGACGTGTGGGAGACCTCTCTGACGTGTGGGAGACCTCATTGACGTGTGGGAGACCTCATTGATGTGTGGGAGACCTCACTGGTATGTGGGAGATCTCACTGGTATGTGGGAGATCTCACTGGTGACCTTTGTGGACATGGTGTCAAGGTCAAGGTCACTGGGTGGGTGGAGTGGGTTTTACTGTGTGTATGATTGTTTTTAGTAATGTTGCCAGCTTAATTTTTATGAGAGCATTGGGTAATTTGGGATCTTAGTAGGATGTTCTCCACCACTTTGTCATACTAGTAATTATGCATGATCAAGTTGTCATATGAGAAATATCATATGACTAGTGGTGTATGGAGTAATTACCTCAAGGCTCTCATAAAATAGTGTTATTTCCAGTTATCACTGGTTTATTCAGCTTTAGGCAACATGTAAGAAATATCAATCATACAGTAGTTAGTATGTAGGTAATTTGTACATACAGTAAGTATACAATAGTTCATAGAGTATAATGTTCAGTTCCACTCCACCTGTGAGGTAATAATAATACAATGTCCAGCATAGTTCTAGGTGGGTTCCCACACCTAGCTCCTGACCTGCTGCTTAGAGGAATAATGTAATAATGAATAACTTTACCCTCTGGTGGAAGTCTTGAGGAAGATACCCTCTGGCCACTAATGATAGAAACCAATGCCTGTCTAGCATAGTTTCACCATAGTGCAGTGGTATAGCAGGTAGCAGGAGATGACTGGAGATGTTACCTCTAGAGCGGTTCTTGGTGTTCTGACTGTCTAGGAGGTGCAGCCGGGCTATTTGTAGCAAATCTTGGAAAAGCACCTCCAGACTGACTGGGGCCAGTAGCATCTGCCTAACTCTGCAATTGTTTGAGGGGAGTCTTTCATGTGTCACTGGGTGCACAAAGGACCCCCATGGACGCCGCTGTGTCCCCCATTGTCTTGGTCGGTTCTGTAACTTCAAACCCCCATATCTCGGAAGTTTACGCAGTTACGACCGCCATTTTGCGCATGCGCGGAGTTGAATATGCCAAGTTTATAATGCCTGCTGGATAGGCGCGTAACTTGCGCCGGTTTGTCTGTAGTACACTCGGAGGTCGATTCAGTCTCCATAGCGTAACTTCCTTAATAATGGGAGTTCCGCCTTGATCTTGAGCTCATTCTAACCGTCTAATTATGGGCTTTCCATAAATGCTTTGATATTTGACCTAGGTCGCTCAGGAACGACGCTAGAGTGACCAGACGGTTATGGCGTCGTGCTTATGTAACCCATTCACTTACAACTTATTAGTTTGTGCACTGAACCATGAGGTCGCACACTGAGACCCTCATTTTTATTATATTGTGCAGTGAACCATTAGGTCGGACCCTTTGATGTCATAAACTCTGTCTAACTGATTTGGTTTGGTGTGCAGTGGGGCATGAACGCTCTTATACAAAGTTTGAGCGCTCTTATAGCTCTTAGAACCAACCTCTGTATTAATTTCATAGATATTCTTTGATTAATACAAAATATGTTAGAATTTATGGAATAATAAAATGGTATATCATAATGTACACCGGACTCAGCAGTATGATATTTCGTAAGGGTGGGATTGTGATATTGTATACATAAAGCTGCATTGGTGGATTTAGATGGGGCACGCACCCCCTACTTTTCCCCTGTACTTTAGAATTTATTTACATCTGTTTACTCTAGAATTTAGCCAAAATTAGGGGCTAGATAAGGGGCGCACCCCCTATTTTTCAAAATCCTGGATACGACCCTGAAGCTGACAGATAAGGTTCTTTTCAGAATGGACACTACTCCAGTATGTACTATCCAGAAAGCTATGTAGGATAGGGCTGGATAGGTACAATATTGCGTGAAGATAAATCTGAGAATCCCTCACCCACAGATAAAGTTGTAGGGCTTAGGATACCCCTACACTAATGGGCTGGCTCAGGAACTGCACTTGGAAAAGGTATCGGGAGGGTGTTGCTCTTATGCTAATAGAATTGGGAGTAGGTACCCTCTTTTCCAAAGAAGTTATGCTATGCTTCACCATTTAATTTCCACTCACCATATTAGTATGGAAATGCACCTCTCTTGCTTAGAAATAGTGTATGCTGCACTATAAGGTACCTACTTTTGCACACACTCTTTCAAGTGATGTTGACCACTTGTGGGGAAAACACAAAAAGGCAGGATTATGAAGAAAGAGACTGCTGCAGGCGAGGCACTTCTCAGGAGCAACACCCTCCAGGGACATCATAATTAGGTGGTCAGGGTACATATTGATAGAGACAGGATCATAACGATGTAACTTGTCCCAACAGACTCAAGTAATATTATAACACAGCAACATTCACTCAGAGTGCCCATGAGCAGCAACTGACACAACCAGCTAGTTTAATTTCAACCTCAAAGAGGTTTTTAGATATAAGGTCACTCAGTATCCACATTCCCTCAATGCCTCAGAACCGAGGGAATTCTGAGCCCCTAGAGCAACATCCATTTATCACCAACTTATTTTATTACATGACAGCTATTAAAAATGTTTATTTTACCTGATATCCAAGCTGAAACTCATCGTGCGGGAAGGAGAAGCAAGCACCAGCTCAATGAAATGTCTTGAAATGCATAGGATTCTGAAGGATTTAAACCATAACAGCTCTCATGGTTAAAAGTCCATAGAAGTAGAGATCCCATAGATGATATCAGTGTCCATATTAAAGTCTCCATTGCTCAATTTCAACGTAAAATCCATTTTTCCATCTATCATCTAGTTCATGGTGTTTGATATGGCACATACTTTCGATCTGTTCTCCCAAATGATTTATGAGATATAATCTAGGCATCAACTGTTTGTGCTTGCTGCTCTGTTCTTTTTTCTTCTAGCAGTCCCCACATAGCTCTTTTTTGGGATGAAACATATTGTGGGACCTACTGATTTAATCACTGAGCAGATTAGCTGCAAACTGTGAGCTGGTTTCTTGATATCATTACCCAGCTGCCTTTATTTGCTGCTTGTGTATCACAAACACTCGCATGTCTTTAGTCGTTTAAACTTGGGTATGTCCTACATCTATGTGCAATCTTCATCTTTAAGTCACTGTTATTCAGTTTGCATGTCAGAATTCTCTACTGTTGTAGATAGCTGTTCATCTAGTGTGGCAGACTCCTTCTTAGTGTCTTTGGGTAAGACTGTCATTGTCAATCTGTTTGGTCCACATTCAACCATCCACAGTCTTGTGATTTGTGGTTTAGCAATGGTGCCTGCTGGTGCCAGTAGTATTAAATCATGCCTTATGGTAGTATCATAAAACAACGCACTTCATCAGCAAATTAATTTCAGGGCTCTCCTAACTCTAGTATATCAACAGTTGATGTCAGATAAGTCTGAGGACCCTTTACTGTAGATGAGGACCAGTGGGAGAGCTGATCACTGACCTGCAACTACAAAATATCATGCTGCCACTGATATTAATTGAAATTTGTAATCACTTTTACAAGTAGTGGACCGATCAATGAGACATATGAAAAAAGAAAACAATGATCTGAGCATACCTTGGATAAAAGCGTTTCCATTGCTTTTAACAGAAATGCAATGAAAGATAATTATGTTCGACTGTAGTTGATGCTGATTGTAGCCACTTGAGATAATTACACTCAAGTCTTACACTCTTCAGTTGAATCAATGTTTCATCCCCCATAGGGAGAGAATTGCATATTATCTTGCCTTGTGATTAACATGGCATTGCATCATTGTTGCATCTTTATCTGAAACAAAAATAAGGAAAAAGCAGGATACCATATTCATCTATCAATGTGTGCATAGTTGCTGTTCAGCCATGCCATTTGATGTCCATGAAACTGTGATTTATATTTTTATTTTCAAAATGAGCAGCTTTCTCTATTTACTTTATTATGGAATAAAAGTGGAGTTTGAGTTAATATTTTCCAGGTGAGTGACAGTTACCATTGTTGACTTCAACTATTTAGTGCAACAATAATGAATAAGGCTGGCTTATGTGTAGAATGAAAAATTAGTAGTAGAGATTCAAGTGTAGGCAAACGCCAAATTAAACTCATCCTCCATCACTCTCATATGGAGCTAATTAGACAGCGCCTCTTCATTTATTTCCTGTTCGAGTGTAGATTCACCCACCAATAAGGGCCAGGGCCACAAGGATATTGAAAGGAATGAGCATATGGGCACTTAACCCTTTAAAGGCCGCTTATGCAGGAGTGCATCATGCCCATTGGTCGGCATGATGTTCCAATGAAGTGTTGGCGAGAAGACTCGCCAGCAATTCATTGCTGCATTATGATGACCAATGGGCATGATGCATTAATGCATCAGCGGTCCTTAACGGATCAAATGGGCCATTATACTGTAGTGATATCACATTCCACACTAAGGGCATACCCACAGAATCACAGAGGAGCAGCTGAGTGGATCGAATAGAGTACATGGTAAATAGATAGGTTTCCTCTGAGCAACCATGTGGGCTAGCTCACCATCTGAGCACCGCTGTGAAGGTAAAGGCAGTCACAATTTCCTCCACCTCACCAATACCATCTAAAGAGCAAAAAAGAGGAGCTGTGGAAATGGGCAGTAGGCCTCACAATATTCACAATATTGAGAAATGCCTTCCTGAGCTACGTCATAGTTCTCACAGTGTGAGACCAGACTGGTGGTAGAACAAATTTATTCCAGTGCGAAGTGCGATGAAAGTTCCCACGTCCCTCAAACTTAGTGTGGGTCAAATGACATGCTGCTGGTTACATTAGTTACATAGCTGGCAGCAGATAACTAGCATAACTAAAATTATAACAATCTCGGTCGTCAGCGAGCAATTTTGGCATCCTATATATAACAACTGATAATTCTGACAAATCTTGATAAAAAAAAAATAAACATGGAATAAGAAGGTGTGCGGGCACATGAATACACAGAGGAAGGACCGGAAAGGACCTACGGTCCTCCCCTCGGGACAAACATGCTCACGTCTGTCACAGGGCAGTTCTCTTATAGTGTTGTTTCAATATTTGTACAGTGCGTTGGTGTAATCCCCTCTATTATGTGCTGTTACTGAAAGATTGACAGCAGCTGCATTGACTTAGTATATATGTTCTCCGTAAGTTTAAAATACCAATCTTTAAAAGACATAACATATATCATATTACGACATTTTTGTTTTATTCTAGGAAGAACAGTTAGTCTAAGGTTAATGCATTTCCTCAAACAAGTTTACATAATATCAACAGAGAGAAAGATTAAAGTTTTTCACTATAAAGGCAAATCAAGATTTGCTAGAACATCTATTTGAGTGTGAATTGCCTCACTCTGTACATTTAGATTATGACAAATTTGTACAGTGGCATCTGCTACTTGTCTTAAAGGGAAACAATCAAAATGGCGAAATGATGCCGAAGAATGTAGGCAGAACTGAAAAGAGAAGAAACATACTTTAATTTTGAAGCATACTTCAATTGGAGTTGATCTCTAATGACACACCTTACTAGTGTTAGATATGGTAGGGAA
Source organism: Acholoe squamosa (assembly GCA_949317995.1). Classification (NCBI taxonomy): domain Eukaryota; kingdom Metazoa; phylum Annelida; class Polychaeta; order Phyllodocida; family Polynoidae; genus Acholoe; species Acholoe squamosa. Next base: position 109,991,641 of record OX439036.1, on the reverse strand, counting down.
ATTCAATTGATATAGCCCACTTGATTTTGCATGGTACAGGGCGTAACCCGATATATTATGTAAAGCCTCAAATGGAATAGGCATGCAGTGAATACCAAAATGTGTTGCTAAAATACAGTGCTTTCCTGTACATGACCTGCTTTAATTACTAGTGGGAGATTAAAGACAAATGAAATTTAATTTTCAAAACAATAGCAATGGAGGTAATTGGTAATCATTCATATCCAGTTAGAGATCCAAATGATGTTCCCCCCCTGACACCTCATCCAAGATGCTCTCATGCATCTAAAAACAAATATGGGGCCAATCAATTCAATTTCCTAGGATGTTACACATAGTCTGGAATCTACACCATGTTATGACAGACACTTTATTTTATCTATATTATCTCTTGTAACTAGGACACTGGTTCAGACATGCTGTGCATGCACAGTGTGCAGGGAGGAGTTCTCAATGATAAAGCAATGAGTTTACTTAATCTGATGTTTGGCTATTTGGTATTTGACTATATTTCTCGCTGGAAATTGTTGGGAATCTTTGTTAATACCTCAGTTTGGATTTTGCAGGAATGGTTTACTTTAATTAAAACTTTATTCAAATTCTGATTGGAGGCAGCTTATTTAGCTTCACATTGAGGAGGGTTGCTATCCATGTCTGAAATTGAAATGCGAGAAGTCTGTAAAGTTCCTCATATTGTTAGGTCTACATGTTTACTTGTTCTAATTTCAGCTCAGAATTCTCTAGGATCGATTCCAGATCTTTCGATGAAATGTTAGGTGTTTGTTTCATATACTGCATGAAAGGTCTGACTCATCTCTTTTATCATAGATGTAAGCAAACTTCAAAGTTGGTAAAACCTCTGTATTTCTGACTAGACATCACATTAGGAACACTTGATATGAGAGTAAATACCCTTAGGCAAGCAACTAAAATGCAGTAAAACAATGGCCTATCATACAACCGTAAAGGCAGACCATGGGGCTACAGTGTAAAAAAGTAACTGTTAAATGTATTAGGGATTCTCGTAATACTGAAACTTGAACCGCCGTAACTGTATGGCAGGGATCCAGTGTTAGTTTTTACAAGAAGCCCCAGGTGGCAGTATATTGGTACACAATGAATCTCTGTGAAAATAATGCTGGATATCTGGGATGAGGATTCCGTCGTTATTTTGGCGACATTTCCTTTCCAGTGTACTTTTAATCAGGCAAGAGGTGATTTGTGGTTTAATTGATGTGGCAAAGCCACAAAGCCATCGATATCATCTAACCAGTAAAAAATGACCTTTATAAAGGTAGTCCTAGTAAATATCCATCCACGTTTGAAATGTATTTATATTATCTATTACCTGCTCCATTCATGTTTGGGACCTCTTCTGTTCACTTTGAGGCACAGAGGACCGTAGAGCGATGCTTTAAGGGCCGCTGATGCATTAGCGCATCCTGCCCTAATGAATTCCTGGCAAGTCTGCTCACTCGCACTTCATTGGAGCATCATACCGACCCTGCAGGAGTGTATGCACCCTGTAGGGTCAGCATGATGCATGAATGTAGCCATGGTGAGTTTTACATGTCTTACATGTAGGGTCCACATAGCCTACAACTGTAAAATTGAAACATTTCAAGCTCCTGCCCTAAGCATCTGTGACCACCTGATTTCATCATTTCGGCAAATGCTGGCAGGTGTATTACTTAGGGGGCAGTGTCTTTTAGCTCAATATCGTTTTAGGCTCTGGTAGATAAGAAAAGACAAGGCCGCCCTCTCTCAATCATGTCATGTGATGATTACACATTATGTCAAACCAGATACTCTCTCCCCCTCTTATGGCTTGTATAGGTCCAAACGTATACCATGGATTGCATTTTAAGGATCAACTCTTCCATTTGAAGTGAGTATAGTATAAATAATTAACTCAAATAAAAGAAAAGAAGTAAAAAACACTTTCTTAATAGAAATCAATTAAATTCTAAAATTCTGAATTCTAAAGATTCTGAGCGATGAAGCAAATATTCAATTATTTAATTGGAGTTGTGTATTAGAGTTTCTTTTGATAAACACTACTTACACTTGCCCTTAATCATGTCAGACTACGGGTAGGCCTTTTGAATCTCTCTCTCTCTCTCTCTCTCTCTCTCTCTCTCTCTATATATATATATATATATATATATATATATATATATATATATATATATATATACATATATATACATATATATATATATATATATATATATATATATATATATATATATATATATATATATATATATATATAATATGCTGAAAATCTATTACAGTCATTTCTAAGGATGCCCTGACTGAATGTACCTGCTCTTACAGAGTCAAGCTCAGGTTGCTCCATATTTACTGTCACCAACTTTTACATCTCATAGTATCTAACACCAACAGCAGTATAGATTCTCTATACTATGGAATTACAGAATGACAAAGGACCATCCAAACTCATGTCCCTTAAACAGTAACTCTTCATCAGTAGACCAATATGATTCTACCATGTTTGCCTTGCAATTTGCTGACAATGGTTTCTCGAATGTTATCCTGAAATCTGTCCTCCCAAGAATCTGTTCTCCCAAACGAGTCATCAGATTAATTCAGGGCCTTAAATGGACGTGCTTGCTCATGTGCATCTCTTATCACTCCCCACAAGGTCCTGTTTGGCCCTTCAAGGGCCGCTGATGCATCAATGCATCATGCCCATTGGTCACCATGATGCACCAATGAAGTCTTCATTGGAGCATCATGCTGACCCTCCAGTAGTATATTTATTAACGCCTTAGGGATGGCATGATGCCCAAATGAAGTGCTGGTGAGGCTGCTCGCATAGATGCATCATGCGACCTATGGGCATGATGCACTCCTGCATGAGCAGCCTTTGAAGGGTGAGGGACTATTGAGGTAACGACTGAGCAGATAGGTCACCCACTGTGAGCCACTCCCCCAATACCATTGCCTCACTGCCTGCATTTGCTGCTTGTTTCTACCTATTCCTTCAAAGCTGTGTTTTGGGACAGAGAATCCTGCTGTGTGTGTTAAGGTAATGGCTGAGCAGATTGGCAACCAGCTGTGAGCTGCTTGTCCAATACAATTGCCTCACTGCCTTAATTTGCTGCTTGCGTCCAACAGACTAATATGTCTCCAGACTTGTCCTAATGCAATGTGCAATCTTCCGACAGCAGGTTGACTTTTTCTAGGGTAGAGGCATCCTGAGTCGGACAGACACCTAAGGTCAGACAGCTTTGGGACTGGATTATATAATCAATATCAGGATCTTTCCTATTGTACGAACCACATATGCAAATTGAAGTATTTTCCTCTCTAACAAATGCAGTATACCAAAGATAAGATTCTTCTTACATGTCTTTATAATACATGTGCAAACTTAGTGTGTCTTTGCTATGTTCTGATCATGCAGATAGATTAGCAAATGGGAAACCTGGTTTAGTTCTTTAGTCAGGATCGTGTTTCAATAGTTTCCACGACTGGACACCCTCAAATCGTAGTGGGAGGTGTAAGAAACGACTCCATACCATTGACTACATAGTGAGCTCCAGTAGAGGCCTCAAAATAGCAGCTGCTATTTATTCAACTATTGGCACAATACACACCACTATGAAGTCATAGCACCCAGTCGTAGGGGCCACTATTGGCCACATAGTGACCAGTCATACCTCCTTCATGGTCTAGTATGCACTCCTGTGTTCAAAATAGCATAGGGCTGCAGTAACTACCATAATGTCTCATATAGGAGCCGGGCCTTGAATAGCAGCCTCCCTTGAATAGGGGCCGGGGTAGGAGGGCTGTCAAATCGGTGTCAAATAGGGGCCTGGCCTTGAATAGGGGACTGGTGGGGCCAGTTTTAGGTGGTTTTAGGAAGATATGATGATGTATAATTGTTCTACGTAATTCCCTTTCAAATTACATCTGATAGATCTATATCTAATGACCTAATTGTATTTAAAACAATGTATGCTGTTATTCTTTCTTAATAGTTGGGCTGAGGTGTCAGCTAGGTGTGAAATCCTTTGTAATTTTATTAGAAAGCCATGGTGGGTGAGGGTTAGGTATGACAGGCATGACTGCTTTGTAAGGCCTAGTGCTCTATCTACACCACTGCATACTAGTAACTACATAGTTGGCCCATGTGTGGAAGTAATGCTCAATTCTTAGGTGAAACACCACACTTTTCCAAATGATATTTTATTCTTTAGAAAAAAACCTGCCATCCCAGAGTCAAAGGCGCTGGCCACAGGGTTATAGGTAGTAGTGTGAAGAACCCAGATTGGATACATTTAAGCAAAGGAGTGCAGAGGGCAGCAGCTAAGGCTACCCACTAATTATTCACACAGAGGGTTGTCATACCAGGGTCCCTCATTGAAGCACTGCTGTGGTGGCTATTTAGCCAGCAGGCAGTACGATCACCCAGTAATGTAGCCAGCTATTTAGTCACCAAGGCCAAAATCCTAAGATCACCTGCTAAGATTTGACCCATCTCCAGTCGTAGCTGGCTGAACCTGTCGTGGAAACTATTGAAACACGATCCTGTTGTGCCTGAACCTCCATGCCCATGGTATTATTACGTATTCTAGTGGCAGCACATAGACCTTTTCTAATCATAAAACAAGATATATATCTCAAATCATATTATGGGAGACATTCTAATATTACCCTCAAATTATACCTTAAGTCTGACCCTATTTACACCCTGTCTCGGACATAACTATTTGAGTGTTTATGGATTTTTACAATGAATTCTTTTACAGAAAAATACTCTTTTACACTAAACCCATACTCCCAGCTCTGACTATTTAACCTTTCCCTAGTTCTACCAAATTTCTGATAACTATCTCTAATCAGTACCCATCTGCCCCATAGACACTGGTGAAGGTCATGCTAATTAAGGCCTTCTGAAAGTGCTTTTATATGTATGCAAAATTAAACAATTTAGTATATTCTCAACATCAATTTTTTCCTTACAGTTTCTAGACTTAAACTGCACACCTTTACAGCTTATTTTATATGCAGTTAACCATTATAACAATATAACAAAGTGCCCGACATTTTTATATCAAAATATATAGCAGTCATTTATTCATGTATAATAGAGAGAATTGTCAAAATCCATATATGGCCATAACTGCTTAAGTATCATGTAAACATTAGCACAATAAAAAGTGAAATTATTTTATTGAATTTGAATTTACAAGAGTCAATGGTCAAATACCATATTGTAGTTGATTTAGTGTGGCCGATTCCTTCTTGTTCTAAGTGTCTGAATGCAGAACTGTCATTGTGGATTTGTTTTTCTCCACCTTATTGGTTATGCACCCAATTTCAGCCACCCAGAGCCTTGAGGTTTGATGTTTAGCAATAGTGCGCACTTGTGAAAGCAACTTATAACTCTAGGATAGGATCTAGATTCTGTATGTGAAGGTCCACCCCCTCACTTTTCTCGAAGTTCCTTTCAGCAGGGATTTGATTCTAGTATTTCTTTTCATCAAGAGCTAAGATAGAAGAAATATTACTGTTCATCTATATTCCGCAGAACTCTCCATCTATCTATTGCAGTATGAAGGGTAACAATAGCAACAAACTAATACGTATTAATCAGTTGGCTGGTTGGTATCAAGGAGGGTATAAGATTATGGTTTCAGGGATAATGTCCTTATAGTACGGTGATCTGGTTAGGTACACTACTGATTAAAATTGCATACCAACAATATGATTGATGTAGCTTTTAAGTGACAAATAAAACATTCTCTCTAGATCACATGTCAGATACTCACATAATATGGAACTAGAAGGCATCCCTTGTACTACAGGATGTGATACACCACATCTTCAACCAAAGGTACATGATTTTGATTGAGCTAACACTCGCCCTACCCAGATCAATCCTTCCTTTGCACTATAGTTGCCAGTGGGGGAGGGGAGAGGGTTAAGGTATCGTGCAGTATGGCAAATGGACTTACCCAACAACAAAACAAAATTCAAATAATTTGCTTTTTACCTGCTACTGCTGTATATTCATCTGCTACACATGCATCTGCCACCTTTTGGAAAAACTAAGAAATATTCAGATGGAAACAAAGGAATTAAATTACAGCCTGTACCCTAAGCAACATATCTCAGAATCAGACTTTTTATAGGGGCTGGGGTGAGTGTCCAGAAAAAACGCTTTATATGCCAGGAGCTGTCTTTGTTCTAGACACTAGATTTGGTCCTCCTCGAGGATATTCAATCTTCATTGTTGACAAATCTACCACTTAACCAATGTGCCACTAGCACCTGACTCCATATTCACTTTGAGACAGTTGCTGTTGACAGCTTAATGCCCGGCAGACAGTCTGTGTGGTGAGGTAGAAGGATGTCATAGTTAAATTATGCATGGACGTAAAAGAAAAAGTTAAGTTAGGGACAAAAGAGGATGGGATACATTTACTTATCTCACGATTCTGGCCTCTGCAGTGCCTTTTTGGTCATAACCCCGTGCCGTTATCGGGGTATAACGGCACTCTCAGAGTCCATTTTTTTTTCTAAGACGATCTTGGTTAGAACCTGAGCAAGTTAATGAATTGGAGAAGGATATGAAGCCACCCTCGCCATACATATTCCAGTTAAAACCGTTTAGGTTCAACGGGGAATCGATCCCCGGCCGCTGGGGCAGGAGACGAGCTCGCTGTCCACTATACCAAGCCGACCGGTGATACAAAGCAATCTACATCAAGGATTTGAAAAAGTTTTCCGACATACCTGAAGTTTACACACCTCGATAGCCTAGGATATATGGAGCCTGGTGGAGTTATTAACACAGAACCATCCTTAGATATCCTAGATGAACATGCCATGCCAAATTCCCCTATTTTCTTCGAAATAAATAAGAATCCATTGATTTTCCACATCGATACGAGTCAGGACCCGCTCCGTCCGGCCATTCCTTGCTCGACGCGTGGCTGACCTAGTTTTTACATCCGGGCACCTACCCGCTCTGTCAACAAGAAGCAATGGCCGTGTACCGGGCCGTGTGCGTTGGATCGTTATGGAAAATCAATGGATTCTTATTTATTTCGAAGAAAATGGAGACAAAATGAAGGCGAACACCAACTAGAGATCGTATATTTGGCGGTGTTAGAAGTACAGGACTTGACATTATTGGATTATACCCAAAAAATGAGTGTAAAGGTGGAGGTATGTCGGGCAGAGTGACAACATGGCCACGACGGCTTGGCAAAGCGAGCGGATCGCATGCACTTACAAAATGTCTTCTCATGGAGTAACTCTGGGGTTTTAAGGTAAGAAATTAATACAAAATGGAGGAATAAGTGCGATAAACGCATTAATGCATTGATATTCTAGGACTCGGTGAGGTTAGCTGGAAATAATCGCCCTCCCGCTGCGCGGTCGTGCGATTATTTCCAGCAAACCTCACCTCGTCCTAGAATATCAATACATTAATAGCTTACTAACCTAAGGTCACTTGATAACATGCTGCAATAACACATAGACGTCATAAACAATCTATGAAAAAAGGATGGCAACACATTCAACAATTGCTTTGTTTGCATTCTTTTAACTCAACCTATCCAAGCTTAATGCATCGTGTTCCCCACTGAATCTGTAGTTTCCAGGCCTATGGCTGTGGTACAACTATTGACATAAAGTTGACTGAAACCTGCAGAGTTGCCTCTCTTTAAAGTGCTGGTTCCACAGATGTACAATTGTTCAGAAAAGCCCTAATCTGACGCTTTATGGTCGGATTAGAACTAATCTGACCGATTTTTTCTACACTCTAGATATATCATAAATCGTCAGATTAGGGCTTTTTTTTTGACAAATTACAAGTGTACATCTGTGGAACCAGCACTTTTATGCCAGTGGGGGTTTCCAATCTGTTTGACGTATGATAAGTCACCACTGTACAGGGGGTGTGTCCTTTGGGACAAATTGGATGCAAATACTCAGCAGATAGGCAGTAAGAAAGAATTCATGAACAAAATCTGAATGTATTTAGTGTATAACCATCACTTGATAGACTACGCAATTATTTTTGAAAGATGTAATATACATGCTGCCTGCGGATAATCGACTTGTGCAAATCATGGTGATACATACAGCCCCTAAGAGGCTTTAGTTATGTCTTTAGTAATATCGTAATGATCTACACCCAAAATGATGCCTGCCTGATGTAACTTTGTACAACCTGATTGAGCGCTACACTATTTCTTTCCTGTTGCCGTGTTTTGGCCGATCTGAAAAACGTACATGTATGATTTCTGCCAATAAACTTGTTAAAACTCAAACTCCATTAAGTCAACAATCTATCACAGCATGTTAGAAAGGTAAACAATCTACCACAGCATGTTGGGAAGTTTCCATGTTTGACTTTGCAATTTTGAATTATAAATAATGATAAATAGGCAACATGTATTCCCGGGGCACTGGTGTAGACTTGAGTGCGCTATCCATCAGCTGCAGACGTAAAACCTTATATCCAAGCACCACCTGAACCCCTAATCACATCTATTCAACCCACACCCATGGTGTTCTCCCCTCAGGGTCCACATGAGCAAAACCCGTAGTAGTTTCACATTCTCTATAGACGGCGTGCCAACAGAATCATGTAGCAGCAGCTCAGTGGATATGGAAAGAGTGTACAGTTGATAAATAGGTTTCCTGTCAACTACTCTGTGCCACTGGGAGCTGGTCTCGTATCTATAGTTGTAGGTGGTCAAAACATCCTCTGGAGGGTGTTGCTCCTATTGTAAAAAGAGGTGTGAGTATGTGCCCTCTTTTCTAAACAAGTCGTGCACTGCTTCACCTAAGTACTTGCACTCACCACATTCGTCTGAAAAGTCACATGCCTTGTTTAAAATAGAGACAGCTGCACTACCAGGTACCTTCTCATGTCACACACTCTATAGTTTATTATACTGACTGACTTCTCCCAACTAGGTACCTACTCAAATTCCCCTTTTTTAGCACCGTCCTTGAATGACCACTTGTGAGCAACAAAAGGGACAAGTTATAGCTACATGAAAAGAAAGGACTGGAAACAAGGGCATTTTTTGCCAGCTCTTCCTTTTACTATAGGAGCAACACCCTCCAGCCTCACCAATAGCATCCAAAGAGCCCAAAAGAGGAGCCCTGGAAATGGGCAGTAGACCGAGCAACATTCCTCTCAAGTTGGTGTTGATGTCATTCGAGAAGGCTTTAGAGCCGAAAACATCTATACAGTCAGCTCCTGTTCTGGCTTGAATGTATGCCATCACTATTCAGTGATGTTCGGGTGCATCAAAGGGAAAGCACCCAGAATGCTCCTATTGGTGTTTCTGACATCTAACATATACACCAGATAACATCAGATAGCAGGAAATGCCCTTTATTGCCTCGTGATATTCTTTTTCATGTCTGAGATAAAAGTGATACAATATCTGTCACTTAGTTCTGTTCTCAGAAGGAAATATGCACTGGATTTACTTGTTATAGATCCTGATATTCAATTTGATAAGGCCAAATAAAGAAAACTGTTTGTTTCCTGTCACCCAACTGACCCTATGAAAGCAGGGCCGACACAGACTTTTTTTTTATTTCATTTTAGAGAACTTTTCTTTTAGAATATATGAGAATTATTTCGTATTTTCATGGATTTTCCATCAATGTTTCAAGAATATAATCTTTCTCATTTATCATTTGTTGTCCATGTTCTTACTTTGAAATAAAAAAAAAACAACAGATAAACCTGCCTATACATTACTATACAAATAAAAATGGGTTGATCATGTTGAAGTTTTGCTTTGCACTCCAAACAAGCTTACTCTATCACATTATTAGTTTATACACAGTCCATTATGTTTGTATAGGTAATAAGATGGGATGAATCAATCATTTACGATCTGCGAATTAGGTCCCGTGGGTAGAATACCCAACAAGATTAGTTATCGATTTCACAACAAGTAAAGGCAAACATGTAACATAGAAGTCAGAAGTTGCAGTGTTCCTATAAACATGACCGGCTCTATAATACGGTGGGATATAAGGAGAGGAATATGATTCCCTGGCCAAACTAGAAATGTCCCTGGAGAATTCTTGTATTCCATTCCTATCGAGGTCAAAATTGCAAAGAGTATTCCTCCTATGACATGAATAGACTTAAAAAAGAAAAACCAATAAGGCAAGATCTAAGGATTACCTATCACTATTTATCTGTGCTATCCCACATTATCTAACTATCTGAGCCTCAGCAGTGCTTTTTTGCTCATAACCCCCGTGCGTTATATAGCTATAATGCACTCTCAGACCTTTTCTTCGTCTTCAAGAAGCTGCTGGTTTCAATCCGGACATGTTAATAAATTGGCGAAGTATACAAAGTCAACCACGCCATAGTTTTCCAGTTAAAACCGTTTAGGTTCAACGGGGAATCGATCCCCGGCCGCTGGGGCAGGAGGCGAGCTCGCTGTCCACTATACCAAGCCGACCGGTGCTAGAAACCACTGCACATGGAGGATTTGAAAAAGTTTTCCGACATACCTGAAGTTTACACACCTCGATAGCCTAGAATATATGGAGCCTGGTGGAGTTATTAACAGAGAACCATCCTTAGATATCTTAGATGAACATGCCATGCCAAATTCCTCCATTTTCTTCGAAATAAATAAGAATCCATTGATTTTCCACATCGATACGATTCGGCACCCGCCCCGTTCGGCCGTTCCTTGTTCGATGCGTCTCTGACCTAGTTTTTACATCCGGGCACCTATCCGCTCTGTCAACAAGAAGCAATGGCCGTGTACCGGGCCGTGTGCGTTGGATCGGTATGGAAAATCAATGGATTCTTATTTATTTCAAAGAAAATGGAGACAAAATGTAGGCGAACACCAACTAGAGATCGTATATTTGGCCCTGCTAGAATAACAGGGCTTGACATGCTTGGATTCTACCCGAAAATTCGTTGGAAAGACGAGGGTCTGACGGGTGGAGTAAAAACAATGGCTACGCTGGCTTGGCAACCGTGCGGATAGGATGCACTTACAAAATGTCTTCTCCTGGATTAATTCTTGGGTTATAAGGTAAGAAATTAATACAAAATGGAGAAATATGTTCGATAAACGCTTTAATGTATGTTATGGGTAAGCACTCGTGGATTTACGGGTTATTAACCCGTAAATCCACTCGTGCTTACCCATAACATACATTAAAAGGCTACGTAACATACAGTTATATCAAATAGATCTAGTCCCTAAAACATTCTATGAAGCTAACAGCCAGTTTCCACTATGCTAGGAGTAAATATCATGATGCCTTCTGTAATCTGCTCTGCAGAACTAAATAGGCAAAGCTTTCGCCTCATGAGATAACCCTCAGTCAGATGCAGTCCGACTGAACCTTTGCATTTATTTCATGTTATTATGGTCAGAAACTATTTTAGAATGTCATAAAATGATAATTATCTATGCATTTTACTATTGTTTGGGGTGCTTTTTCTGGCCGTGAGTTTCGCAGGACGATTATCTTGTGGGGGATGTGAGATATGGAGGTCCTTTGTTAAACCTATGACGCATCAGTATTCCACATCTTCCGACATGAAATAAGGCATTTTGATTCACAATAATGTTGAAGTGCAGAAGTGTTTAAGAATTTTTGTGTTTAGATGTTTAAATGATTTGATGGAGAGTTAAGGTTTGCAGACATGTATGCATTTAAAAAAAAAGATATATTTTTTTTTCTCATTTACTTCGGGGGGGGGGGATCAGCAGGTATTTACTGGTCAAAGTCTCCAAAGAGCCACACCTATATATGTGTACATATATTACACGCTGCATCAGAATGAGAGACTTGAGAAAGTACAACAGCTTGGCAGGAAGGACATTGCCTTATCTATTCCAGAATAACATCAAATAGGTGTCAGTCATGGAGTTTATTGATTATTTTATGGTAATGATGGTGGCATGACGTGAATCTAGTCAATTTTCTATTGCCCTTTCTATTCACATGACATTCTATGAAATGAAACCATGATAAACATGGGATTTGGGGACATTTGTCACAACAATTGATTGTAACTGTGTGCAGATAGTCCAGTCAAAGGTAGTGCTGCTACCTGGTTCAACATCCAAGTATTTAAACATATTGATGTCTAAACACCTATTATTCAACTGTCTCAACTCTAAACATCTAAACATGTTTAGCATAAATGTTTATGTAGTTAGAATAAAAGTGTTCATTTCCTAAATGTGTAGTTGATGAGACATCTAACTGACCTATATGTTTAGGTTTTAAACGTGTTTAGACCTAAACATGTTTAAAATTTTAACACCATTTTTGCAGTGTATCATCAAAGGGGCCATTGGGTACATTAAGAGGGATGCTGGGATATACACATCCCCACTCCAAGAAGGGAGGTTGGAAGCAGGGTTTTGATGACCTAGTAGGGGTCCTTCAATAATATATATGGAAAATCCAGGCCATCTAAGTAAAATAGTGTACATGTCTATGCAGCTTTTTTATCAACAAGCTGTTTACATTGAATGACATATGGCTCTGTTTCACCAGTTTGATGCAACTACATTCGGGGAGGTTTCTGACCGGGGAGGTCTCTGACTGGGGAGTTTTCTGACCAGGTAGGTTTCTGACCGGGTAGGTTTCTGACCGGGGAGGTTTCTGACCAAGGTTTCAGACCGAGGTTTCTGACTGGGAAAAAGATATGGCCAAATGTGCCACAAATATATAGGGTGGCAAGAAATCTATCAATCTAAAATAAAGTTAGGGTAGGATCAATCCTATATTGACTGCAAAAAACTATATGTTTCTGTGATGGAATTCAAACTACAGGTCAATTTATGTTTTTATAACTGCCAGTCAGAAACCTCCCCGGTCAGAAACCTCTTTGGTAGAGGAGGAAGTCAAGAAAATGTTCCTTCTCGGTTTTTCCTGAGTCTGGAAAGGAACAAAAAGCACAGGGAAGGGTGCCCTGAACCATAAGGAACATGGGGGAAGTGAAAAAAACAGTACCTTTCTATGACCAATTTTAAACTGGAGGCTAAATAACTCTCTGTAACTGCTGGTCATATATTGAAGGTGGTCAGCAGTAATGCACCACTTGGCAGAAAAAGCAACATATTTTTATATTTTTGAAAAGAGTTTACCAGTGTTTAAAAAAAGTGTTTTTTACATTGATTGTGTTAGAAAAAATGCGTGTTAGTTCTGTTGATGTGTCACGTTACATTATGAACCTGAGAATACAGCGTAATTTAGCTTTTTTTCGGCACATTTTGATGTGTTCTTTTTTCTTTTGCCAAATATAAGCCAAAAGGATTAAAGCATATCAAAATAATTTTCCATTAGGTTGGCTGCAACGAAGACAATACAAAATTCTAGACAGACCAAAGATGTAGCTTCACAGCTCCCAATGAGTGACTTTATGCCGTACACACACTCCACCAGAAATGATAAGGCACATTTATGATCAAAGCGAGCAACAGGTGGAAAGATGTACTGCTCAGTAGTCTAGCAGCCACTGGATTGTCTTCTTTAGTCATAGGAGACACTTTCTATGGAGCCATCTGAATAGATGCTGGTTCTGGTGCAAGCTTAGACCACCAATGATATCATAACCCTACCTATAATATGTCATATGGCTAAGACTGTCTAATTCACGGACATGTTTTGAGACCTTTTAGCACTCATGCACAAATACCTAGATTCTGAAAGCAAATGGGAGTAAGTTTTTTCCCTCACCAGCTACAGAAGGTTTCTACTGTACCCTTCTTTTCCAAATATACAAAATGCAGAGTTCTTTTAATCACATTCAAGAATCTACCGATATTTCTGATCCAGATAACCAGCAAAAGCAACATGCCATCTGTAATCCCGCCCTGAATGTGACTAAATGAATCCTGGCAGATGCTGGATGTGGTCAATGTATTGGATTTGAGATAAAAAACAGCCACGACAATTGGATTACTACCTTGCAGTGTGAGACTCACCCAAGCAGAAGACATGGCTTTTTCTGTTGAAACTGGTTGTCAAAATGATCTTTCTGGACATTTGCTAGGATCAACAGATGCTTCTGACCTAGCAATGTGTCAGGCGGATGGGGAAGGCTGAAAGCCGACACCTGATGCTAATATGAAAAATGTGAGAATGAATTTCTTTGAAGAGGGTATTCCACTGACCTGACGTGCAATCAACCGACAACCCTCCAACAATTTCCTTTTTTTAAAGAAAAGTAGGGAGTTGATTGGTTATGATACACATGACGTGTGTAGGTGAATTCCAAATAAATACCAAATGTAGATACATGGAACAATTGTATACCTTCTGTCTAAATTGATACAGGTCCAAAATTGTCAGAGCTGTTTACTTAGATTATGCTAAACTTCATTTTTGATGGGCTATTTTAATTGTTTAGGGAAAATCATAAGCCATATGCCACTCCCTAGAAGCTTATAAATACATCAGTCACTGCAAATGGTGTTTGGAAAAAAAAAACACAAATACAACAACGATTTGTGTCTTATATATGACACTTTGCCACTTACACACTCTGCAGACGTGGTATGGTAGCCCAAAATTGGGTTCGTTGGTACACATTTGATGGAGGTGATATTCATCTTATCTCTAACAGCACCTCAGTACACTGACCCCTTGTGGGTGGTGGACAACACACATACTGATATCAACAAATTGCCATCTGTCTCATGCCAGCAATAATTATCATTACACAAAGTGGGTTCTCAGTAGAGGGCAAAGGATTTTGACAAACAAGGGCCCTTTGTTTAACTGTTTAGTTTTAGTCAAATGTAAGACACAAAAGAGTAAAAAAGAGTCTTAACGACATGTAAAAAGAAGGGACTGGCACCCACTTGTCCACTGTCTGAATCTGCCTTTGAGCTTTGCTATGGATTAACATTTTCCGGAGACCCTGTTAGTTTTGACCATCATAATAGTTGGCTAGTGCAAGCACACATGGAACACCTCTGTTGACAGCAGATCCTTTTCACCAGTCTATAAAGAAAGGTCTTCCCCAAGAAGCAGGATCCTCCTGTAGGCATGGATTGCTGTAATACTTCCTTATCAGCTTAATGGTGTACTAATGGCTCTGACTTCCTATATATATATATATATATATATATATATATATATATATATATATATATATATATATATATATATATGTAACATTAAGTGGCAGCTGGCCAAGATGTGAACTTTGCCAGTAATGTCATACTGTAAAGGTTATGGTTTCAAATAACAATGATTTTCAGGTAAACATTTACTATCATTTTACAGAGGTCCCTTGTAATGCCGTGCTTCACCATGACTTATTGCAGATCACACCTGATTTTATCAGCTTTTTAAAAAAGAGTGTCCTTTCTTTATTTTCCCACTTTAACCCATCCTTGTCCCTTACCCCTTCCATCCTGTACTCACGCTCCATGATTTTAAATCTTGACAACATACCCAATCTTCAGACATGCATTCATCTCTATAGTGTAAGGGAATGTATTTTCATTAAGATATCATACCCCTTTTTCTGTCCATCCTTTACTTATTCTCTATGGTGTTAAATCTTAACAGCATAATTGATCATCATAAATGCATTCATCTATATACTGTAAGGGGAACAAAGTATTTGCATCAAGATATCATAGTTAGACATCTTGTGGAGTAAACATCGTTTCACTTGGGGCTTTCACAACAGAAGGATGTCTTTGGTGGCTGCTTGCTGTCTCGAGAGTAGATATCCTTGTTAAATTAAAGTGAGCTC
This sequence comes from Acholoe squamosa, assembly GCA_949317995.1. Taxonomy (NCBI): domain Eukaryota; kingdom Metazoa; phylum Annelida; class Polychaeta; order Phyllodocida; family Polynoidae; genus Acholoe; species Acholoe squamosa. The sequence goes on along the minus strand of OX439036.1, from coordinate 109,975,857 downwards.
TTTTTTGGCCCGTAAAAACAGCTAGGCAGGATGGCACACTTCAATGGTGCTAAAAGAGGGATGCTTGATTACTTAGACAAGGAACCTAATGATATGAATGGCATCCTCTCAGCTGTGGTCTTACATAAACAAGCCTACTCTTCCATTTCTTGCACTAGACTCATTTCATCAATGAGGCCTCAGAGTTTTTGCTTTTATCCAATCCAATGATTCGTGGTTGAGGTTCTCCTCATTTAACCTGTTTGATTTGATTTAAATCATGTGGCACCTTGTTTTGGATTCTATGCCTTTTCTCATTAAAACTTAAGGTATTTATCTAATCATCCATACTAAGATAACACTCACCTTGCACCATGGAAATACCTTAAAAGGACACTGACACAGCCGGTATTCAAGCTTGCATTCATCAACATGAATAATTACAAATGTGCTTTTCACTGGAGGTAAAAAAAAATCTAACATGTTGGTAATCATGCAGCTGAGGTCATGCTGAGAAGTGAGTGAGGGTTGCATCTCAATGTATAAACACTGTAAAAAAAAACCGTTGTCGAAATAACGAAGTATTCATCATCCAAAAATTGCCAGAGATCCGTCCTTATTTTCGCATTAATGTCATTACTTTAACAGAGCTTCCTTTGTACCACCATGCTGCCACTTGGAAGTTCTTGCAAAAACTACACTGGCCTCCTGCTATATAACTACGGTGGTTCACTGTTCAGTTTTACAAGTATCCCTGGTGGATTTAACAGTTATTTTCTACAGTGCATACATGTGTGGAATACCACGTAGAGCGGCACTTTTCACACTCTATAGGGGATGTCGCCCGCAGATGTCTGTAGTAATTGCTTTAAGGATGAGAGAAGATTGCAGAATTACACCCACGACTCTGTCTCTCCTGCTCACTCGAGACTTAGCAAACAAAGAAAATGGTGTGAGGAGTCAATATTAAAAGACTGGCTAATGATATAAGAGTTATTTTGTTACATCTGAAGATGACTAGCTACACTTCAGATAATAAACCTTTCTGTTAAGTGAATACAACATTATCACCAATGGGTAGCAATGTCCCAGAAAAAAGGAATTTGACAGAACTATATCAAATTAGGTGAAAATTGGAAAAAATGTTCATATTGAATGGGGAGAGAATCATCAATGCATAAGAAGCAAACTACTGTCAAGCTTGCTTCTTAATGTTAATCATAACTAATTTATGACACGAATTAAATCCTATGTAGAGCCTCTCTGCTGTTCTCCTCCTGAACTTTTCCAAATATAAGAAAATAAGATACACCATAACAACAATGATTTGAGTGACAAGAATGTAAAGGCTTTGTTGGAAGTGGGTAAAGTTCTGCTACAATTAGACTTACTGAGAGGAATGTAGACGGCTGTATGGCCCAAAGGGACTCGTACATAATCAGTGAATAATTGCCTCCTATGTCAACAGACAAACAGCTGAGCAAAAACACTAACTGGGGAGTGTGGAGTTTTAGGTTTTACTTCATGCTCACTATTCACATAATTATAAATGCCATCATATAAAGCACTAAAGATAGATCTATCAGGTATGCCTTGTTCTTACAGCAAGCCAGGTGTTAGTTACCCTATCTTCTGTTCAAAGTAGCCTGAGGTCCTTGAGGTCAGCCTGAGGGATAAAACCTATCTTTGTAGTATAGAAGGACACATATATAATGCCATATGCCAAGGATTAACCTTGTTAGCCGAATGTATACAGATCTAAGCCTCCCTCCAGGGATCTTTAAATAATCCCTTCCTCTACAGACTGATAACCTTCTGTAGAACTGCATTGTCAGGATCCATTTTGAATATATAGATAGAACTAAACGACCGTGGTGTACGAGGTGGCCGATCCACCACGAGGGGGAGGTCTCCCCCGAGGGCGTTAGCCCGAGGGGGAGACCTCCCCCGAGGGGTGGATCAGCCACCGAGGACACCAGGGGAGTTTAGTTCTATATTTATTTTATGTTTTTAGATGTTTTAATAAGGAAAAATTATCAAAATCCGGTACCGTAGCTCCCCGTAAAAGCGCCGATCCGCCATTTTGAATGTTTACATGCACCCAGAAGGAGGCTGCAGTGGTGGATCGGCCGCTGTGGTGGATCAGCACACGTTACGCCACTGGGGGTGTGCGGATCGGCTCCCTAATGCTATCTCTATGGGAAGAAGTTATTCACATAAAATAAAGGAAAGGGTCCTCAGTGTGTGTAAATGATGTGATCAGCGATGTTGCTATACCCTGCCTTTAAGGCATGAATTATGTGAAAGGACAGACTATTATTGCACTCCTTAGAAGGTGTCAAAGTTAGTGGTTCACTCTTTATTTTGATGAGGATCCCTGGTAGATTCAATAGTTATTTTTTCACAGTGTAGGCAAAGCGTCTGGATGTTGAATTACAAACATTGCATCAATAGGGAACCTGGTATCGGGCTAATTGAGGATTAAAGGTCTTGGTTTTTAATCCTCCCTCCTACACAGTCCTAATTTGCGGTCTCCTCTTACACCATTATACTGTCCTGAAGAAAACATGTGCGTGCTCTAGGCCCTATATATTTGCACAACCAGATAGTCGTAGATTACACAACACAATATTATCAACATAGATCTACTATGATAATTTTTATACAGATGCTTCATATATATCTAGCTTCTTATTCGTCCTAATAACAAAAGCACCCGCAATTCAGCAATTTAGGAAAGTTAAAACACTTTCTTCTAGTTGCTTGCTTGGACACAAAAAAAATGAAATCAATATATCGTATCTACACTTTCTATGTAGTATCATCAAATATAGACATTTATAATAGGTATATTTAAAATTGATGAGGATGGTCTACAGGCTTCTAGCTTTCTTCATAAAAGTGAAAATATTGAAATCCTCCTTTGTAAGCCTTTCCCTTCCCCTTTATCACACTGTCAAGTGTTTCCATAGCTATAATAACCAATACATTACCATCAATTATTGGAAAAAGTAAAGAGGGTGGGGTCAAGGATCAATTTTGCACACTTAGTATTACATCTACAATAAAGACTGTGCTACAAAGCATACCATCCGGGGATACCAAAGGTGAAATATGCCGATGAGCAGGCCTGCCCTCAATTATGACTTACTGAGTATGTATGATAGACAATAATTATTGCTGGCATGATGCACCAAGGCAGTGCCAGTGCCAGTAACCCATAAGCACTGCATTATCGCATCATGCCATTCCTGTAACATGGTTCATGCGCTCCTTGTAGGTTGGGTATAAATAGATAGAACTAAACGACCGTGGTGTACAAGGTGGCCGATCCACCACGAGGGGGGGGTCTCCCCCCCAGGGGTGGATCGGCCACCGAGTACACCAGGGGAGTTTAGTTCTATATTTATTTTATGTTTTTAGAGTCTTTAATTAACTGAAAATTAACAAAATTTGTTACCGTAGTGCCCCGTACGAGCGGCGGTCCGCCATTTTGAATGTTTACATGCACCCAGAACGAGGCTGCAGTAGTGGATCAGCCGCTGTGGTGGATCGAGATACGTTACGCCACTGGGGGTGTGGCGATCGGCTCCGCAATGCTATCTCTACGGGAAGAAGTTATTCACATAAAATAATGCATACATGCAGCACTGATGAGACACCATTCAGGGCTGGTGTATTCTATGTAGTACTTCTATAAACACTATACAACCTATTGAGTGCTAAGATACACTCTACTGTCTAGGCGATCATACCTAGCTTATCTTGAACTGTTGCCAACCAATGATTTATTGGTTCTGTGTAGCTATTTATAGGTACTGAGCCTTCTGCTCCATTTGCAGCATAGAGCAGACAGACCCAGTGTGGTACAACACACATATTTATATATCTGCTGAATTGATGTACATGATACATGAGTAGGCTATTGATGGTGCTGATGATGTGACCTGGTTACACTGCTTTGTAGTAAATATTATGTTCATATCTGTATTGAGATTTCATTTCTACCATAGAATGATATCTTCCATTATTTCCTATCCCTGTCACTTAAATTATGGCCAATCACAGCATTCAAAATGCTCATATAGCTACATATGTAGCTGTGATGACATCATCTCATTAAGCAAATTCGTCTAAAACTGTTATAAAAAGTCACAAAGTAACAGTTATAATTTCTGATTTCCGTCTCAACAAATATATTGTGATTCATAACAAGTATTGTTCATATTTCCGTTTGTTCTATTTTCAGGTGAGTTGAATATTACAATAACCTGAACTCCTGCAGTCAGGGACCGTTGGTCCATATTAATTGTGAGTAGACCAGGATGGTATTTCTTAAGGTAGTACAAGTGCATACAACCATAAGAATTTGAAAACCTAAAAGTTAGTTCCAATGGTCGTAAGTAATGCCCTACGACTGCTCAGTATGATCAGCACTTATGTAGCTATTATGTCGAGTTTGGTAGCACAGTCGTAGTACTGCAGTTACTATATGACCAATACTATAGGGCTGTATTTTCACTTAGGCCCATTTTCCACTACCCGATATGGCCCCTCTATCGGCCGCTAGACCCATAGTTTACACCATCATCGGCCGACAGTAGCCATGCACCACCAATGAACCCTATGGCAGCCCTGTCAGCTGAGATGGTCATGTGCAGCAGCTGTCGGCTCATAGAAGGACCTCATCGGGTGGTGGAAAACGGCCATAAAGTAAGGGTCACTTAGGCCCATTTTCCACTACCCGATATGGCCCTTCTATCGGCCGCTAGACCCATAGTTTACACCATCATCGGCCGACAGTAGCCATGTACCACCAATGAACCCTATGGCAGCCCTGTCAGCTGAGATGGTCATGTGCAGCAGCTGTCGGCTCATAGAAGGACCTCATCGGGTGGTGGAAAACGGCCCTAAAGTAAGGTTCACTTAGGCCCATTTTCCACTACCCGATATGGCCCCTCTAACGGCCGCTAGACCTATAGTTTACACCATCATCGGCCGACAGTAGCCATGCATCACCAATGAACCCTATGGCAGCCCTGTCAGCTGAGATGGTCATGTGCAGCAGCTGTCGGCTCATAGAAGGACCTCATCGGGTGGTGGAAAACGGCCATAAAGTAAGGGTCCCCATTACAATTTGAAAGTGAGCAGTCATAGTGTGGTCAGTAATAGCCTCCAGGATGGCATCACTCAACACGCTATGACTTGCATTATCCTGGAAGGGGGCAATCCCCTGAGGGGTGAATCCACAGCGATGTCTGCCTGGATGTTAAGTCCTAATTTTTTAATAAAAGTCCTTAAATCCAAGTGATTTAGCATTTAAATATGCCACATGACCAACAGTTGCGATTGAGACATGTTACTGCACAGGGTAGCCACACAGGACAATCTCCACTGTCATGTTACCCTTACGGGCTGTTTTTATTCACACAAAATAAGGTTCAGTGATCCCAAAGAAACCCAGATGCAAGCCCTTCTACTTTTATGACAGAAATGAAGTCTGACAAATGCTGGCTGTGGTCAATGTATTGATTTGCGATAAAAAGAAGCCGTGGCAATCTAATTACTACATTGCCATGGGAGACTCAGTCAAACAGAATACATGGCGTTTTTGTTGTGTCTGGCCATCAAATTGATCTTTCTGGATGTTGTCCAGGATTCCAGATGCTCCTGACACAGTTATGCCTCAGTATAAGTAGGAAAGGTAAAAACACAACACCTGATGTTAATATGAAGGATGTGAATTTCTTTGAAGGGAGAAGTGTTGACATAAGCATGCATAGGCTTAGACAATGAATTACACCCAGATCTAAGGATTACCGAGCAGTATTTATCTGCTCAATCAGACATAAGTCAATGTTATCCCACAGCAACAGCTATCTGAAATAGTCATCAAACGTTCCCCAGAACTAATAGCCGCTAAGCGAGCTTCCTTTATTGTAGCATCATCTGCTCATCTGTGGCTGCTCTCAGTCCCCCCAAAGTTCTGTTTAAGGACGAAGCATGCTATTTCGGAATTCATTGAGCAGATTTGCCACCCAGAGTGAACTATTTATCCAAGGGTATTGCCCCACTGCCTTTATTTGGTATCTGCATATAACAGATCTGACACTTCTGTTGTGCCAACCTAAAGCAACCGATGTGGAATCTTGACACATATATAAGCAAATGTCAACGACCGTGGACTAATTTCTCTATAAGGCATTGTTGAATATGGTACAGCTACATATCAGGAAATACGATGGAAAAATATTCCATGTGAGTTGACATTTGCATTTATGCTATGGCCCTACGAGATGAATTTGCTTTAAAATAAAGAAACAGAGCGATATTTACTGATTTTGAAGGCATTAAGTCATCTCCATTTGTTTTGATCCGCCATCTTGGCTTCCTCGACCAAGTAGGTCATATGGTAAAAGAGCTAGCCAAAGGGTTTAGTTTCGTATTAAATTTGATCTACGTGCACAGAAAATGATACAGTAAATAAATTATTGGAACAGGTATATAATATCATGTTTATCTAAGAATAACCACCATGTTTGAAATGGAAAAATTCAAGTGTGTAACATTTAATCCGAAACTAACAGTGGTTGGCACCAACAGCTAGCTCTGTTCAAATTTTCAAATGGCGGCCTTGAATACTAGAGGATCGTATTCCATCCCCCATTGAATACGGCGTGAGTAGGTCTATTCTATAGTAACAATCATATCAGCCATGGCATAATGTACTCTTACCTCACCCTGGTATATCAAGTTCATTTGAAGCATGCAAGATGGTCAGATAACATCATTATTTTATTCCAAATAAATATAATGTTGAACATATCCAATTAAAGAAAAGGAGATAAATCTCAAGGATCCTTAACATCATAGAATCCTCATGAAACGCTCTCTCATTCCACATGATCACACCATGTTGTTAAAAAGCATCCTTAGATATTATAGCAGGCTGGGGAGAGAGACACACAGGTACAAACATGCATGCCATGCTATCATGTGGTGAGCATAGGTGTGGTTTCACTTTCCATACTTTTTGTATACACATGCAGTATTGAAAATCAGCACCTGTCTTGTGATGGAAATGAATACAACTTTTAAGCTGGACTACTCTTGTATTGGGACACATTCATGATAAATATATGTGACCCATCTGGAGAAAACGTGCATCCGGGGGGATTTTTAGTTCTGCATTTGGCCACCAGGGGGCAGTATATGAGAAAAACACTGAAAAATATACCAAAAAATGGCTTAGATCAACTTATGATGGGGAATTCAGTGGTATGCTCATAATTATTCCATTTCTCCTGAAAACTTTCCATTTATGGGATGAAAAAGACACATCTGTTGCAATGGAAACATAGATAATTGACATTTATGGCAATTTCTGGTTGCCATGGAAACCACTCCATTATTCTAAATGGGAATTTTTGCAACAAATGTGTTGGATATTTACATGAGGAACTCAGAACCAAAAACAGACCCGGAAAAGTCCCTCTAGAACTGATTTTATGATAAAAAAAATTCACATTTCTTTGTTTATTTTCTCCCAAAACTGTTTTTTTACATTATCACTATTTAAGCTAGGATATAATGAATTTAGAGCTTATTTGTATTTTTCTATTGCCCACACAGACCTAGGTTTGGCAAGTAATTACAGAAGCATATTTTAGCTCAAGATATCTCATTTTAAAGCACATGACTTGAACTTCAAAAAGCCATTTTCTATCTGGGTGCAGGTTTTCCCCCTCTGGTCACATATATCCTGTATGGGGTTGATGCTTTTGTGTATCCACATGATCCCCTCACAATATACGCCCCTCTCACCAGTGACATTTCACACTTATCAACAAAGATCTTCATTATTTCCTTTTTTATGTTTTCTATTTCATCTATCCCTTTCTCCTTCCATCCTTCACTTATACTCTATGGTGAATCAACACGGTAAAAGGTACGCCCGGTAGGGGGTGCGCGGGCATACCTTTTACTGTGTTGACCCTTGAATTTTAACAGCATAATGGATCATCGTAAATGCATTCATCTATATAGTGTAAGGGGAAAAATTTATTTTCATCAAGATATGGTGTATGGACATCTTGTGGAGTGAGTATTTTTTATCTCTAGTTGAGGCTGTCACCACAGAAAGGGTGGCTTTGATGGCTGCTTGCTGCCTTGCGAGTAGAGATCCTTGTAAGATTAAACTAAGTCTTTTTTGTCAAGTAAAAACAGCTACGCAGGATAGCACACTTCAGGTGCTGAAATGGTGGTCCTTGATTTTTTTACAAGGAACTTCATGATGTGAAGTGGCATCTTCTCAGCTGTGATCTAACAGTGGCCTACTCTTACATCTCTTGCACTAAAATCATTTCACCAATGAGGCTTCAGAGTTTCGATTTTAGTCGTTCGAAAGATTCCTAGTGACAACTCTCCATATTCATGCTGTTTGATTTGATTGAAATCCTGTGGCATCTCTTTTTGGATTCTATGCCTTTTCTTATAGAAACCATTGTAATATCCGTACTAATCTAACACTCACCTTGATCTGAGCAAAAGTCTAAAAAGGACACTCTTGAAGCTGTCATTCACTGCCATAAGGAATTACATATTTGCTTTTCATTGGATGTAATTATGATTTTTTAAAGTAAAATTCTTCAGTGAGAGGCATTAAGGCAAAAACAAATCTAACATTTTGCTAATCAAGCAGCTGAGGATATGCTAGGATTAGCTTGAAATCGTTCCCATATGTGTGTGGAAGACCAGGTAGATTAGTACCCTTTACATCCTAAAGAGGATGTCACCAGCAGATGCATGTAGTAAATGCTTTAAGGAAGTGAGAAATTACTTCCATGACTAGAGCTATGCCTATCCTGCTCACATGAGACTAAATCCATGGACAAAATAATGTGGGGATTCATTAAAAGACTGGATAATGATATGAGAGTGATTTTGTTTCATCTGTAGATGACTAGCTAAACTACAGATAATTAGCCTCTCTGTTGAATGAATACAAAATTATCATGAATAGATACACAAAAATAAATTTGACAGAATTATATCAAATTAGGTGATAATTAGATAGTGAATGAAGGCTTCTCCTCTACTCACACAGATGAGCAGAAACACTAACTTAGGAGTGTGCTGCTTTGTATCAATATTCATACTCACTATTTGTATTATATGTCATCATATGAAGCACTACAGTATGCATTTTTCTTACAGCAAGCCATACAATAGTTACCCTATCTTCTACAGTATCTTTAGGGCCTTGAGGGCAGCCGGAGGGATAAAAAGCTTCTCTGTAGTATAGAAGGACACACACATATATATAATGGCATATGCCAAGGATTAACCTTGTTAGGTGAAAGTATACAGATCTATAAGCCTCCCTCCAGGGATCTTTAAGTAATCCCATCCTCTACAAACTGATATGCGTCTGTGGTTTTAGAGGACTGCCTTGTCAGGATCGACTTTGAAAAAAAGGAAAGGGTCCTCACTGTTTGTAAATAATGTTATTTTCGATATTGCTTTACACTGCCTTTAAGGCATGAATTATATGAAAGGACAGATTGTGCTCTGTAGGTGCCAAAGTTAGTGGTTGTTTTTTTTAAAAATAAGATTCTTTCCAGTTTGGGCTGCAAATTACTGTATTGATTCCCTTATAGAAATGCCTCCAATAATAACTAAAATGTCGGATGATTTGTGTTCTTTTCACAAAGGTTCCTTATACAATTGTGGACCACCTACTGCAGTATTTGGCTTGTAAAAACTACATTTGTTCAGTTAGATACAATTAGGGTAGTTCACTGTTAATCTTTTATGAGGACCCCTGGATCGTGTTTCAATAGTTTCCACGACTGGACACCCTCAAATCGTAGTGGTAGGTGTAAGAAATGACTCCATACCAGTGACTACATAGTGAGCTCCAGTAGAGGCCTCAGAATAGCAGCTGCTATTTATTCAACTACTGGCTCAATACCCACCACTATGAAGTCATAGCGCCCAGTCGTAGGGACCACTATTGGCTACATAGTGACCAGTCATACCCCCTTTATGGTCAAGTATGCAGTCCTGTGTTCAAATGAGCATACGGCTGCAGTAACTACCGTCTCATATAGAAGCCCGGCCTTGAATAGCAGCCTCCCTTGAATAGGGGCAGGGGTAGGAGGACTGTCAAATCAATAGGGGCAGGGCTTTGAATAGGGGCCTGGTGGGGCCAGTTTTAGGTGGTTTTAGGAAGACAACCGAGACCCCCCCCAGCCCAAATGATGTATAATTGTTCTAGATAATTCCCTTTCAAATCACATATGATAGATCTATATCTAATGACCTAATTGTATCTAAAACAATGTATGTTCTGTTATTCTTTCTTAAAAGTAGGCCAGCAGGGCATTTCAAAACGATATCTATAGCTATGGTTTTGAAATGCCCTCCTGAGGTGTCAGCTAAGTGTGATATCCTTTGTAATTTTATTAGAAAGCCATGGTGGGTGAGGGTTGGGTTAGAAAAAAATGCCATCCCAGAGCCAAAGGCGCTGGCCACAGGGTTATAGGTAGTAGTGTAAAGAGCCCAGATTGGGTACATTTGAGCAAAGGAGTGCAGAGGGCAGCAGCTAAGGCTACCCACTAATTATTCACAGGGAGGGTTGTCATACCAGGATCCCTTATTGAGTCACTGCTGTGGTGGCTTTTTAGCCAGCAGGCAGTACGATCACCCAGTAATGTAGCCAGCTATTTAATCACCAAGGCCAAAATCCTAAGATCACCTGCTAAGATTTGACCCATCTCCAGTCGTAGCTGGCTGAACCTGTCATGGAAACTATTGAAACAGGATCCTGGTAGATTCAACAGTTATTTTTTACAGTATGGGAGCAGAGTTGTTGGGATGGTGAATGATAAACATTGCTTCTAGCAGAAACCTGGTTGTAGGCTAATTAAGGATTGAGAGCCTTGGTTTTTAATCCTTTCCTCCGACACATACCAATTTGCGGTCCCCCCAAATGCACTTAAACAGGTTACCATATGAGATGTCATGCGGGATCTAGCGTTCGACATAAGAGCATAATACTGGGCTTATCCTGTGAAAGCTTTATTTCGATTACCCTTTATTACACTATCCTATCTTAACCCATAAGTCATCATTGATTGATGGAAAACAAAAGAGTGAAGGATCAAGGATCAATTTTGCAAACTTAGCATTACTTCCACACTGAAGACTGTTCCGCTAAGGCTACCAGGCGAAGGATGCTGATGAACAGGCTTGCCCTCAATTATGACTCACCCTCTGATGACTGTATCGGTATGGTATAATAATAAATATTTCTTACATGATGCACCAGTACAGTGCCATTAACCCAAACCACTGCATTATTGCATTATACAAACCCTTTCATATTGCAAATATCCACCCTGCATTTAGGTTGGGTACAATGCATAAATGCAGCACTGGAGGTTAATTCAAAACATCCTGGGATTTCTCCCCCTGCGATCCTGGTGTAGGCACATATCAAGACCTGGCCAGTCTACCCTATCTAATGCAGTGGTTGCAGGCCTGTCAGGAATAGCAAGTCCTGAGATCACTTTTCCAACGCTAAGATCACTGCGATCTTAGTGAAAGAATTACATAGTGGTTTAACCTCAGTACAAGAGTACTTACAGGGAACACTCCTGATCGAAAAAGAGTGAATAGCCTGCTGCATACATATAGAGGGGAGGGCCCTTAGGGCTACTCATGCGTTAAGTGCACTGTAAGGTAATTCTTCCCTTCTCTCTCTTTGTCCTGGGGGGCCACAATGCTTCTAATAGGCAAGCATAAATCATACATTCATGGGAACAACTCTTGAAAACTGTACGAGGTCAACTGCACACTGTGCTCTTTTGTTAGCCCATATGGGGAAGGGGAACGATTGTATAAACACATGTTGTGAAGAAGAGTAACTCCACAGCTGGCTAGGAAAAGTGAACGCAGTCTAATCTTAAGATCGCTTAATAGGATAAGGCAGAATAATTCCTAAGATGGCTGAGGTTGCGATCCCAGGATCTCTTGAATTAACCTCCTGATGACATACCAGTCAAGGCTGGTGTATTCTATATAGTGCTTCTATAAACACTATACAACCCTTTGAGTGCTTAGATACACTCTACTGTCTAGGCGATAATACCCCGCTTATCTTGAACTGTCGCCAACAAATGATTTATTGGTTCTGTGCAGCTCATTATAGGCACTTAACTGCTCTATGGGCAGCATAGAGTAGACAATTTCACCATCTCTACATACATATAATTTATGTCTGCAGAATATGAGTAAGTTATCTATGTACCTTTGCCACTGTGCCTTGGTTGCTGTAATTTGGCTACACTGAATCTGAATTGCTCAACTGATTTCATTGCTGGCATAAAATAATATCTTTCATTATTTAATGACCCTATACTATATCTCATGGCCAATGACAAATTCTTTTGAAATACTCACTACCCAGCAAATTGTCGTTATCTGTCGCCATGATTGGTCATCAATGGTGACTCCTTTCTGAGTGATAACTCACTGCGTCATCTTTCGCCACTGTGTGTCAGTCTCACATGGCATGGCGATTTATCACAACAGTTGCCAACATGATCTCACTCACTGCGTGAGTATGTGCCACCCCTTGTCATCCCTCACAAAGCATGGTAACTTATCACCACCATCGCCAAAAAGGATCTAACTCACTGCGTGAGTATGTGCCACTGCCTGTCAACTCTCAGTCAGAATGGCAACTTTTCACCTGCATTGCCACATGGCTCTCACTCACTGCGTGAGTGTGTATCACTCCTTGTTAATCTTCTCTCAAAATGGCGACTTATCACCACCATTGCCAACATTGGTCTCACTCAATACGTGAATTTGTGTCACTCCAAGTCAATGCTCTCTGAGGATTGCATCATCTGTCACTCACTCTCACTCACAGTGGCAACTTATCACCACCATTGCCAAAGTTGTTGAGACAGCACCACTGTTCAACATGTAGCCTATCTAGGAAGTGTGGGCATGAAGTATAAGTCCCATACGTATCAAATGTGCTATGTTTCACACTGATTTCCATGTAATACTTCAGAGTTGAATCAAACAAGATTATATAGAAAGAATATCAATTGAATTTAGATAGAGTTATCTCTAAAATGAAAGCAACTATCCATAAACACCTTTTCTCTGGTTACAGGAAAAATACATAGGGGAGTATCAACATGAACACCTTGTCTGTGGTTAGAGGGAAGATACATATGGCAATACCTTCTCTGGCAAAACATACTTTGATCTGGCAGATGTGAGGCTGCATGATTACCAATGTCGATGATCATGAGCTTTTCATCTAACAAGGTGAGTGATCACCAGCGTCGCCATCCCTGGTGAGTCTGAGTGATCACCACTCTCGCCATCCATGGTGAACCTGCGCTATGACGTGGTGCGCGTTTCATCTAGCGAGGTGAGTGATCACTCGTGTCGCCATCCCTGGTGAGTGTGGGTGATCAAGATCCTCACCCTCTGTGGTGAACCTGTGCTATCACGAGGTACGCGTTTTATCTAGCGAAGTGACTGATCACAATCCTTGCTATCCGTGGTGAATGTGTATTATGACGTGGTGTGCGTCTCATCTAGCGAAGTGAGTGATCACTCATGTCGCCATCCCTGGTGAGGATGAGTGATCACTCATGTCGCCATCCCTGGTGAGGATGAGTGATCACGATCCTCGCCATCCCTGGTGAACATGTGCTATGACGAGATGCATGTTTCATCTAGCGAGGTGAGTGATCACCCGCGTCGCCATCCCTGGTGAGTCTGAGTGATCACCATCCTCGTCATCTGAGGTGAGGCCATGTGATCACCACCATTGCTATTCCTGGTGATCTTGTGCTATAGCGACGTCGTGTTCCATCTAGCGACATGTGTAAGCCACTTCACACAGGTTGACGAGGAGTCACGACAATTTGCTGGGTAAGATGACAGTACCCTTGGTTCTAAATCTCAGAAGGTATGATTAAGGTAGTAAGTAGCAGTCCTGACTTTTGATTCAACAAAGATCTCAGGAGGCCAATTCTACGACTGCATACTTTCAAATCGTAGTGGAAACCCTTGGTTTGGTGACTATACATCCCAATACTTTTGATTAGGCTATGGAGGTCCTGCAGCACCTATACTGCCCTACCGATCCCTATGTGCTGATTGTACACACCTGTCATAGGGCATTATCTACGATCAAGCGCACTACTTTTTAGGTTGTCAAATTGTAGTGGCTGTAGGCAGTCTTAGTACCCTTAGAGATGGCCCCCAGTATTAGGAAGCATAGATCTATTCCTTGTCATAAATATATAGACAATATATGCCTATATTAGTCAAGTTCTGTATTTATTTAAGGTTCTTTTTCTTTTTGATATGAAAGTGAGATTCAGTTGATTCATCATCTAAATATGTCACATAAACAGCAGTCGCAATTGAGACATGTTATCGCACAGGGCTACCACCACTTTGAAAATGTTCTCTCTATGGGCTGTATTTATTCACACAAAATAAAGTTCAGTGAGCTCCCAGCAACCCAAAGGCAAGCCCTTCATATTTATGACAGAAATGATGCCTGGCAGATGCCAGCTGCTGTCGTCAATGTATTGACTTTGTGATAAAAAAGAGGCATGTCAATCTGATTATTTAATTGCCATGGGAGACTCACTAAAGCAGAATACATGGCGTTTTTGTTGTGGCTGGCCGTCAAATTGATTTTCCTGGACATTGGCCAGGATCCGCAGATGCTCCTCTCTTAGGTATGTATCACGGTAACTACATGTAGTAGGAAGGCTGAAACCCAACACCTGATGTGGATATGGATGATGTACACTTCTCTAAACCTTTAAGGGCCGCTGATGCATTGATGCATCATACCCATTGGCTGTAATGATGCACCAATGAAGTGCTGGTGAGACGGCTCACCACCACTTCATTGGAGCAAAATGCCGACCCTCTAGGAGTACAAGTATCAACCCTGTAAGGTCGGTATTATGCTCCAATGAAGTGCTGGCAAAAGGTTCGCCAGCCGTTCATTGGTGCATCATGACAGCCAATGGGCATGATGCACCCCTGCATCAGCGGCCTTTAAAGGGTTAATGGGGAGGGGGATTTCACAGCCCTGAAGGTGAACTGACTAAGCTGATCCACGAATCCTTGATATATCAACTCAGTCAATCAGTACAAATCAGTCAACCACAACGCACATGACATCACATGTAGTGATATAAGCACTACCCAATATATATATATATATATATATATATATATATATATATATATATATATATATATATATATATACATAGGTAAGTGTATAGATATACGCCATTCAATTTCATTCAGTTTTATACAGGCTCTTGTAGTTGAAGTGCTTTGCCTTGAAGAAAAAAAAAAGCATAAACCATGCATCACTCCTGTGGATATATCACAAGTATATCACTTGCCTCATGATAGCAATATACTTATGCAAGGTAGATTCACGATTTTGAAAGGGGGTCAGTCTTATTTTAGTCGAATTTAAGATCCCAATGAGGCAAAATAAAAAAGTAAAAAATAAACTGTAGAGGAGGAGGCAACACAAAATCTCCCCCTTTTGAATCTACCACTGCGTTTGGAAATTTCACTGTATCAGCAGATTCCTTTCATGCTTCTACAAGGAAAGGTCAGTCACAGGAAGCAGCACCTTTCTGTCTCCACTGATTCCTGTAAGTTCCTTATCAGCCTAATGGTGCGCTAATGGCACCGACTTCCTCCTATTCTGACTTTAAGTGGTGACCGCCCAAAAGTTGAACACTGAGCCTTTTACTGGCTATCCAAGAGATACCAAGGCACTTCCTTCAGAGCTACCTAAAGGTATGATCAACCTTAGGGTCTTGCAAATATTTTCTGAAAATTGGAATTGTTCCTGTATAAGACTGATATACAGTATTTGCCAACCTTGGCATGATGGATCATGGAGGGAGGTAGTTTTAGACCATGGCTGTCCTCCTGAGTCTCTGCAAATCTTGAGGAATACTCAAGACATTATCGCATCATGACTTGCTGTGATTCCCACAAGAAAAGGACATGTTCATAATTCTCGGAAATTTCCCTTTTCTTTCTCATCATAACAAAATTTCATACCCTAGATTTGCCCAGTTAAACATGTTCCCACAAGAATCTGCTGATTCAAAGGAATGTTCAATTCATGTGATTAACCCGAGACACAAACATGTGTTATAACCTGTGATCAGGATGTAAATGCACATGATTCCAAAGAATAACTTGTCCCATGTCCTTCCACCATGTCATCAGCAATTATGATTCTTAAGTCATAATGTTTAGAAGGAGCATAATTATTTAATTCCTTGGAATAACTCAAGACGGTAACTTGTGACAGGCCTTGTGATTACCAAGGGAATCTACCCAGTCAGTTTCCAGGGATAGCTCAAGATGCGAACTTGTGTCATGATTTGTGATTGCATTCATCATGTGGTGTAAGATTTTTTCATCTCTGACCAAGCGAGTCACCAAAGAAGAGAGGATGAGAGTACAGATCCATGGTAGATTAAAGTTTGCTCTTTATGCTGGCTAAAAGCAGCTTTGAAAGATGGCACACCTCAATGAGTGTTAAAATGGCCATGACGATCCTTGATGAGTTAGACAATGAACTGCATGATGAGAAGTGTCATCATCTAAGCTGAAGTCTAACATCAGCCAACTCTTACATCTCTAACACTCAAATCATTTAATCAATGAGGGTTCAGATATCTTGGTTGCACTTTTCTTGACTGCTGCTGTTAGATTTGATTGAAATGCTTTGCCACCTGTTTACGGATGAAGTGCCTTTTTAAAATCAAATAATGGTATTTAGATTCAATTGACAGATACAACTCAGGGGGAGAGGTTGATGATATTAGGTTTGCATCATTTGTAAATCGAAAGAGATTCATGAACACGTGGATGAACACGGTAAAAGGTACCCCCACAAGGGGGTGCGCGGGCGTACCTTTTATCCCGTTGATCCACGTATCTTTCCGAGTATCAGTATGCTGCTTTAGGGCCTATCTCCACTACATGACTATCGCAACCGATGTGCAAATGTTGTCACGATATCCCACCTGAAAGACTGACATGTTTGAATTTTTCAAACGATTTGGTACCGATCTAGGTACCGAGAGGTCTCCTTTTGAGGTACCCCACCCCCTCTCACACACTCACATACGGTACCGACAGTCGTTGTGGCTCTTTGTCTCCTAGTGGAGAAAGGCCCTTAAGGCTAAAACTCACTATGGAGCAATTTCAGTAGATCTCTGTAACACTGTAATAATTAACTGTTGAATCAACCACAATTGTATAGCAGTAAACAAGTGCCGTTTTTACACCCGTCCCGACAAGACAGTTCTAAAAAAGGAGACGGGTTATCTGTTTGGGAAGAAGGATATAAGATAAGGTACCTGAAGGGAGGCTTAGTTCTGTATATATTTGGTTCATAAGATGGAGAGTCATTTCTTCCTCTTCCCAGTAAGTGTTATCATAGCCTATATCCACCTTGAACTCATTATTCATTTACAGAAAGAGAAGTTTACTGAACATTGGAGCAATTTGGTACACTTGGTATATTACTTCCTCCCTTAAGTCTGTACCTCCCCAAGGTTGGGGATGCTGACAAACAGACTTGCCCTCAGTTATGTCTCACCCTTTGAGTGCAACATGATGCTTAATAACAAGCGTATGTGAAGCGGGTATTCCACTGCCGTCGGTTGGCCGAGATTTTGCTAACCCGACTATTTTTGATTATACAAAAGTATAGAAAAAATCAGTCAGATTAGTAAAAATAAGGCCGGCCGACGGCAGTGGAATACCCACTTGAATATATGATGAATCAATGCAGTGTTGGGGACCTCCAGGCACTGCATTGCTGCATCACCCATTTAATTCTACATACATGATGCAAACAAGGGATAGTATAATGAAGTTAACTCCCCTGTGAGAAAATGTCAAAATAACAACGGAATCCTCGTCCCAAAGTTGCCAGAGGTCCGTAGTAATTTTCACAGAGATTCCTTGTACTAGTATACTGCCACCTCACCTGGAGCTTCTTATGAAAACTACACTGGCCCCCTAATATGTAATTTTATTTTTTCGCTGCTTGGTTTTACAAGGATCCTTGGTGGATTGAACAGTTATATTTTACAGTGCAGTGGTGGCTTGACTCAGTTTAGTGGTATGAGATGCTGTGACAGCCCCCAAAGTACTAAGATACACTATAGAGTTGCTAGAGCGATCATACCCTCCTAATTTTGAACTGGTGCCAACCTTTGATTTATTGGATCTTTTGTAGCTATTTATAGGTGCATTACAGACAATGCCACCATTACAACACCTATCATACGTTTGTAAATTTCTTAGCTTTATCCCAGTGCCTTAATATTTTTACATATATATTTAAGGAGGTGCTAGCTATACTATTAATCTGTCAGGTAAATGCCTTTGCAGCACCTCGTCAGTTAATACCTCTTCAGCCTGCAAATCCTCTCAATCCATTGAAAGAAAAAAGGTGGGCACCTACTGACTTTGATAGTTACTTGGCGCCTCAAGAGCTGTTGTGAGCACCCTTGTCAAAAGGGGGTCTTTTTACAAGATGATATCACATTTAGATGATGATAGGTCTTGCATCAATCTATTCAAGCATGTCTAACACTTAAACCATGAAATCAATAACGCTTTAGAGTTTTTTGCTCTTCCCCCCCCCCCACAAGGATATTTGGGTTGCGCTTCCCTCATTCAAGCTGTTGACTTTGATTGAATGCTTTGGCACATTTTTTGTGAATGCTGATTGAAATGCCATTACACTAATCAGATCCTCAAGAATCAGATTTAATTCAGAATCATGAAAATTGATTGGAGTGCTATCATCACTGATTGCGGTCAGGTCTCGCTCATTAAAATGGCACCATGTCCTTGTGTGCTCTTGTATTTTACATGTCCTGTATCTTACCGTTCCTCTGGATATCTTTTACCTTACATAATGCCTGTATCTTACTGTTCCTTGAGTTGTCCTCTATCTTACATGTCCTGTATATTATCTTATCTTGTGCGAATAACAGGCCTTATTTGCACAAGGATCTCAAGCGAATAACATTGTCCACACATACCCCAGATTTTCCAAAGTGAAACAGGTTTTTTTTGGGGAATAACACAAGATATAGACACATGTTTTGACTTGTGATTATCATCAGAATCAACTGATTCATAGGAATGTTCTATTTCTGGAAATGTTCAATTCCTGGAGATAACTTAAGATACAAAATTGTTTTATGACTTGGGATCCAGATGAGAATGCTCTTGTTTAATTCTCGAGAATGACTTGAGATGTTGACTCAAGTTTTCTCCACAAGAATCCACCATGTCGTCAGAACATTTCATTTTCGAGTTTTGTTTAGAAGGAACATATCTAATATTTGGGATTAATTAATTCAAGATGTAGATTTGTGTCAGGACTTGTGATAGCCACAAGAATCTACCCAGTTAGTTCCTAGGGAAGACTCGAGATGTGAATTTGTGTCATGACTTGTGATCCCTGCTGGTTATGAGAAGATGTTCAGTTCCATGGAATAACTCGAGACGTCAACTCGTGTAATGACTTGAGATCCCCACATGAATCCACTGACTTATGAGAACATGTTTAGTGTCGAGGAATATCTCGAGATGAAAACTTGGGCCATGACCTGTGAATACCCCAAGAATCCACCTGTTTAATTCCCAGAAATAACTCAATAATTTTACATGTGTCATGACATATGATGCCCACAAGAATTTACTGGTTCATGAGAACATTCAAATCTCGAGTTGTGTTTAGAGGGTAACCGGCTTCTTCGAGGTACTTGCAGATTTATAACATCCGAGGTACAAGAAAATTAATAATAGCTAAATCCGGAATCCCTTGTGACTGACTATCATATTTTGCAAGGCAGTAACAAGACACAGAGTCTCTCTGGAGAAAGGTACCACTGGAATAAATCAGTTTTAATGTTTTTGATTTACAGGGTTATCCTGCCTGTCTCCGCGCAGGTTAATTCCTATCAAATTGGGTCAAAATAATCTTCTTGTTGAGAGCTCTAAATTAACCATGCTACATTCACAAATAGTGTCATCCATTAGAAATAATTCAAACTCACGGCTCCCAAATTATCATCAGACGACTGCCATTTTCTTGGGCAGAAGAAACTCTGAGGGATTCAAGATTATTAAAAACAGACCAGTCTTGGAACTAATCAACTACTTTTATGAATAATTTAGTTAGTGATGAGTCTCTTTCAAAAATGGCATCTCCTCATATTTTCTTTTCATGAAAGTTCTTGAAACAAAAATATAACAGGAGACAAGATTATGAATACAACATTAAAAAACAGTCCTTGGCAGTCCTTTTCCAACAGTGAATGGAGTAGGCACCACAGAAAACAACAACAGCTCAGCTTAACCCTTCAACGGACACTGATGCAGGAGTGCATCATGCCCATTGGTCATCATGATGCATCAATGAAGTGCTGGCAAGACTCCTCCCCAGCACTTCATTGGAGCATCATGCCAACCATAGGGGTTGATACATACTCCCAGAGGGTTGGTATGATGCTCCAATGAAGTACTGGTGAACAGTCTCGCCAGCACTTCATTGGTGCATCATTCCGACCAATGGGCATGGCGCATTTATGCATCAGTAGACCTTAAAGGATTAAATCTTAATCATGTGACACACCAGTCTCCGATCTATCAACCTTCAAATGGCTCATGCAGTTATAATCATCTGCCAAAAATGTTCTCACTCCTAAAGTGGTGTGGCTGTAATGGAACAGCTATTGTTATAAGATGTTCTAAGAGCTGCAGTAGGTAGAAGTCTGGGCCAAATTTTTTAATGTGGCACTTTTGGCCCTGACAAAGCAAAAACAGTGAAACACAAAATAAGTTATAACAACTTTATTACATTCAAAGGGCAATGTCTTGGCTCCATAAAAATACCTGACATATGCAGCAACTCCTAGCGGGTCTGTTTTTATAAGTGTTCAAAGATAATCTGTTGTAATTTGTGTTACTCCCTGCTCAAAATTTGAATACGAACTGGATATACATCTTAACTATATCCTAATGACTCCTAAATACATTTACAACATCTACTAGTATTCAAAAAAATAATATATGTTCCTTCAAAAACTTCCCAGGATATCGGATATTGAACCTTTGTCATTGACTGATTTTTCTGAGAATTCTTTTCTAAAACCCCATTTTTTATCTAGCCTTGTCAAAGTTTTCAAATAATCACCAACATTCATCTATATTATCTTCAATATGCATACTGTAATATGCAACTACCATCTGTTCCATATCTAGCAGTAGTTTCTGATATAACTAGTCATAAGTTAGACCACAGTTTGGCTTTTTTTGAGCAGGAAATAACACATTACTCCCTGCTCAAAATTAATTTCACCCCTAAATAGCACAAAGTGCAAATTATGTACACAAAAATCTACATAAATAGGTTAGGAGGACTCCATAACAAGCAAATGAAACAGCAGAAGGTGGAGTTTGATAGATATTCCTCAAAACAATTACAACATGTTCATATCAGGTGTTACTGTCTGCTCAAAATTCAAATTCCACCATTGATTGGGTTAGTGGGGCTAAATAACTGCATGTAGGTAACATATAACACATTTTCTGAAAAAATGACAGGTACATCTATCATAAAAACCACAAAAAACATTATACAGGATATCATAAGTACACATTTTAATAACTGATGGACAGGAGAGTGAGTTTTAGCAGCAGAATCTATTTTTGAGCAGCAACACACATAGGGTCGGGCAGGTAACATGCTTCAACCCCATATAACACCCAGTCATTTAGAAATAGTGGCAAAATTCCACCACTTGCCGACGGACAACATCAGTATTTGGACCCCAGCAAAGTACACCAAGGTATGCCCTAGACCTTCATACATCTTGTCAAGGTGAATTTTTGGCTGATCCTTTACCTTTTTTTGGCTGTAGGAATAACAATATTCAGTAAAATTGGACAGAAAGGGGATCAAACGATAGATGGAAGTGTCCTTGTTGTGATTAGAAAAGACCCATATGGATGCGCCATGTGAGGGACAACAAAGATGTCATCTGATTTAGGGCCAAAGGACTTTGAATTTTGAACAGAGAGTAACATCCAATCATATTTTATGGTCTACAAATGACACAAAGAGTCCATAAGGGTCAAATTTTTGTCATGATTGATTAGGAGGTGCCAATACACTATGCAAAGCAAAAATTTACTGTATGGAATCAGTAGAATTTGATTCATTAACCAAAATGTTAAATGTTACTCCCTGCTCAAAAATATGTATGCCAATACACTTTAGAGCCAGGGCTTAAAGAAAATGGGTGTGGCCGCAATCTTTTTTTATACCATATAAACCCCTTAAATGTCCCTCAAAATTAGGTGCAGCATGGATGATAGAAACAGAATATTTCATTTGTATTTTGAGGAGGTTTACTTTTGAGCAGGGAGTAACATAATGCTGCCTTTATTCAATATGAAGGGGGAGAAAAGAAAAGAAATGTACCATGTACATCGGGGTTAAACCCTTTGGATCTCAGACTTAACATATGTATTGAATTCCAAAAGTGATGTTTAGGGGTGTTGTTCAGTATAAGCAACATGTGGGGGGTGTGAAAATTGTATTTTTCAGTAAAGTACACATTGGTCATTTTTCAACTCTGTAGACCCATAACTCAAAGACATTATGGTGCGATTTGCTTAAGTTTACACTCATTTGAAAGCTTAGGATGTTTTCTCTTGAATGAAACCAAAAGAAAAACAAGAGGTCAGTGCATGGGTTTTGACCCTATTGGTAGCTAAAGCTTAAAAACTCTGTAAAATATTAAAAGTACCATTTTCAAAAATTTTGGCCTTACTACATCCTTCCTATTCCTATTCAACACGGCATTTCCTTTTTCTACAAGGTGTGCCCTGTATATCATATGTTGCCCTGCGTATAAGCCAAGGTGGAACGGTTCTTGACTGTCCCCTCTGGAGCGCTACCACAAAGTGTCAAGAGGCAGGGGTTCAACATGTAGAATTTGGTATGTATAGTAGATTCTAAATATTTTACCATGCACTAATGTTGGTCCAAGAGTCAATGTGCTGTTATTTGAAGTCTGGGCCTGTAAAATGGCAGTTTGACCAATGGATTTCATATTATGGGCCGGAGTGGCCAACGCCCCAAGCCCTTAGCGTCTACCCCTGTATAGGTGTTGTCGTGCCAAATAACACCTGCTCGTAAATAATGTACACTGTAAACATGTGGTGGCAGGCCCTAATTGGGTTCGTTGCGCCATATCTGAGAGAAGACTTATATGTCTTCCAAGTCTACCATGTAAACACCCTGATAATGCGCTGAGCATGTACCGAGAGGTATGAAGCCGATACATGACATAACAATACAATATGGACAACTACATGACAAATTTATTTGAGCAGATTTATCCCACAAGAAAAATTAATGCCTCTTTCTTTAATATGATTTGAAAAGTATCCGCATCCCCCATTGCAATGGCGGTGTTCACGGGGAATTGTTTGTCCCGCCTGGGCAAATGTAAGTAGTGACTGCAAATATATCAAACAACAGTAAAACAGAAATTCCCATAAAACGGTAGTAATAGATGCCATATGGCCTGAGGTAATTTGACAACTGGGGGTCAAATCACTCTGCCTGCATAGGCTCCTTTTAGGGTTTATCTAAAAATGAGAGTTCTGCTCGTTTAGGCAGTTTATGCTAGGGAGATTACACAGATTGATAACACAATTAACCCTGCAGATCAGCAGAAGCAGATGGTAATGAAAACACCCCTCCTATCAGCAGAGACGAGACTGATAGACCGATCAATATAAGGTCAGACGATCGATGTTTGTTATGGAAGATGGCAGACCAGTCAATACCAGCATTAGCAAAGGGTCTCAAGACTTATTCAATAGTCTCATCACCATAAATTCTAAGCATGGTATAGCCTCTATGCATATGGAATTTCTCTAGGTTCATCTGATAATGACCCTTATGCTTCAAATTGATTTTCCTTCCCCAGAGGAAGGTTTGCCAAGTCAGATGCTTTTTGTAATAGCTCTGCCCCTAGTGCACTGTACAACACAGGTGGTTTTAGGAGATTTCCCCCCTGGAAATCCCCCCCCCCCCCAGAATTCTCCCTACGGATATTTCCCCACTGGAAATCTCCCACCCTGGAAATTCCCCCCCCCCTCACTTCTATGTAATACAGATACAGTCAGAGACGACTGCATTTCAATTTTATTGTGAAATAAAAATTCTAACCCTATTACTTACCCTAACCCAAACCTTATCCCTAACCCTATCATTAACCCTAACCCTAACCTCCCCCCTAACCCTAACCCTATCCTTAACCCCATCTCTCACCCTAATCAAACCCTATCCCTTTGCAAACTTTGGGGGGGGGGGTAATTTACTGGGGGGAAATTTGCTAAGGGGAATTTTCCAGGGGGGGTGGGAATTTCCGGGTGGGAGAATTCCGGAGGGAGTTTTCCATACACTGAACAGAAATACTTTTCATATATAAGGCCATTATTCATTAGGTATGAGGAGCATATAGAGGATGACACAATTGGTATCTACCAGCAACGGCACGATTTTATGCTTGAATATCTCAGTGGAGCAAAGCTACTATCAGCAACCATGAACAGTTATTTTAGTTCACGACTACAGTTTTTCTCTCTTCTTTTTGTTAACACAGTAATGATTGTAGCTACAATGGTGCAAGACCCAATTCGTATTAACCATTTCCTGCAGATGCTGCTAATGTCATTTAGGGCTACGTAGCAGTTGGCTCACCTAAGTCCAATCAACTGACTTTGCTGGTAGAACTTGTTTTTTAGGACTAAGAGCTGAGGTTGCATCAATGAGTATGACAATCTGAATTTAGGAGGTCATACATATGTTTTTATAACCAATACAAACTTAGAAAGATCATGTAATAGGCATAGCAATAGACACCATCCTGAATCCCGAGCTAGCCCCGCCTCTACTACTAGCTTGAGTCGTCGCTGGCACTGAGGGATGTTGGGTGAAAGTAGTTTTGCCTGCTGGTTGGTGTAGTGATAGTTTGTATCCAGGTACCTGAAGTTATACTCTTCCTCAGAAAATGGGGACCGTAATGCCTAAATGCGAGTGAGGTATTGACTAGAATGCTGAGCGGACGAGATTGCCTGAATCCCTGCTATATGTGAGGTATTACAGCTATTCACAAGTTTGTATATGGGTCAGGTCGTCAGAAAGTGTAAGATTTTGCCCTTGAAGGCCCTGAAAAACTAATTTTCTAATTACTTTATATAACCTCAACAAAATTGTCAAGGTACATCTCCTCACCTCAGAAGACCAAAAAATACCGATCTAGGCCATCCGGTTCCATTTTTATTGCTTGTTTTGTGTCATGTAACGTCCGGTACCAAAATAATGAAATATGGAGGTAATTGAAGTTGCTCTCAGTAATATAAGAATGTCCCATTATGCATAACAAACACATGAAATAACAAGGCCAATATGTCTATTATTGACTTCAATTACAGAATGGAACAAAATTTGAGGTATGCATGCACAGTAGCCAGCCTCCTACATGATGATAAAAGTACCGGACGTTACGTAACGTTCGGTACTTTTATCAGAATTATTTCACATAAGCTGCTCTCATATGGAGACAAATGCTGGTAGACACAAAATTTCTTCACCAAATTAGGGGATGATAGGGTCCTTCATATGGGTAATAATAAAGATTTTGAAACTTTATTTTTTCCATGTTTTATAACGGATTTAGATTTAGGTACCGGACGTTACAAATTACAGATTTCCATTTTGAAAGACACATCATGAAAAATTCTCACTTAGTAACATGTCCAAACCTCATGGAAATGATACCTATGATCATAGACAATACAAAAAATAACTTTGGGATACTCTCTAGTGTTCTTTATTCAATACAGGACACTTTTAAAAAATACAAAAGTATAAAAAAGAACAAATTTGGTCGTTTTTTCACTTCGGCAGGCTATAAGTCATAAAGTTTTTGATGGATGACCACAAATCTACATTTTTCTGATAGCCCTAAGTGTTCTCTATCAAATGAGTCTATGTAAGACAAGATTGGTTCACAACTTCTTTCTCCAGAGCCATAAAAGTCCAAAATGACCCAAAAACACAAAATCTACTGCTTTCTGGCGACCTGACCCATATCACCATAAGAGCCTTGCACCCTCCGCTACCAGTCTCCACCCACTCTTGATATTTGCTGCATTCACCTGGGGGTATAAATCATGAGAATAGGAAGAGGTGAACCATGTTCTTTCATCTTGGATTCCCAACCTCCACCTAAGGGTTTTGAAAACAGTATGTAGGTAGTTGATTTATGATTGGGGAGAGCTGTAACCATCATGATGATCATTTCCACCCCAACCAACTGTCCAAAGCATGTACAGCCTCTACAATGTGAAAATAAAATAAAACTTGTGAATTTAACAGGCACCCCTCAACTATACGGTTATCATCTTGGAGTAGTTTGGAATTAGTATCTTTTGTTTTCTCCGGGAAAAGATTTCTGTCATTATAACCTTAGGCGCTCGGGGAGGGAGGCAGGAAAATGAAATTGTATAACGTCTAGTACTGTATATGTATTGCAGTGATGCCCTCGAGGCTTTTCAATAAAACCTAAACACCTTAAGACTTCAATCACACCCAAATATGGCCAAATCGTGTTAGATTTATACAAGCTTTACAAGGAAGGGCGTTTTGTCACCAGTTCCTAAGCTTTCAGATCCCCCGGGTAGAGTAAGTAATTACTTGAGCAGTGACTCAATAGAATCTGTCCTTGGTGGTGACAGATTAAACCTGACGGCGGCCTCTGGATACAATCTCTGTGCCACGTCTATCTCCCGTACACAGCTAATTAGACAACCACTAGGGAGCCTTAACGGTACACTATAAAAAAATGTCATCGAAATAATGACAGAATCGTTGTCCTAAAGTTGCTAGAGATCTGCCGTTACTTTCACAGAGATGTTGTTATTTTCACAGACATTCCTTGAACCATCATACTGCCACCTCAGGGTCCCTGTAAAACTACACTGGCTCTCTGCTGTGATTGCTGTGGTTCACTGTTCAGTTTTACAAGTATCCCTGGTGGTTTCAACAGTTATTTTTACAGTGTATGTTTGCAAGGAAAATACACAGACACAAAAATCCTCTTAGATTCACCCATGATTAACATATTTTTCAGTTAAATGACATTTGAAGAGCAGCACTGCAAATGGGAAAATATTTTATGATCACTAGTTCCATAAAACTTCCAACTATTGGAATGAACATGTCTCCTCTTACACATTATTTATCTTTTCCAATGACTCCTTTGTTTAGTTTTACCAGGATCCCTGGTACATCCAATGGTTATTTCTTACAGTGTAGTTGCTTTAAGGCATAATGGGATAAACATATATGGAGAAGGAAGGACAACCAGGAAGCCACAGACAGAAGTTCTCAGCATGCAGCAATTCCAGATATTGGAAAGTTTGAAAGCTCTGGAAGCACTTAGCAGAGCCCTGGAACGTGATCAGCCACTGTGGACTGAAGATAAGATAGTGCAGTAGAATAGAAGCCAGTCTCAACCTTCCAAATTAAGGGGTTCATCATATTCCATCACAGATGCGTTAAAGAGATTGCACCAAGCTCATGGACAGCAGGAAGGCATTTCTCAAGATGCGGCTAGATCCCATAGTGTGATCCCTCACAGCGCAGAGCAGCCGTAGTGCACTTACTATGACTACCCACTCCAATTCTCAGGATTTCAAATTGCAGTGGCTGTATCTGGATGTACCATTTGAGAATGCCCTCCAGGTGCCAGTTTAAGACCAGTATTCAATCAAAATCTGTCACTTAAACCTGATGATATCCCATCATAGATGTTGTAAAGAGATTGCATAATTTATAAGATACCTGTCACAACCAAATTCTCTTCCAAATTAAACTTAAATATTTCAACTTATTGCATTGGAGCAAATGTCATTTCTTCAACACCGTCATGACCAAAGCATCACCATCGTAACAATTTCCTTATTCACAATATTTTCCCATAACAACCACAAGATGGGCTTGCACTGATTGCAGACACGGAATAAACTAATAGCACAGTGCCTTATTCACATCTCATGTGGCTCGGGTAACCAGATTAGTAATCTAAAATCCATCTTCTCAATTGCAATCATTGTGGAATTGCTTTGATTATAAAAAAAAAAGGTGTTGAATCTGTGCAGAATCCAGTCATAATCAGTCAAGGACTGGTTAGCCCTTTAAAGGCCGCTGATGCATTAATGCATCATGCCCATTGGTCGTCATGATACACCAATGAAGTGCTGATGAAACTGCTCACCAGCACTTCATTGGAGCATCATGCCGACCCTCCGGGAGTATTTATATCAACCCCGTAGGGTTGTCATGATGCTCCAATGAAGTGCTGGTGATCAGACTCACCAGCACTTCATTGGTGCATCATGATGACCAATGGGCATGATGCACTGCTGCCTGAGCTGCCTTCATATGGTGTAGACCGAGCTTCATATAGGGCCTCATACATAATCAGTAAACATGCTTTGATCGATGAGTGTTTGCCGCAGCAGGAAAATAACATAGGGATATGTACGGTCTGTGGTAAGCTGTCAGCAAACTGTCAATGTTTGTAAGGCTTATCAAGGATGTTATATCACAGTATATGGCATGCTGAAATATGCTGGGGTTTGCATGTGTGCCTAGTGTAAAAACGTTGACTGGGTTTATGGGATAGTGAAATATGAACATAACATATAGACATACCGGCGTTACCGCCTCGTAAACATAACCTACTTCACCCACAGCCCTGTCCTCCTTTCTATATTCAACGCAGCACAAGATCCAGCTTTTGTTACCTTCTGGTCAGCAACAGGCTCGGTCGAGTCCCAGAGGTTTTCAAATCAATTACATTAGCCCTCTAATATTTGCTCTCCCTGACTATTGAAAACAATCGAAAACGAAGGTCAGTTCGGCTTTTGTGGGGTGTTGGCCACTGTTTGTCAGAGGCTTCTTGTTGGTCACGTTCTAGTGTCCATTCAGCTGCACAAGCTGTGCTTCTGACCAATGTCCCCAGGAGGGTATTGCAAATAAGAGAATAGGTAGTTTTGCCTAAGAAGTGTTTTACCTTGAGTACACAACTTTCCTTCGTGTGACTCTTTTTAATGCTGTATAAAAGCAGTCATGAAGTACTAAACCAGGAGGCCTTTGCCAAAAAGAGAAAAAAAACCAAAAACTAAAATGTCTATGTTTATGTATTGCCAAATGATTTTTTTCACAAACCAGTTTAGATGAAACGTACATGTGCATTCTGCTATGAATTTCTTGTCAATACCATGAAATGAGTTAGACCATCTATCAGTTCTGTCTGAGAAAAGGTTAAAATGCTCTTCCTTGTTATCTTTATGATGTGATGTGAGTAGGTCACCTTTCAGGAGTAATCGAGTTCCTCCTTCTATGAGTGCTACTCAGAATAACAGCAGGCAACAGTGAGCCAGAGTGGAAGGCATTTCATTATGCAATACAGACCATTTTCTATCAAGGCAGGCGATGTTTTTCTATAAGTTGGAGGATGAAACAGAATATGTTTTCTTTTTCAAAAGTGAGTTATTTAGAGCTTAGTGCTCTCTTTACCGTATCTGCAATAGCCTTCTAAGATATTTGATCTACCCAAAAGGGAGCAATCGAGGCTCTACTATCTAATACTGCCATCTGTGTAGCACCAACCGCTTTATTGTGGGAATGGGGCAGATTCACTGGGGATTGCCCTTTGTATTTATAAACGCATATCAAAGCAATAGCAAATCCAGAATGGACACATTTGGATCAATGCATTTATAATTCAATGAACAACAAACATGGTTTCTTTTTTTTTATTCTGCTATTTACATGAGGCAATGTGACATTATCCCCAACCTGTCAAACATATCTCATGCAGCAATAGGTGAGGCTCCACTACGCGATTTTTTTCTGAGAATCGCAGCAATTCTCAGAAAATGGGAGACAAACATGGGTTAAAGAGAAGTATTTGTTACCATTACAAGGTAGAATGTGTATTTTGAGGGAGCTATTTGTTTATCTGGGGATGTGATTGTGTGTGATCTCAAGCATGCTTGTGTTGTCAAAGAGATGTTTTTGTTTACTAAATCAAGCTGATGTAATGTAAACATTGCAGACTGTCACATTAGGGAGTCTCTGCAACTCAATATCAGATAGGTTTGATTTTTACAGTACAAGACCCTGGGATCTGTGTGACTGCTGTGTTGTTATTTATATTTTGCTGTGTTGATGTTTATATATTGAACTCCCACCCAATCACGTTACATGACACAAAACAAACAATACAAATGGAACCGGATGCCCTAAGTCAGTATTTTTTGGTTTTCTGAGCTGAGGGGACGTCCCTTCTCAATTGTGTTAAGGTTATATAAAGTAATTAGAAAATTAATTTTAAAGGCCCTTCAGAGGCAGAATCTTACACTTTCTGACGACCTGACCCGTTTACATATTGAACTCCCGCCCAATCACAGAGTCTATGCAGGTGCAGGTTAGTTTGTAAATATGGCACACAAGGAGAGAGATCACCTATGAAATGACCCCTGAAATCTCATGTTTACATTTTTGCATCTCATGTTTACAATCTAGGAATGTCAACACCCTATATAGCTTAGGCACTATAGGGATAGCAGTTAGTGAGAATGTGCCAAACAATCGCGTAGTGGAGCCTCCACTAATAGATCATGCGCTGTTATATCTACTACAATGAAGCAAATTACTCAAGAGTATGACCTACTAGGGCCAAAGAGAGATTTGCCACATACACATCACATACATTTGTGACCAATCCCTACAAAGTAGTTTTGAATTCACCCATTTAGAAACAGCTGGAAGGCATAAAAATAGCCCAGTGCCACATTTCTTTTCTAGAAAACCAACAATTTGTATTTAAACAGGTATATTTTTTTGTGCGACATTTAATTCATTTTGTAGTAATGGGTCAAGTTTATGCACCCCTAAACCTAGGCCCCAAAAAGCTATCGTCAAAAGTCATTGAGGTCCTTCCTATAGAGGCTAAACCCGACCTTGCACCAAAGGGATCCTTCCCTTCAGAGCCAGGGGATTAACATTGTAAATACAGATTTAGCACCTCCTCTTGGGAAAAGGTGGTAAAGACCAGCGTAAAGACCTTTGTATAATTCCCCCTACAGCAGTTGGCTCTATCTAGAGTGGTTGGCAAGGAGAGGTCCTAATGGGATTTAGAAGTTTGGTCATGACTGATAATGTGATCTCAACCATTCACCTTTGAAGCTATTTCAGCTTCGAAACCATTTCTCACCAAGCGCCTGAGATGTCAAATTAATTTCATATAGTGGAAACTAGTTGATTTTCTATAGCTTTAGCGATGCAACATCATAGATCTATCAACATGCATGGATGTCCTGCACATGGGGCACTTGCTTCGAGTGAGGAAAGTGCAAAGCGGTAGTACATATTTAAAGAGGCTGAACATGCAAAATGACCGTGCAGATTACAAATGCTCGCGATGACAACACATGGGATACATGGTCCCCTCTGAACAGATTGTCACCAGCCTCTGGCGAGTGCCACTGATCCCGTAACACTATGAAGAATGAGATCACTATGTACTGTTATTGGCAGGTGATCTTTTCTTTGGATACACAACAAATCCTCTATTCACGGCCAACTGACGGCCATCAGTCACTTGCGGACGGCGTAGGGACAGTATCATTAGCCCTTTAATTGTTCATGGAGCATGATTATTTGGTTCACTATTAATCCCTAATCTTTGTAATTCCACTATCACTGCACACCAGCGGTTGAGTCTGGCCGCCTGTTGGCCACAATCACTGCGTGTGACGTCATGACCTCTTATATAGTTGGGCCTCAAAATGAGGCTCGCTCAAATCAGCTGCCTGTAGCATCAGGCTGATCCAGATCAACTGCGTATAGCACTACAAGTGATCTAATTCTCCATACCGTTACGGCCCTCAGTGGATCAGTGGCGCTTGCAGAGGCATATGATATCTGTTCAGAGGGGTGATACATGCCACAATGTGAATATATGAAAGGGGTATGTATCGTGTGTTCAATATCAATGCTGGGAAATCATATATGCACTATTACTTATTTACATATAAGCTGGTGTACTCATTAACAGATAACATTATAGTTTTTGTTTACAGCTACTAATGTGACTGCGCAGATCCTTTGCACACCAGTCACAAAGCCGTCTGGAAGGTTTCAGCTGGTGTGTTTATGCTCTTACACCCTTTTCACAGCCTTTCTTTACACTTATTATTCAGGCAGGAACACACTGATTGAAATGTAGCTTTGTAAAGATATTGCTGGTCTTAGACTGCATGAAACCCAATACCTTTAGATGGTGCTTATAGCTGACCCATTTTGCTTTAATTTCATTTAAATAAGCAGTGTTGTATCAGCTTTAAGACACCTTGCCAGCTTTACTGGTGATTGGAGTATTTACAGTATTTCGCTAATTCAGGTACTCCCACAACAAAGTGAATATAGCAAATGTAACTTGAAATTCATATTTCCATGTCTTCTATTTTCAGGTGAGTGGAGTTTTATTCTGTATAGCAGACTACATGTGTGAAGCCTAGGGACTTTGAAGGTACACTGTAAAAATTGTCATCACGATATCGACATAATCCTCGTCCCAATGTTGCCAGAGATCCATAGTATTTTTCACGGACATGTCAAACTTTTCACAGAGATTCCTTGAACCAGCATACTGCCACCTTGGGCTTCTGTAAAAACTACACTGGCTGCCTGCGATATAATTACAGTAGTTGACTTTTCAGTTTTACAAGATTCCTTGGTAGATTCAACAGTTTTCTTTCAGTGTAGTGATGCTTGTATCTTCTCCCAGTAATCCTAAAGTCTTGTGTCCACAGGGCGATAGAATTGGTAAGCGACAAAATTTCCGACGACAAAGGCACTTTTGTCATCCATTCCCGAAGACAAAACAGCTTTTATCGTCCATTCCTGACGACAAATATCAAACATGTTAGATATTATCTTTGGAAATGGACAACAATAGTGGTTTGTCATCGGTGATTTTGTCACTCACCAATTCTGTCGCCCTGTTGACTCACGGCTTAAGACTAACAGGAACCTGGGAACTCAGTTGAAAAGGATAGGTCTAAGGGAACGTTCAATTATGTCACTGTTATTTAAGCATGTTTCAGGACCCAGCCCATCCCCTTGTCACTGTTTTTGTATGGAACATATAGAGGAAGCCAAAGACCCGACACCCCCACCCCCTAAGCAGTGATGTAATTGTTGAACGTTCTAAAATAGGCAATGTGTTAACACAAAGGAAACAAAACCAACAGGCACATTCCACACACACATGAAAAAGAAAATGTAGTGTCGTTAGGGTCCTGAGTGTTCTAAGTTCTATCTATCCTAATCCTCTGCCCCACCCCAGCTCCATTGAGGACATGTTTCTGATGGAATATAGAACCATCCAAGTATCAGGTAAAGCAGAGGCGTGCAAGAAGTGCATGGTAAATATGTACTCAGTAGGTTACTATGTGAGGTTAAACATGTACTGGCCTCACCAACCCAGTCCCATCCTCAAGGTATGTCCAGTCACAGCCTCCTTCACTTCTCCCACGGTGCCTTAGGCATAGAAAGGACATGCTTGTACACTGGTTACACCACACCCACAGCTGAATCTGATGCTTTTCATGCAGCACGCACATGACCTAAAAGCGCACATAGATAGGCTATGCAGTGGAAATACAGGTCTTCAGGCTAATGCCAGGAATCCACTAGGCGGCACGGAGTGGCAGCGTCAAAGGCGTCACAGGTTTTCCGTGCACGGGGGTATCCTTTCCGCCTGCCAATACAGGAACACAGTGTTTCGCATCAGTGTTTCGCTACGAAATTGCTGCGAAATGCTGCATTCCTGTATTGGCAAGCAGAAAGGATACCCCAATGCACAGAAAACCTGTGATGCCTGTGATGCTGCCGCTCCGTGCCGCCTAGTGGAGCTTGGGCTATAGTGAGGTAAGAGGCCACTGGTGGCCTAGTAAATATTAGTTGCTGGTTGAAGCAGTTAGGTTTACCTATCACTATATCTAAGGAACTACCGTTTATTTTCATGGTAATAGAAAATGCGCTTTTCCAAGCAAGTAGTTTGACAAAGAGTCAGATGGAGGGCCAGCCATATAAAATAGTGCAGTTAGTGAACAATAATGATAAGGCGATTAATTGGATTTAGTAATATAAACCTTAGGGGTTCCCCTTTCATCAACCATATCGAACAATACTGTATTGCAAAAATAAAGAATTCTTTTTTAATCCCAATGTACTGTTTTCACATTAATTGTTCAGGCCTAAGGAATCACCACATTACAATAATTGTGGAAAGATAATGAAGACAATGGCCATGGGTTCTACTTATATCTCCTAAGATTGCATTCCCTTACATTCACTAAGAATCACTCAATGAAAATGTGATCCTTTTTTTATCTCAAGTTGAATACAAGAGCCCCATAGGTTTAACCAAGGGCCTCTGTATCACACACCCCAGTGTGATAACCCTCCCCGTATCACACTGCTAGGGAAAACATCCAAAATGGTCAAATAATTGATGATAAAATAATTTCTAATGCTGAATAAATGGAATTTTGAACATATCTGACTAAAATAACTTGAGATGAATACAAAGGAGCACTAGAATTAGTGAGCACTGAGGATTATCACACTCGGTTTTGCCTCGTGTGATAACCCTCAGTGCTGACCAATTCTCGTGCACCTTTGTCTATGTATTCTGGTCATAAGCCCTTTTAGCCCTGCCATTTAATAACAGCATTTCAAACCCCTTCTGTGTAGACCTTCTCTGTTTTAAGAAGAATGAATAAGATCTAGCTGAAGCAAATGAAGAAACTGTAATAATACAGTGTCCAAATAAACAGCAACTTCTATTAACCCCACAACGCTGAGGTCGGAGTTCAATCGGCAGATACAAAGCAACAACTTCTAGACAATATAAATGCTATAAGGGAGAGCAGCAGGCCCTTCTGTTACATTGTGTGACGTCACATTTGCCCAAATTAAGTTGGACCTTCACTGTAAAATAGAAAAATTGTCAAAATAATGACAGAATCCTCATCCCAAAGTTGCCAGAGGTCCGTTGTTATTTTCACAGAGATGTTGTTATTTTCACAAAGTTTCCCACACTGCTACCTGGGGCCTCTTGTGAAAAACTACACTGATTCGCTGCTACTTATACAATTACGGTGGTTCACCGTTCAGTTTCAACAATTATTTTTTTACAGTGTGGGAAGAAAAAAGAGAAAGTATTCTGTGATCAGCATATGGTGAGGTATTTGAGTGGCAGTAGGGGCTGAAAGTATAACTTATAGGTGTATAATCAATGAATGCACCCTGATCAATGGATGGCTGCTGTGCCAGGAAATGTTAGACGAGAAATGTATGGGTTCTCAACCCTTGAGGGTGCACTGCCAATCTTTCTGAGCCTAATCAACATACCATATAAATGTGCGCACAATCCATATTGCTTATGATTCTATTATCATACAGCCTCTGCTGGGACAGCACCCACCCATCCTGAGACACCCCAACTGCTATTGTCTTTATAGGCAAAAACACTGAATAGCTCTAAGAAAAAGAATAGTTCTAGTACCAGTCATACTGTTGGTGATGTAAAATCTTTAAGAATTACAAACAGAGTGTTTGCTGCATTGTATAAATTGTCTAGGAGACTGCTAGGGAAAATGTTTGTAGATAATGATACTGACAATGCTAACGATAATGATAATGTTTATAGATATGTGTTTATGATTATGATCTGATAGAATCAAACCATTCTACAAAGACCTTCTGTCTCAGAGTCAGAAAATGTTGGCAAGAAAAAGATTGTACATGTGTCCCTTTCTTGTTTGCCTAAATCCAAAGTTGGATCTGTTATAAGATGGAATGACGGATCCTTGATCCAATGATTGACTTTGTAATTGCATCAACCGTTTTCATGGCTGATAAAGAGGAGATTTGCAAAAGATCAAGATGACAGAGTAGGTCTTCCAGCACTCAGGCAGACAGAAGAAGATGATACTGGTGTGATTGGCTGTGTTTTAACAAGATTCCTACCAAAATTAATCAGGATCAAGATAAAAGTTAATTGATTACAGTTAATAAGTCTTAATCTGAGGATGCTCAAAATATTTTTGTAGCCTACTATAATTTTAACCAGACATCTTCATCCTCTTAAATTTAAAGATAACTACCAGATATTGTAATGACATCGCAGAGATCAGAACTGGCAAATCTTTGCTCCATTGCCGTTACAAAATAGTAAAATTACAAAATTTCTCTTTTTGCAAAAAAGGCAAATGATGAAGCATGATAAATAAGTCCCTATCATAGGTAAACACATCCCTTAGTGTCTGCATGACATTCTCCCGAAAACAATGCCTGTTCCCTCTGCATGAATAGTCCAATATGGCACGATTATACCCACTTATGTCATAAAACGACCCCCTACCCTATTGCCTTTACACCCTGCCTGTTGTGCGCTATATACTCTTGTTGCTGGTAGTTGTACTTGATACATAAATTCTAATTGCACAGAGCAAGCGTAGGCTATTACCTTTAATCGGTATCTCTAATTCTGAGGGTTTCAAAATCATAGCTGCTGTGCTTAGTTGTAGCATGTTGAGAAATGCCTTCCCCATTCAGCTTGATTATGAAAATGCTGCTACATGAGAAGTGCCTACACTGTAAAAACAACTGTGGACTATAGAAGTTAACCAGTGAATGTCTGTTCCTCAAACTTGTCCACATATATCTGTATGATATTAGGGCCCTAGACAGGGGGGTCCTGTGTCACTTGTCGATTTTAAGAAATGGGTCTTGTCCCCTTGTCGATTTTGAGAAGTTGCTTTGTCTCTTGTCACCCAACCCCATGTCCCTTGTCGATTTTAAGAAGAGGCCTTGTCCCCTTGTCGATTTTAAGAAGTTGTTTTGTCCCTTGTCACCCAACCCCATGTCCCTTGTCGATTTTAAGAAGAGGCCTTGTCCCCTTGTCGATTTTAAGAAGTTGTTTTGTCCCTTGTCACCTAACCCCATGTCCCTTGTCGATTTTAAGAAGAGGCCTTGTCCCCTTGTCGATTTTAAGAAGTTGTTTTGTCTCTTGTCACCCAACCCCATGTCCCTTGTCGATTTTAAGAAGTGGCTTTGTCCCTTTGTCGATTTTACCCATCTGGGGCCCTTACCTTTCCCCCTTTGTCTTTGAAACAGGTCAAATCCCTTAATTTGGTAGTAAATCAGACTTTGTTTTCAGTAGACTGCTGCAATGTGTAGTAGATTGCTATCACACTAATATTACTTGTTTGCCTCCTGAGCCCATCACACCTACTTGACCTGATGATATAATTGATTGGTAGTTAGAAGGTCTTACTTAACTAACAGCAAACTTGACTGTGCCCAATGATTGCTCTACAATGTGTATAGCTATTTATGTCAAGGTGAATATCGATGCTCCATTGACAATGCACTAAACCCCCGTATTGCACCCCTACATTAAATAACCAGCGCCAAATCCGCAGGATGACGTCATAGGTCCATTGCGCATGCGCAGCCTTTTTGAAACGTAAACATTCAAAATGGCGGCGTTCAGGATTTCGCGATGACAATGGGTAAATAAGAGTTAATTATGGATTATATTGATGAAATATTGATTAATTATCAACCCAAACACCTTGACATAAATGTAAAGATGAACTCTGATCAGTTTGAGCTTCCTGTTTCTTCACTCGCGTGTCCTGCGTGCTCCGGAACGGGCAGGACACGCTCGTGAAGAAACGGTCAGCTCAAACTTCTCATCGTTCACCTTTACAATTTTAGTCAATTAACAGCCAATACACATTAAACAGTGTTTGACAATGACCTTGTTCATTACAAGTAGTGGGGCTTGATCTACATTTATAAATGCCACTCTAGATTAATGTGATAAATTGGTTTCAGGTTCACTGGCAGAGGCTAGTGTCATATTGAGAATTCTTACTACAAATGAATTATCATAGCCCAAAATGACATTTAGACCGTTTTTACCGCTATTTCAATGTACCTACCTAAGTATAGACCTAACTCGGACTGTAGGCCATACCTACAGTCCGAGTCTCTCTGGACTAGATGTTATAGGGTTAGGTTTAGGGTTAGGAATAGGGTTAGGGGTAGGGACAGGATATGGTGAGGCTGACTGTGGTAAAACCTGATGGGGGGGAAATTCCTAGAGAGGAGATTTTATAGGGGGGGGGGATTTCCAGGGGGGATCCCTTTCATTGTATAAATAGAGCAATGTTCAGAGGCGGATGCCAGATCCTTCTATTATTCATAAGGTATTGCACCATGTAGCGATGATTGTATGGGTATACAACTTATGGTAGGTTGCTCACAGAGGATCTGAATAACTAGATGATGTTAATAGGAAATGAACTATTTTTTGTTCATGGTGGTATAATGATTTATGCTATCTGTTTATTAATATCCATATGTAATTGGTCCTAGTAGAAAGGTGGCAACACCCATTTCCATGTGGAGATACTATCAGGATGTCTGCGAAGTGTTCATATTGGTTATATGTAGCAGTGTTTTGGACTCTCATAGAATAGGACAGCCATACTGCCTGACTTTCTTTTTCTCTCTCACCGAGGCAGATATCAGGTAAAACAATTTATTGCCGTAGAATGAATGAGACAACTGAATGTCCCTCCAATATAAAGAGAGGTATTAACTTGAATCTTGATGTCATATTCGTGTGGAGGCGGTTTCTTTCTTCTTCATAACAGGAAGGCATTTCTCAGGATGGTATGACTACACCATGTTCAAATCGTAATGGGATCCTTCATGTTAATGCCATTACAGCCCTGCATTCAGTGGTCACTAATGGTTGCACTTGTACGACTCCCCTACCAAACTCTATGTAATTACTGCATTAGGTGTTGATTGTACAGAGCAGTGGATTACCTACAGCCACCCACCCTAACTTTGAGGGTTTTAAATCATAGCAGCTGTGTCTAGTCCTACCATCATGTGAAATGCCTTCCCGAGGCCCTTGGGTAATCTGGAGGACATTTCTCAAGATGGTACGACTAGACAGAACCAGTACGACTTAAAACCCTCAATATCAAAGTGAGTGATTGTAGGTAACACACTACGGCTACTCTGTACGATCAGCACTTAAGGCAGTTATTACTTCCCAGCAAATTGTCGTTATCTGTCGCCATGATTGGTCATCAATGGTGACTCCTTTTTGAGTGATAACTCACTGCGTCATCTTTCGCCACTGTGTGCCAGTCTCACATGGAATGGCAATTTATCACAACAGTAACCAACATGATCTCACTCACTGCGTGAGTATGCGCCACCCCTTGTCATCCCTCACAAAGCATGGTGACTTATCACCACCATCGCCAACATGGATCTAACTCACTGCGTGAGTATGTGCCACTGCCTGTCAACTCTCACTCAGAATGGCGGCTTATCACAAGCATTGCCAACATGGATCTGACTCACTGTGTGATTATGTACCACTCCCGTGCCACTGGCATCAACTCTCACACAAAATGGCGACTTATCACTACCATTGCCAACATTGGTCTCACTCAATGCGTGAACTTGTGTCACTCCATGTCAATGCTCTCTGAGGATCGCATCATCTGTCACTCACTCTCACTCAGAATGGCAACTTATCACCACCATTGCCAGCCTTTGTCTCACTCAATGCGTGAATTTGTGTCACTCCAAGTCAATGCTTTCTAAGGATTGCATCATCTGTCACTCACTCTCACTCAGAATGGCAACTTATCACCACCATTGCCAAAGTTGTTGAGACAGCACCACTGTTCAACATGTAGCCTATCTAGGAAGTGTGGGCATAGTATAAGTCCCATACTTATCAAATGTGCTTTGTTGCACACTGATTTCCATGTAATACTTCAGGGTTGAATCAAACAAGATTATATAGAGAAAATATCAATTGAATTTAGATAGAGGTATCTCTAAAATAAAAGCAACTATCCATAAACACCTTTTCTCTGGTTACAGGAAAAATACATAAGAAAGTATCTACATGAACACATTGTCTGTGGTTAGAGGGAAGATACATATGGCAATACCTTCTCTGGCAAAACATACATTGATCTGGCAGATGTGAGGCTGCATGATTACCAATGTCGATGATCATGAGCTTTTCATCTAACAAGATGAGTGATCACCAGCATCGCCATGACTGGTGAGTCTGAGTGATCACCACTCTCGCCATCCATGGTGAACCTGCGCTATGACGTGGTGCGCATTTCATCTAGCGAGGTGAGTGATCAACCGCCTTGCAATCCCTGGTGAGTGTGAGTCATCACGATCCTCGCCAACCATGGTGAATGTGCATTATGGAATGGTGTGCGTTTCATCTAGCGAGATGAATGATCACCTGAGTGACCATCCCCCGTGAGTGTGAGTAATCATGATCCTTGCTATTTGTGGTGAATGTGCGTTATGACGTGGTGTGCGTCTCATCTAGCGAAGTGAGTGATCACTCATGTCACCATCCCTGGTGAGGATGAGTGATCACTCATGTCGCCATCCCTGGTGAGGATGAGTGATCACGATCCTCGCCATCCCTGGTGAACATGCACTATGACAAGGTGCGTGTTTCATCTAGCGAGGTGAGTGATCACCTGCGTCGCCATCCCTGGTGATTCTGAGTGATCACCATCCAGGCCATCTGAGGTGAGGCCATGTGATCACCACCATTGCTATTCCTGGTGATCTTGTGCTATAGCGACGTCGTGTTCCATCTAGCGACATGTGTGAGCCACTTCACACAGGTTGACGAGGAATCACGACAATTTGCTGGGTTAGGTTTTGGTAGGGCAATCGCACCAGTGTGATTATTAGGGACCACTAGATGCAGGGCTGTAATGGCATTTAACTAAGGGATCTCACTACGACTTGTAGGGGGTCTAGTCGTACTATATTGAGAAATGCCTTGTGACACTTCTAAAACTAATGCCAAGCAGTGGAAAGGTTCTGGGCTCTAGCTGAGTGGGAACTGGAAGACACTCTTGTTCTAAACTGATGGGCAAAAGTGGGGAGTAGTGAATAATCATTACATGGGCCTATTTCTCATCCTATCATTTCTGTTGCTCTTGTAATTTGCCTCCTCCTCCAGTGAAGGTAGTAGGACCTGATTGTAATGAATGCTTATTGCAAAAGGTCATTAGCTGGTATCCTAGTAGATAAGACTATATGGGTGTGTTCACAATGAACATAAACAATACACAAAAGCTTCACCTATCAAATAAGGCACTCGCATTTCTGTCTATAGTAGGGAGTTTAAGATGACGACTTGTACGGCAACGTGTACGTCTAGAATGATAGAAAATGGTAGACTAGACCTTGTCGTAGACGTTACAAGTAGACAAGTCTTAAACTCCCTAGTAATGGGAATGGACCTTGGGTATCTTTATCCTTTTGGAAAATCTGCAATTAAAGATAAGTGTGGGATTTTGGTACTTTCGCTCTGGGAATGTTAATATAATTGATAATCAGTACAGTCCTTGTTCAAATTACTTCTGGGAATATCTACAAAGATATTGGCTTTTTGATGCCAAAACAACGTCCAATACACAATGGATAAAGGATGATACAATGACACACTTTAGGTCGACCGGAGATGGGCCAGTCTGCATCAGCTGACAGGGACGTTTGTGTGTTAGTCCCATCAAATCTGACAATATCAAACATGTCAGAGGTTCCCGAACAGATCAAGACGGTACTCCTTAACTACCAATTGAGTTCGGCCTGTATGTGGTTGCAGTTACAGAAACACACTGTCAAGGGTGGCGTTTTAGCTTCCTTCAGAAAATGATACCCCGACTTGCCCCAGGAGTATTCCCACCTTAACTAAGAGCTGAATGGGTCATCAGATAAAGTCAAAGCAAAAGCTGGCTGCCATCACTTGTCTGTTTTACTGCCCCATCTTTGCAGGCCTTAGTAATGAAGCATACTGGTGGTATGACCGAGCTAAGAGATGAGCTGATTGGCCACCTACGTGCTCTTCCGTGGCCAGCATCCCACTGCCTCAATTGTCCAATGGCATTTATTGTTCTGAAAAATATAGGTCATGAATATTCTTCAATGGAAAGGCTTTGTAAGAATATGCTGTATTTATCGTCACTTTTATCTTACCTCTTGTTTCCAAATAATGCACTAACCGTAAAATAGAAAAAAAAAGAAAAAGTGGATAACTATGTACCTTAGATTTCATTGTAGCACATAAGGAATTAGATAAGAACTATCTATATCGATCAAACTGTGACACCCAGAGGGCGTTGCTCCTATTGTAAAAAGAGCTGTGAGTATGTGCCCTCTTTTCTAAACACAAGTTGTGCACTGCTTCACCAAAGTACTTGCACTCACCACATCAGTCTGAAAAGTCACCTGCCTTGTTTAAAGCAGAGAGAGCTGCACTATCAGGTACCTACTCATGTCACACACTCTATAGTATATTATACTGACTGACTTCTCCCAACTAGGTACCTACTTAAAGGCCGCATTTTTAGCACCGTACTTGAATGACCACTTGTGAGCAACAAAAGGGACAAGTTATAGCTACATGAAAAGAAAGGA
This sequence comes from Acholoe squamosa, assembly GCA_949317995.1. Taxonomy (NCBI): domain Eukaryota; kingdom Metazoa; phylum Annelida; class Polychaeta; order Phyllodocida; family Polynoidae; genus Acholoe; species Acholoe squamosa. The sequence goes on along the minus strand of OX439036.1, from coordinate 109,933,010 downwards.
CTAGAAAATGAGGGCATTTTTAGCCAGCTCTTCCTTTTACTATAGGAGCAACATCCTCCTGAGGGTGTTGGTGGTCACAACCTTCTCCACCCTCGGGAAGCCTTCAAAGGGAGAGCACAGGAAAGGGTCGGCAGGAGCATGTTGCTCCTTTGGTAAAAAGAGCTGTCAGTAGGTACCCTCTTTTCAAAAGAAGTCACGTCCTGCTTCACCATTCAACTTGCACTCACCACATTAGTCTGAAAAGTCACCTGCCTTGTTTAAAACAGAGAGAGCTGCACCGTACTTGAATGACCACTTGTGAGCAACAAAAGGGACAAGTTATAGTGACATGAAAAGAAAGGACTGGAAATGAGGGGATTTTTAGCTAGCTCTTCCTTTTACTATAGGAGCAACACCCTCCCGGTGTAGCGAATCACCGCCCATGCTGAACCTGATGCTGTTTGAGCAGGTTATTTATGGCTAAAGATCAAGGGGATCCACTATGGCAAGGTCACAAAAATACAGTTCCATCAAAGGAAAAGTGTGTAAGGAGGATTGCAAAAGGAATCCTTGTTTATATACCTAGATAGATGGAGCAGATGATTTTCTTATGCATAGGCTCAGTAACTGTAGTAAGGATGGTATGGTGATTTATATCATGGCCGTGATATCCATATATGCCATCAGTGGTAGTAGAAAGGTGGAACCACCCATTTCCATAGAGATATATTCATAAACGGATGCCTTCAATAAAATCATATTGCCTTAAGTTGGTGGTCTTTTGGTCTCACATAGAATAGCACAGCAATACTGTCAACTGGACCTGTTTGTCCTCTCGCTGTCCTGGTATTATCAGAGGCTGAAGAAGGGACTGTAGGCCCTGATACAATTAGAAATGGTTGGCAGTTTTTTGTCAATGCCTAAAAAAGGCACCATAAAAAGAACAGGTGAATGAATTTTGAAATCTGAAATCAGACATCCTTTTAGAAATATTATTTTTTCCTTTGGAGTCAGGGGTGTGGACATTAAGAGATTAAATGAAATTCTATATAAGAAGGAGAAAACTAACCTTGTTAGGGCCCTAGACAGGGGGGTCCAATGTCCTTTGTCGATATTAAGAAATGGTTCTTGACCCTTGTCTCTCACCCCCATGTCCCTTGTCGATTTTAAGAAGTGCTCTTGTCCCTTGTCCTTAAGCCAATGTCCCTTGTCGATTTTAAGAATTCCACCTTGTACCTTGTCACTCAACCCCATGTCCCTTGTCGATTTTAAGAAGTTGCTTTGTCCCCTTGTCGATTATACCCCTCTGGGGCCCTCTTGTTAGGAGTTATTAAAGAACTGTTTCAAATCAGAGATGGCAGATTCTGCCAATCACAAGTAACCTGCAGACATCCTCTATTACTGCGCAGACGACATTGGAGGTCCAGTGATGGTTTAAGTCATATTGGTGTTTAGGTGGTTTTCTTTCTTCTTTATCACAGAGACCCTTGGTAAAGCCAAGACTGCAATGACATCTAAGTAAGGGGCCTGAATGTACAGAAAAGATTGGATGTTTCACCAAACGCCTGGTGACATTTTTGAAAGTCAAGCCCACCCATAGAAATTTCTTGAAGCAACAGGTCTAGCCTAGAACCTGAGCCTCTGGAAGGCATTTCTCAAGAATCAGCAATCCTATGGCTTTGATTTTGAAATTGCACCCATTTGTTTGATGTCTAATAACAATGGAAATTGTAAAGGATGAAGATGATGGATTAGAACTCCCACAAAACGGGAGGTTGAAGAGATAAATGAAGTAAACGCATGTGTGAGGTCGTGCCCAAAGTTAGTCAGGATTAAGAAGTGGTTATAATTGATTAGCCATTTAAGGGCCGCTAACTTATTAATGCATCATGCCGACAAATGAAGTGCAGTCTCGCCAGCACTTCATTGAAGCATCATTCCGACCCTACGGGGTTGATACATGTACTCCAGGAGGGTAGGCATGATGCTCCAATGAAGTGCTGGTGAGCAGTCTCACCAGCACTTCATTGGTGCATCATGACGGCCAATTGGCATGATGCACTCCTGCATCAGCAGCCCTTAAATGGTTACTCAGCCAGCAGTTCCTCCCTGAGAAGTGACAAATTAACATTGTTCTTCCTCATGCAATGTAACTTCGTGGAGAAAATTCCTGAATAGGACATCTTCATCCTCTTGGAAACTCAGCAATTAAAAGATAGGTGTGGGATTTGGGTACATCTGTTCTACCTGAGAATGACAATATATTAGCTAATCAGTGCATATTTAAGTTCTTATTCATGAATATCAACAAAGGTGTTGGTTTTTCTTTGTCAAAACAATTTCCCGCAAACAATGGATAACGGATCTATGATATGATACAGTGGTTTGCCTTAAGCAAACTGCAGTCATGCCTGGCTATGGTTAGGGATGTCTACATAGCTGTTGAAATCTGACAATTGAGAGTTTTAGCAGTCCCGACGTGAACGTATCCGTATTACGTAACCAGGCAAGCATGGATGATTACGTCATCAAAGCGTGTGCAGTCCAAGAGCACTACGTACGCCCATCACGTAGCAAATCACTTAGATACGTTCTGTACGTACGTAGCTCCGTAGTGGAGGTGGGTGTACCATACGCCCACGTCGGCTTTGCTAAAACTCTCTATTATGAAAAATATGTTTCCAATCAGATTTGGTCAGCACTCCCTATCTACCAGTGGTTGCCTTTTTGGATACCCATTTTCCCGGGTGGCTTTCTGGCTTTCTTCAGAAAGTGATACATGGTCATGCAACCATTAGGTCTACTTTAGATCTGAATTGGCCATCAGAGCTATAACTGGCTGGCATTACGTTTCTGTTTCACCGTTACAAGGCTTTGTTCAGTAATGAAGCATACTGCTGAGATGCCTTGGCTAATAGCTGTGCAGATTGGTCACCTACTGAGATCTACTCTCTCCCCTATAACAAGCACCCCACTGCCTCAATCTGTCAAATGCCGTTTTTGTTATTCTGAGCATAATGGGCCATAAAGTCTCCTAAATGGAAAGGCTTTTCAATATATATGGTGTATACATCATCAGCTTTATTATCCTGGCAGTGTGTGACTTTTTTCCAACTGGGTTTTATAAAAGTTTGTAACCTTTTTTTTTCTAATACTAGTAGTTTCGCCACTAATTGTGGGGGAGCTTGATCATGGTAAACTGTTGCTACTTTTCACGGCAAATTTTGGCTATCTTTCACGGCAAATTGTGGCTACCTTTCACGGCAAATTGTGGCTACTTTTCAGTGATATGCTGCTTAGCGACGTGATTTTATGTCACAAACTTGGTAGCAACATCACTCTCGAAGCAGATGGTCTCGGAGGTATCCACTTCAAAGGTTCTGGGGGGTCATATCTTAGTCAAAACTATAGATTCTAGCATATTGCTTCTGACGATGGTTGTGTGGGTATAAGGCAATACTATCATGTGTTATGTACGTATCAATACCTTCAGAAATACTTATTTTAATATTTTGTTGTATCAGAATACAATGCCGGATTTCTGTAAGAATTTCTGGCTCCTGTTGCTTTGATTTGACAAGACTATGTGTATTTATGAATACTTTTCTGAAAACTCTAATTTAATTGTAAAGTTGGATAAGAAGGGAGATATGTATAGGTCAAGCATTGAAAATAAAAGTTCACAGGAATTTAAAGAGAAAATTCGAGGTAACTCAGACTTTCCTAACTGCTTTACAGCATGAGAATTTTGCTTCATCTGGATGCTGTTGCGAGAAAATTTGGAATTCAATCCTCACTGTAACTAATGCATCTTCCAGTTCCTCCCGATTCTCCACCCAGGCAGACCAATTCCCACCTTATACTGTAATGGAATTGACCTACTCTGAATTAGACTGCATTGCAAAAAGTTGAGGAACTGGTTCCATGATTAATTCCACCTGAATGCTTCCCATAGTCGAAAGGCCAGGGAATTGGAGAAAGGAACTGTCTGGGAATTGGTTCTCGATTAGGAAGCATTCACCAGTTCCTGACCACTCCTAAACTACTTCTATGACCAATTATCTTTTGGCAACCCAACAGGGAATTGATTCCCTGAGGTCAGTCAGTTCCATTATGGGAATACCACCTCTGACAAAATCGTTTCCAAATCTTTTCGCAATAGCCTGCTGGTGCCTCAAGGGTACTCAAGGCTGAAGCAGTCAATAATTTTGATTTTATAACCAGCGAAGCAATAATGCCTTTTTTAACATAGGGTAAATATATTAATAGTCAAATGAGACAAAAGAAGAAAGTAATACTATGTACCTAGATTTAGATATAAACACATGAAGAAGTAAATAGGAACTATCTATATCTATCACACTGCTACACTTATTACTATGTGAGCCATGCAGACTACATACATACTCCAAAAGCCAATTCCACATGCACTGCAGAGAACCAAGCACAGAACCACCTAAGGGCCATTTTCCACCACCCGATATGAGTGCTCTATCGGCCGATAGCTGCCCCACACAACCACCTCGGCCGAGGGGGCTGCCATAGGGTTCAATGGTGGGGCATGGTATCTGTCGGCCGAAAATAGCATCTGCTATGGGTCTAGCGGCCGCTAGAGGGGCCATATTGGGTGGTGGAAAACGGCCCTTAAGGCAAACTTGTTGTGCATGAACTGAAGGCAGTGTTCTGTGAATTGCTCTAAGTACCACTCTGAGTGTGTATGTGGTCTCGACCTCCTCCACCCCACCAAAGCCTTCAAAGGAAGAGCACACAGAAGGGTCAGCAGGTGTAGCCATGCTGCATCTGATCTTCTTCCAGCCAAAAGCTAAGGGGATGCACTATAGCAAGGTCACAGTAAGGCAATTCCATCAAAGACAGCGAGTGGATGGCCGAAATTCCTTGTTTATATTATGGTTGTATAGTACGGAAGCCATGAAGGGCCACACCACAAAAAAACATGCACTTCAAAATCAGCATGATTTTCTTACAACCACCAAGATGAAGCTTAAAAAGAGATTGCTGTCAAACATGATAATGTTCCCTGTCAAGTGTCAACTTGAAAAAGAAAATTGCAGTCAACATGAAAATCATGTTGACACAAGATAAGAAAACATGATTTTTCCACTGTCAACTGTCAAATGAGGAAGAAATCTGCTGTCAACTGTCAACTTGACAGTTGACAGGGGAAAATATCATATTGACAGCAGATATTTTTATCTACTTTGACAGTTGACAGGTGAATTTTCATGTTTGACAGTAGTTTTTTATGTTCCATTTTATATTGATTCCATAAAGTTTAAGTTTAATTTTTTCAATGTGGCCCTCCACGGCTTCCGTAGTATGAATGGAGCTGTGCCCGGAGATACGAGATGATTTCCTTATGCATTGGCTACTGTACCATGTAGCTATGATGGTATGGTGATTTATCTTATGGCCATGATATCCATATGTCATTGATGCCAGTAGAAAGGTGGAAACACCCATTTCCATATGGATGTATTCATAATTGGGTGCCTTCATATTGGCTAAAGCCTGATAGCTAGTGGCCTCTTGGTTTGTTCCAGAATAGGACAGCCATACCATCAAATGGAACTGCTTTCATTCTGTGCCTCATGAAGGCAGATATCATGTAGAACAATTTCATGCTGTAGAATGAATGAGACGGCTGAATGTCCCTCCAATATTTATATAAAGAGAGGCAGTAACTTGAGTCTCAATATAGATGTCTCGTTTTATAATTTGCAAAGCTAGGTACAAAGCATTTATCATATGTTGCACACTATATCAAACAAGGTCGGTGTTCTTTTCAAATTTTAAAGTTTTTCAATTGTTTCTGCAGATAAGAGATGGCAGATTCTGTCAATCATTCATCCCCTGCATACAGTATTGCCAACGTAGTAGAGGAAGCCGGGCAATGTTTGGAGCTATATGGTGATGGTTTGGTCAGGACTCTTTTTTCTTTCTTTCTTAACCAAAGACTATTTGATAGTCAAGTAAGGGTCTTTAGGGCACAGAAGAAAATAAGGTGTCACACTAAATATTAGTCCTTACAAACAAGCAGACTAGCATAGAACTGTTAGAGCAGAACCCGAGAATTCAGGGTGGCTAATGACAACTTCACTACGTTATCGGTGGATCAACATGGGAAAAGGACTACGTTATTGGTGGATCAACATGGGAAAGGGTACGCCCGCGCATCCCCTACTGGACGTACCTTTTACCGTGTTGACAGGGTCTGCAAACTGGAAGATTGGGTGCCAAAATAATGGAAGTGACCCAAACAGTTGGTCGTCAAAGATGGGGAGGTGAGAACCCGATCCCCTTCACTCCATCTCACAGTTGGCTAATTTTACGCAATTCTCTTCCAACCTTGCACCTACTGAATTTCAGCATGCAAACTGGAGTGAAACATTGAATTATTATGATAAATGTAGCATGAATTTCAACATCGAGAAGTGTCTCAATTGTATAGAGGTCATTTTGAGAAATGGAGTAAACCCAGTGGAGTGCTGATTCTGCGTGTTGCTGGCCATTCTTATTGGAGCAAGAAAGTTTGGTTTAAACTGGAAAGCGAGACTTATTTTGATTCTTTCAGGTCTACAGCGTACAGACAAATAGAAAGCAAACCTTTACTTAAATAATCTATAACCAATGAATTATCAATGTTTCATATTCATCAAATTAAATGCAAATCTATTGCACTAATCCACGTCAAATTACCCAAGTTGTACGAAAAGAGAATTTGGAGGTTGGTTTTGTGAGAAGAAGGTTGAGAACGACTGCAGACTCAGCAGTATTGGGGGTCATACAAAATGTGCAAACATGCCTCAATCATTATGTGTGGCTTTCACAGAAAAAAATACCCTAATGATATGTTTACAGTCTTGTTCCTGTAGACATGGCAACAATGCTTATAGGCCTTAGCAACAGATCATTAGTGCTGTTCTATCGGTCATATCTACGTTTAAATCACTAAATACAAAATACAATGGTCATTTAGAGGTGGCCACGATTTTCTGATATGGAATAAACCACAATTCTAGTCGCCCAAACTGGTGACAAGTAGAAGCAACCTAAACTAAAATACTAAGCTGGGTCATCTCTACCCTCTTTACACTTAAAGTCTAGGCTGAGGTTTCCCAAATTAAAACTTATAGGGTTTCCTTAAATAGATCTACTGGGCTATAAATGTGAGCATGCAGACTGAATGGCTTCATATAGAAAGAAATGTTTTTATTCCCCGATAGTGCATGAGTCAGGCTGAGTGTCTACTTTGTAATTTGATCCCAGGTCTGCTTGTACCATGGGTGGGTGTGCTACTGTTTGGCTTTCATGACACACTCAGACAAGCACAATCATGAGGTGGTTGGCTCTGTCAGATGATTCAAATAAATAGTGACCTTTGGGCTTATGCTGCAACAATCAGAAAAAAGCTGAGGCATACTGTGCCCAGAAGTTGCAATCATTGAGTTACATGGGCAGGGTCATCTTATGTTTGATCTTTGTTACCATGATGTTGATGGTACATTGTGTTCACAGTATATCGCAGTATAACAGTGGATAATAATTGAGGTGGGACCTTTTGGTGATGGAAAAAAAAACATGACAGGGGCCGCTAAGGAGGGTTTTACATGACTATATTCTGATATTTTCCCAGCAAATTGTCGTCATCTGTCGCCATGATTGGTCATCAATGGTGACTCCTTTTTGAGTGATAACTCATTCCGTCATCTTTCGCCAGTGTGTGTTAGACTCACATGGCATAGCAATTGCTATTCCTGGTGATCTTGTGCTATAACGAAGTCGTGTTCCATCTAGCGACATGCGTGAGCCACTTCACACAGGTTGACAAGGACTCACGACAATTTGCTGGGTTGTGGCAGTGAAACCCCTAGACTACATCATGAGCAAATGCCTGCAAAATACCTAATTCATTGGTATTTTAGCAAGGCCGACCCCCCTCCCCAAGGCAGGTCAAACCCTTAAAATCACAACAGTATGATTATAATGGTCCATTTCCAAGTAAGCATTTATAACCACGAAATCGTTGGGCAAAAAAGATTGTTACACACCCTCTCCATTACGAGTCACTGTACACAGGAGCAATAGCTGCCTTGAAAGATCACCTGAGAATGAGTATGTATAAGATTATTGGTGCCTTTAATATCAAATGGCATAGCTAGAGGACCCATTTGAGGTCTCATAGAAGAGCTTGCTACGGCAATATATTCATGTCATTATAATTATTTCAGTGAAAAATACAGTATATAGTGTAGAATTCTGATTTGCATGTCCTCCACTGTCTCCTCTCTTGTACCGGAGAAAAGAATTATCAATGAAAGAATTGAAGGCATGTATTGCATGAAAAGGATTTTAGTGATTTATGCTTGAAGGCAAGCTTTGGGTGTTATTTTCAAACAGGGGCATTGTAATTTGCAGCACCATTTTGAAGGTACCTCAAGGTGTCACGGTACTAATAGGGCCAAGGACGTTCTGATTCCCCCATCTTCCACCATAAAACTGGCGTCAATCGGGTTCTAATTTGATGGCGTTCATAAATAAAGGCCTAAATTAAAGCTGAAGTCATTCTTGATTTTTTTAGCATGGTCAACCATAACGGAGTCAGATCCGTTTTTGCACCGGTTGCCATGGAAATCACCATGTTGAATAAATTAAATGATACAGGCACCCCTGACAAGTCACAAATGTGACCTTGGACCCCTCTCTGACAAAATAGGTTTCCATGGTGACCAAAAATTTTTTGCAACTTTTCCCCCCCAAATCATCACCTTTCTTCTGGTACCAAAATTATTAGTCTGCGATAAAAATAAGGTCCCCTGGCACTGATTATACCAAGCAAAACACTGTTTTTAGTTGGGACTATTTAGCTGTCCTAGGCTTACCAGTGCGGATTACTACCGTGACACCTCAAGAGTATGTGGTACAGTATACCTTGAGTACAGCTTAGTCTAGAGAAGCGTAAGCAGTAGTAGGGTAAAGGTAGTACGGTAACGAAAGTCTATGATGATGGAGCATATTGGAAGTCTCTATCTGGGTAACAAGGTTGTTTCACCTCATTTCCAGCACTTTCTTCCTCCCGCTCCAAGAAATAGGATGGTGAATTCAATCATCCCCCTACTCCGATGAACAAACTAGTACTAGCAACATGATGTGCTTCATACATTCTATCTATAGTTTGAGTTTAACTGTGGTATTTTGCCTGTTTTGTACATTGCAAGTCCTGAAGTGAGTGGTTATCTTATGACATTGATTTGGTTCAATCTAGGGTAATATCTACACTGTAAAAGAAAATCGTTGAAATAACGAATAATCTTTCATCCCAAAGTTGCCAGAGATCCTTCGTTAATTTTTCACAGAGATGTTGTTATTTTTGTAAAGATTCCTTGTACCACTGCACTGCCACCTGGACTTTCTTTTAAAAACTACACTGGCCCCCTATTATCTAATTACGTTGGTTCACTCTCCAGTTTTACAAGGATCCCTCATAGATTCAACAGTTATTTTTTACAGTGTAGGCACACAATTTGAAGATAACTATACAACCACTTACCTATAACCACCCTTTACATACAACAACCCTTTGTATGACATTAGCAATCTACAACTTTCCTTCAGAATGTTTGCTGTCTGTGATCGGACAATGACACCACTATGTGTGGTCAGCTTCAATGGCTAATTGGCAGTTGCTGTTCAGCGCTCATCAAGGGTGTTGTGGGTCACGATCTGAAGTCTATAGAGCCTAACAGGTGGTATGGATGAGTTCCTCAAATCCAAGTGCCAAACATGGAAGCTACTTGTTTGCCAACAAAGTGTCAACTTAGCTCTTTGATTAGTAAGAACAGTGAAGTTTGTACGAAAGATACTAATGAATGTACTATAGATATTTCACTTAGGTGGACATAGTTCTGCTCCCATTTACATATCATGAAGAGTATAACCACAGCAAAGGTTTAAATTTCAAATTGCAATTATGCACTTCGGAATCTGTATCGGTGTATAATGGATAGATTAACATGTGTAGATCTTGTTCATCCTCATGTCCACTTCACTGAGTGAACTGAGTATTAAGATGGGAATGATCCCTATAGGCGCTAGTCCTCTGAGAGACTATACACTAGAAATTGCACCAGGTCTGCAGTTACATGTGAAGGGAACGGGAGCCTTATTGTACCCTGCACAAAAACCCCTTTTTACATATTACATCACCATTTTGTTTTTTTAAGCAATTGCAGAAATGAGAATTCTAACAGTAGGGTCCTCTATGCATCAGACCATACAACTCCCTCCATGTGTACCGTAATCTCCCGTGTATAAGGCGCAGCCCGCGTATAAGGCGCACCTAGAGTTTAGAGATTTGACCAGAAAAATAAAAGATTCATAACTTTTGTTCTACTGAATGGATTTTGAAAATTTAAAAACCCATGTGTTGCATGGACCCCCCAGACCCCCCTGGACCCCATATTCAGCTGATGAGGTTATATGGGAGTGTAAGATATCAAAATGAAGGTCTTCATCTCCCCCTTGCGGATCCATAAAGAACTAAAACCTCTCGTATAAGATGCGCCTTATACGCGGGAGATTACGGTAACTATATCTATGTAACTACCTAAAAATCGCACCCTATGTTGCATTGTAGACCCTTGACTTATCATTTGTATCATGAGAAAATGTAAAACAGTCTCAAAAATTGAGAATGGATCAGGACTTCAAAAACATCCTTTGGTTTCTTATGTTATAACTTGATACCATGATAGGCAATAACTGCTGAGCACCTTACACCAATCTCTGATACAGCCTGCAGCACACCACATTCAGATCTATCAGCTGAACAGTGAATCAGAGGATGATGTTAACTCCATGGGAGCAGGATGGCTGAGTCACATCATGACATTAGCAAAGGGTAAAGAATAAGAGTGATTTCGACCGATCAAGAATTGCTACGTGTGCCCTAATGCTTTTTTTTTTGCCGCTATTGCATCTTTAAAATGATAAAAGATTTGATCCGGAGCTCTGGTTCTGATCAAAAGGGATGACATCTTGGAATAGCATGTTATCTAAAGGATTGCTACATATGCAGCATTGAGGCGTCATTGAACACGGACAGCCTCACCTCGGTGAATATGATGTAAAAATGTTCCATGGGAGTGGACATTTGCATTTATGTCATGGCCTCTGGGGTTAATTTGCTTTTATATAAAGAAAAACAACTCAGCTTCATTCTAAATCCAAGATGACAGACCCAATTGAATACAAGCATATTTTCAGGTTTGAGACTGCCCTCAATGGAGGGACAGGCCTCAAGGAAACCCCATACCTCGATTGAGCAAAACCCCTTGTTTTGTGTATAGAATTTTTAAACTAGCTTATCATATTTTCTTTTCAAAATCTGTAAATGATTTTGCAACCATAGAAAATATCTCCATCTCCCTAGTCCATCGATATCTCAACATTTAAAATCAATCAGCTACCCACTCAGAAACTTTGATAAACATATCTATTAATAAGAAGACCTTGGAGTACCACTTGGAATACATGTATTTGCTTATTCTATTATGGGTTTACTAGCTTTAAGCTTACACTCAGTGTATAGCCACATAAATTCTCTTTAAAGCTATTTTGACCTTCTATTCATATGTGTCCTGGGCTTTGTTATAATATGAATCAAAGATTTCAAAACTAAAGAAACCAGTCAAAATTGTTCAAATTCATATAGTGACCTTTGCCCCTAATCTATATTTGGTCAGGGACCGTGGTCACTGGAGCATAACCACTACTGATAAGGGCTGATGATTGTTAATTAGGGGAGATTAGGCTGTCGTTTAATGGAGGAACGACCCTCATACTCTTCCATACAGCAGTAGCACACTAAGGACGTCCTTCAATCGAGGAATGGTGTTAGGACTCAGATGCCTTTCAAGCAGCACTAAGGCCTTTATTTTATGTGAATAACTTCTTCCCATAGAGATAGCATTGCGGAGCCAATCGCCACACCCCCAGTGGCTTAACGCGTGTCGATCCACCACAGCGGCCGATCCTCCACTGCAGCCTCTTTCCAGGCGCATGTAAACATTCAAAATGGCGGACCGCCACTCTTAGGGGGAGCTACGGTACTGGATTTTGCTCTCCTGGTGTCCTCGGTGGCCGATCCACCCCTCGGGGGTTGTCTCCCCTCGTGGTGGATCGGCCACCTCGTACACCATGGTCGTTTAGTTCTCTCTATGTATGGAAAAGCTACTCATACCAGGCCATGCATTGCAAATGAAAGGCAAAGTAGGTGAGGTAGGAGGCCTCTTGTGCCCTGGCAGTTATGACACTGTGATTGAGGCAATGTGGCATATCTTTAAAGACAAGGGCTCCAGGTGACCAAAAAACTAATTGACAAAGGATTTCCTTGTAACTTAAAATATGTGTTCCCTACATTATGTGTAATTGAAATGTGGAATAACAAGTTGGGGTAGCAACCCTACTTTTTTCAGGACTAGCCATCTTTTGCAGGGAGTCCAATGGGCTGAAAGCTAGACATCTTGGATTTTGGAGGAACCTTACTGAATAATTCCCACACTGTACAAGCAATATTTGTCAAAAACTACAATTATGTCCATTCACATGTCTTTATCAAGATAGAAATGTAAAACCATATGGTTTCAACACTACTTTTTTTTCACAAGATGAGTGTGTATGCCAGGGGGATGGGAATGCTAATGCATAAGCCTATGGACCACAGCCAGAGGCGGGTAGAGGGGGGTTTGTAGTCTTTTGGCAAAGTTTCTTCACACTTGATAAAAATGCACTTTTATATTACTAGACATACCTTTTGAACTAAAAATGATAGAAAATTGCTTCAGAAAATGACAGATTCCTCCTATAGAGAGGAATGCAGTGGTTCCCAACATGGCCGCTAGGCGCCTGCAGCTCTCGTCCTTAAGTGCATATCAGATACTCTTCCTATTTGTAACATCCTATCACATCTCTGCCCAAGGTAATTGAAATGGCCCTCTCAAATCTTAGATAGGTATCTTTAGAGAAAATAGTGGATAAGAAATCCAAATGCTTTGAGTTTGTAACGCATCCATTCTTTCGGTGTCTGATAACAATGAGAGTTGAAAATGATTAAGATGATGGAGTAGAGTTTCCACAATACAGTAGGTTGAAGAGTTGGGAATCTTAAAAGTAGGAGAAAAGAATGGAGTAGGCTTTGTATTTACATTCATATCTGGAATTTTGCTGAAGATAAATTAGGATGAATATCGGTTTTGGCCACTAAGACCTAAAAACCCTTCCAGCACTAACCGAGTATTAAGTGATTGACATTCTTCTTCGTTTACTCTAGCTTGATGTGGATTATTCCTCGGGACATGTAAATCATCTTGGATTAGCTGTACTATCGGGCAAATCTATAATGGCAACTCTCTACTTCAACTTCAAGGCATAGAAATGTGGCATGAAAAATCTTCTCTATGGATGCACACTGTCCTAGATGGTTGTCTAGCTTTATCGTACCATGTCCTGCTTTAAGGCATTTCCAAACATCACTACAATCTCAATGGGTTATCAGATTGAATCAAAGCACTAACTGGTTGCTGTCACTTCCCTATGTTACCGTCCCATCTTGATGAACCTTTGTCAAGTTATGAAGCATACTGCTGAGATGCGTAATGTTTACAACTGGTCATAAGGAGATATGATAGCAATTTTAATAGTGATTGTAGGCTTATAACTGCATGTGTTTCTAAAGTATTACCATTACCTTACTGTGTCTATAACTATATGACTGGCGAGAGATGATAATGGTTGCAGTTGTAAGTTTAGAATCTAACAGTTTTAGAAACAGATATTTAATGTTCATTATCATGTCCGGCTTCTGAAACACCCCACTGGGCTAATAGCTGAGCAGTATTGGCAATCGACTGAGAGTTCCTCTTCCATGGCCAGGAGGGTGTTGCTCCTATAGTAAAAGGAAGAGCTGGCTAAAAATGCCCTCATTTCCAGTCCTTTCTTTTCATGTAGCTATAACTTGTCCCTTTTGTTGCTCACAAGTGGTCATTCAAGTATGGTGCTAAAAAAGGGGGATTTGAGTATGTACCTAGTTGGGAGAAGTCAGTCAGTATAATATACTATAGAGCGTGTGACATGAGTAGCTACCTGGTAGTGCAGCTCTCTCTGTTTTAAACAAGGCAGGTGACTTTTCAGACTAATGTGGTGAGTGCAAGTACTTAGGTGAAGTAGTGCACGACTTGTTTAGAAAAGAGGACGCATACTCACAGCTCTTTTTACAATAGGAGCAAACCCCTCCTGCACCCCTCTGCCCGGATCTGTCCGATGCCATATCCTTGTTATAGTAATAATTGGCCTAAAAACTTCCTCTGTATGATTTGGCACAGTAAGGTGTATTATTCCATCATCATGTTTTAGACCTTAATCAATTGCACAATATAATGCTTGATTCCCCTGACATTTCATCAATTTTGGCAGAGAAATAGGCTCATCTTCACTTCCTTCATCTCACTTTAAACCTTTGTAAAATGTTTTCTTTTGCTCAGATGATGATTTTAACTTTTAGGTTCGGTTGAACAGTACCAAGTACAAACAGAAATGTTCATTATATTTCATCATTGATATCCACTGTCATGGCATAAAAAGATGGTGAAAATTGCCCAAAAGTGAGCTGTCAATGGTTTTTTTGAGGAAAATTGGCCAGTTGAAGGTCTGAAGGATTAACATCTGACGTATGATATATGACGTATATATGGTAGGTAATGCAGTGCACAATTCTGGAAAAAGCACATAGTTTAGGTACAGCTTGGACCAGTGAAAGTAGCCATAGAGCAAAGTCCATGTAGCAGGGCAGGAAAGCCTTGTTATGATGGAGGATAGCGGAAGTCTCTATATCTGGGTAATCAGATGTGTTACACCTGATTTCTGGCACTTTCTTCTCTCAGCACCAAGAAATAGGGGAGTGAAGTCAAACATCCCACTGCTGCCATGTCAGACCTTTTCTATGTGTGGTTTACAACAACACGTCATGCTTGGTATTCGTAATATGTTTGGAATACTGGATGTTTTACATCTGTAATGTGTGAATTAGGAATGCAATGACCGCTGCAAAATCAAGACAGGCTTCTCTTATATCGTAATATTTATAAAGTCCCAGGCTGCCCTTTTTCATAAGTATTTAATACACTACTGTATAGTAAATAGAAGGATAGTTAAATGATCTGATGGCTTTGACATTGTAATTGCACCTATTGTTTTTGCATTTGATAAAAAGAAGAGGTACAGGAGGGCGGAGAAGAACTTCCATCAGCAGAGACAGCTGAACAAACGGAAATCATGAAAGAACAAGACACTAATGATGTGGTAAATTGTGTTTTGACATTTATAAACGTCCCAAAGTTTATCAGCATCAAGATATAATTGGCTGATGGTGTTGCCTGTATTCAAAGGCAACATCTAGTTTTTGTCGCAAAGATATAATATTCCAAATGTTACCAACTATATGAGAAAACCATTAAAACAAGGCCCTGATTGGCTGCAGTTGCTTTCTGTGCCACTGTCCATCACCACAGACCTCTGTTTAGTAATGGACCTTATTTTATGTGAATAACTTCCTCCCGTAGAGATAGCATTGCGCGGCCGATCGCTACACCTCCAGTGGTGTAACGTATGCCGATCCACAACAGCGGCTGATCCACCACTGCAGCCTCGTTCTGGGTGCATGTAAACATTCAAAATGGCCATGGGCGCTCGTGCAGTGAACTACGGTACCGGATTTTGATAATTTTTCCTTATTTAAACCCTCTAAAAACATAAAATAAATATAGAACTAACCTCCCCTGGTGTCCTCGGTGGCCGATCCACCCCTCGGGAGTTGTCTCCCCCGAGGGCGTTAGACAATTCCCTCGTGGTGGATCAACCACCTCGTACACCACGATCGTTTAGTTCTATCTATATACATATGCATCCACCAGGCTAATAGCTAAGCAGATTGGTCACATACTGTGAGATGATCCTCCATACCTCACTGGCGCATTCTATCCAATGCAATATTGCTGCTGTAATCATAATTTGCCCTAATATAAAAACTCCACTGTAGGATTTTGCTTCATCATTCCTTCATCATTGAAATATGTTTAACATCTAACTATAAGCATGTTAATAAGGAATCACCAATGTTGTCAGATTTTATCACCTTTAAATCCAAACTGTAACTTGACAAGAAACCAGAAACCTTGTCAAACTTCAGAAATTAGCTAACAATGTCTGAGTTCACCAAACTAAACATTCATTGGTCACTTTACAGCATTTTTATTTCACTTGTGATTTACCTGAGGAAATATAATCCAGCTCCTTTAAGTACATACATCATGTGATTCTACCCAACAAAAGATAATGCTGATAATGCTGGTAAATGCGGAGTACATATTACAAATGTTGCTTTTGTTCATATTGCTGCTGAGGACAAGAACACAGGACAATCTAGTTGGTGGTGAAGGAAGTGCATGATGAACTTGTAAATGGGGTTCTGTAGATTGCTCTGTGAGCTTGTCTTTCTGGCTGAGCACCACTCTGAGGGTGTGGATGGTCATAACCTCCTCGACTCTAGAAAAGCCTTTAAAGGGAGAGCAGAGAAAAAGGTCGGCAGGTGTAGTATATCACTGGCAATGCTGACCCAGAAGCTGTTTGAGCAGGATCAAGGCTATAAAGCATAGGGTCTGCACTTTCACACGGTCAGGGGATATGTGGATCGATCAAAGGCAATGCGTGTGGGGGGGGAGGGAGAATTAATCCTCATTTATATGGTTATATGCATATTGAACAGCCTGTACAGCTAGATACCAGATGCTTTTCTCATTCATAATGGCTGAACCATGTACTGTTGATGCCCTGCAGGATTGCTGTGCAGCAAGATTATAATGAGAGAATGCCATGCATAGATGATAGTAGTAGGAAAGTGATAAGGCCTAGCAACATATTAAAATATTGCATGCAATGAAGCACATATTGGTTTATTTGATGATCTCCTAGTCTCCCATAACTGCAACAGCTGGATGGTTAGTCCCTCTTTGTGTTTTTCATCAAGTGAGGTATCATTTAGACTGATTCCTTGCTGTAGTGGGAAGGAGGCAGCTGACCGTCTTGTCGATATGAAGTCAAACAGTAACCGGATTCAAAAGGCTGCTCTGTGATTAATGGAAGCTTGAGTAAGGAAAAACACTATTGAAGAAGCTATTATCCAAACTACAGCAGAACCCTGATATAACAAAGATTGTTCCTGTATGTCTAAGTAAGAACCTGTTTTGTGAATTGAAATCAGAGCTTAAGTTTGTTTAAACTTAAGGATTACTCGGGCAGGCAAGATAATCCTATATAACTTTCTGAACTTAAGTACCACATTCAAGGTGCGTACTAACTAGAGTAATGAAAGACCCTTATTGAATAGAATTGGAAGAACCATAGGTGCTACGGATTTTGATTTATGTATCCAATTAACACAGAACCATGACAAGTGTCAGTGCTTCAAACTTTAATGTTTAACTCATGTATATCTTACAGTGAACCAGACCTTGTTTATTACATTCACCCAACCAAAATATGCAATTGTGGGGGTGATAAAAGAGGTTTGGTTTCATGAACATCTCCCAACAGATTACAGTTTATGAATAATTATAGACCCTTTGAGCTGTGTCCTTCATTTAATCTCAAAACCAGACCAACATCTAGGGACTAAAAAGCCCTACTTGATCCCAGGTTAGCTATAGCTGCACTGCCGACTGTCAGTTTCAGACGGCATTAATTTCATGAAAGGTAGGAGTTGTTATTCTCTTAAAGTGCAAGTTGACTAATGAATTACCTTACCATAAATGCATATATATGGATGAAAAGGGGAAGATGTCATACTCTTGAATAATTCTATTCATAATTTGTGCTGATAATCAAACCAATCGCATCTAATTAAATGGTTGCTGTTGATTGGGTCAATTAAATAGGAGGCTAGGGAAGAAGTATTCTTCTTCAACACTGACTTGCTAGACCACACTCCATATGAACCTAATTTTGATTTCAGATTGCATGCTTGTATTGCCTTAGAGAACACATCTGCTAATTGCTCCTCTGTCAGAGACATTAGAGAAATTTCAAGTGCAAATTCCTCATTGTGACTATGATGAATTTTTAGAAGGTTATAAATATTGTAGTCTAAAGGAAACTAATGATATGGGATCATATTCATCAAGCAATCAATTCTCACATTAATTCTAATTTTCCCATCCATGTAAAAATGCCCAAACTGTAAGTAAACTAAAAGAACACACCTGAAATTTGTGATAACCATGTTTTCTTATATAAAGAATATGCAGGGGTAAATACAAAATGGGTCTTATCACAGAATTGAATTTAAGATGTTTCAACAAAGGCATAGTTGCAAAATAATCCAGCAGTCTAAAGTTTAATTAGAAAAGCAGAAGTAAAGGAACTCATCGTTTCATGCTCAATAACAGATTGGAAGCCATTTCAATGGCTCAGGCTCCTGGTAGGTGCATGTCCTTTCATGTAAGGAGAGGTATGTAAATCCAATTATACTGTTTATATCACAGACTATCTCACAAAGCAAGTAGCGTCTTTTGTTTGATCTATAGATCCCCGTCAGATTGATCCACCACTTTGTCACACTCAGGACTCCCCAGATGCCCCTCACCAAAAGAAATATTTGGCAGATAGGGTTGGCTGATATTTATGGTGTTAACAAAAGGATTTGTTCAAAGTTGTCTCATTATCACTATTGAAGATAAAATTATCATCTAGGAAGTTGTCCCTCTAAAAGTTTGATGGTTTCTGTAGAATAATGTGTGAAATATGTGATCACGATTCTAAATACTACCATGATAGTGCAGTGAAAATTGTCCAGTGACATGTCTGTCCTGAAAGTGCAACGTATCAGATTTACTATGAAAATAGCTCTTCCTTTGATTAATAATAAAGGTAGCTTTTAATATTCCTATTCAAAAGTTTGATAAATAAAGGTTCTGTAATATCTAGAACAAAACTCTAAATCAGGATACACATCTTAGGAAACGTATTATCATATACATGGGGTGTTGTAAATTTCCATGGTTAATGAATAACCTATATTTGCTTAGACATTGCTAGCACAAACATGTTTTAATTGTTGTAAACATCTCACATTTCATCCCCCGTTACTGGAGTGAAGGCTCATAATTAGGTTCATTGTTAGATATTTCTGAGAAGAGTTATGCATCTTGATAATTCATCAGATAGAAACTCAAGGTTATACTGGAGATTCATTGACCATGGCTGGGTGGAAACTGAGCTTGCCTATTTATCTACATGTCAAAGTCTCCAAAGATGTCAGCCACAGCTACACATATACACATGTATGTACACACTATGAGAGACTTCAGAAAGTACAGCAGCTTGGCAGCAAGGACATTGCTTTATCCATTCCAAAATAACATGAAATAGGTGTAAGTCATGGGGCATATTGACTATTTTATGGCAATGATGCTGGTGTAAGGAGAATCTAGTCAATTTTCTATTGCTGTTCCTATTCTCATTACATTCAATAAAAAGAAATGACAATGAACATGGGATTTGGGGACATTTGTCATGACAATTGATTATAATTGTGTACAGATAGTCCATTCAAAGGTAGTGCTGCTACCTGGTGTGGATTTGACATCCAAGCATCTAAACATATTGATGTTTAAATCTAAACACCTATTATTCAGCTGTTTAAACTCTAAACAACTAAACATGTTTAGCAAAAATGTTTATGTAGTTAGAATGTTGCAGTGTATGTTACCGTCCCATCTTGATGAGCCTTTGTCAAGTTGTGAAGCATCCTACTGAGATGCCTGGGCTAATAGCTTAGCAGTATTGGCAACCGACTGAGAGTTCCTCTTCCATGGCCAGGAGGCTGTTGCTCCTATAGTAAAAGGAAGAGCTGGCTAAAAATGCCCTCATTTCCAGTCCTTTCTTTTCATGAAGCTATAACTTGTCCCTTCTGTTGCTCACAAGTGGTCATTCAAGTATGGTGCTAAAAAAGGGGGATTTGAGCATGTACCTAGTTGGGAGAAGTCAGTCAGTATAATATACTATAGAGCGTGTGACATGAGTAGCTACCTGGTAGTGCAGCTCTCTCTGTTTTAAACAAGGCAGGTGACTTTTCAGACTAATGTGGTGAGTGCAAGTACTTAGGTGAAGTAGTGCACGACTTGTTTAGAAAAGAGGGCACATACTCACAGCTCTTTTTACAATAGGAGCAAACCCCTCCTGCACCCCTCTGCCCGGATCTGTCCAATGCCATATCCTTGTTATAGTAATAATTGACCTAAAAACTTCCTCTGTATGATTTGGCACAGTAAGGTGTATTAATTCCATGATCATGTTTTAGACCATAACCAATTGCACAATATAATGCTTGATTCCCCTGACATTTCATCAATTTGGGCAGAAGAATAGGCTCATTTTCACTCCCTTCATCTCACTTTAAACCTTTGCTCAGATGATGATTCGATTTTAACTTTTAAGTTCGGTTGAACAGTATCAAGTACAAACAGAAATGTTCATTATATATTCTCATCAATGATATCCACTACTGTCATGGCATAAGAAATTGGTGAAAATTGCCCAAAAGTCAGCTCTCAACGGCTATTTTGAGGAAAATTGATACGGTAGTTTTTGGCCAGTTGAAGGTCTGAAGAATTAACATCTGACGTATATATGGTAGGTAATGCAGTGCACAATTCTGGAAAAAGCACATAGTTTAGGTACAGCTTGGACCAGTGAAAGTAGCCATAGAGCAAAGTCCATGTAGCAGGGCAGGGAAGCCTTATTATGATGGAGGATAGCGGAAGTCTCTATATCTGGGTAATCAGATGTGTTACACCTGATTTCTGGCACTTTCTTCTCTCAGCACCAAGAAATAGGGGAGTGAAGTCAAACATCCCACTGCTGCCATGTCAGACCTTTTCTATGTGTGGTTTACAACAACACGTCATGCTTGGTATTCGTAATATGTTTGGAATACTGGATGTTTTACATCTGTAATGTGTGAATTAGGAATGCAATGACCGCTGCAAAATCAAGACAGGCTTCTCTTATATCGTAATATTTATGAAGTCTCAGGCTGCCCTTTTTAATAAGTATTTTATACAACACTGTATAGTAAATAGAAGGATAGTTTAATGATCCGATGGCTTTGACATTGTAATTGCATCTATTGTTTTTGCATTTGATAAAAAGGAGAGGTACAGGAGGGCGGAGAAGAACTTCCATCAGCACAGACAGCTGAACAAACGGAAATCATGAAAGAACAAGACACTAATGATGTGGTAAATTGTGTTTTGACATTTATAAGCGTCCCAAAGTTTATCAGCATCAAGATATAATTGATGAGGAGCGATAAGGAAAAATATCTAGATCTACAGTCTCCTGGCTGATGGTGTTGCCTGTATTCAAAGGCAACATCTAGTTTTTTCGCAAAGATATATTCCAAATGTTACCAACTATATGAGAAAACCATTAAAACAAGGCCCTGATTGGCTGCAGTTGCTTTCTGTGCCACTGTCCATCACCACAGACCTCTGTTTAGTAATGGACCTTATTTTATGTGAATAACTTCTTCCCGTAGAGATAACATTGCGCGGCCGATCGCCACACCCCCCGTGGTGTAACGTATGCCGATCCACCACAGCGGCTGATCCACCACTGCAGCCTCGTTCTGGGTGCATGTAAACATTCAAAATGGCCATGGGCACTCGTGCGGTGAACTACGGTACCGGATTTTGATAATTTTTCCTTATTTAAACCCTCTAAAAACATAAAATAAATATAGCCCTCGGGAGTTGTCTCCCCCGAGGGCGTTAGACAACTCCCTCGTGGTGGATCAACCACCTCGCACACCACGGTCGTTTAGTTCTATCTATATACATATGCATCCACCAGGCTAATAGCTAAGCAGATTGGTCACATACTGTGAGATGATCCTCCATACCTCACTGGCGCATTCTATCCAATGCAATATTGCTGCTGTAATCATAATTTGCCCCAATATAAAAACTCCACTGTAGGATTTTGCTTCATCTTTCCTTCATCATTGAAATATGTTTAACATCTGACTATAAGCATGTTAATAAGGAATCACCAATGTTTTCAGATTTTATCACCTTTAAATTCAAACTGTAACTTGACGAGAAACCTTGTCAAACTTCAGAAAATTAGCTAACAATGTCTGAGTTCACCAAACTAAACATTTATTGGTAAATTCAATTTGAGCTCACATTTCAGCATTTGTTATGTCACTTTACAGCTTTTTTCTATCACTTGTGATTTACCTGAGGGAATATAATCCAGTTTCTTTAAGTACATACATCATGTGATTCTACCCAACAACAGATAATGCTGATGATGCTGCTAAATGCGGAGTACATATTACAAATGTTGCTTTTGTACATATTGCTGCTGAGGACAAGAACACAGGACAATCTAGTTGGTGGTGAAGGAAGTGCATGATGAACTTGTAAATGGGGTTCTGTAGATTGCTCTGTGAGCTTGTCTTTCTGGCTGAGCACCACTCTGAGGGTGTGGATGGTCATAACCTCCTCGACTCTAGAAAAGCCTTTAAAGGGAGAGCAGAGGAAAAGGGCGGCAGGTGTAGCATATCACTGGCAAATCTGAACCAGAAGCTGTTTGAGCAGGATCAAGGCTATAAAGCATAGGGTCTGCACTTTCACATGGTCAGGGGATATGTGGATCCATCAAAGGCAATGCACATGAGGTGGAGGGAGAATTAATCCTCATTTATATGGTTATATGCATATTGAACAGCCTGTACAGCTAGATACCAGATGCTTTTCTCATTCATAAGGGCTGAACCATGTACTGTTGATGCCCTGCAGGATTGCTGTGCAGCAAGATTATAATGAGAGAATGCCATGCATAGATGATAGTAGTAGGAAAGTGATAAGGCCTAGCAACATATTAAAATATTGCATGCAATGAAGCACATATTGGTTTATTTGATGATCTCCTAGTCTCCCATAACTGCAACAGCTGGATGGTTAGTCCCTCTTTGTGTTTTTCATCAAGTGAGGTATCATTTAGACTGATTCCTTGCTGTAGTGGGAAGGAGGCAGCTGACCGTCTTGTCGATATGAAGTCAAACAGTAACCGGATTCAAAAGGCTGCTCTGTGATTAATGGAAGCTTGAGTAAGGAAAAACACTATTGAAGAAGCTATTATCCAAACTACAGCAGAACCCTGATATAACAAAGATTGTTCCTGTATGTCTAAGTAAGAACCTGTTTTGTGAATTGAAATCAGAGCTTAAGTTTGTTTAAACTTAAGGATTACTCGGGCAGGCAAGATAATCCTATATAACTTTCTGAACTTAAGTACCACATTCAAGGTGCGTACTAACTAGAGTAATGAAAGACCCTTATTGAATAGAATTGGAAGAACCATAGGTGCTACGGATTTTGATTTATGTATCCAATTAACACAGAACCATGACAAGTGTCAGTGCTTCAAACTTTAATGTTTAACTCATGTATATCTTACAGTGAACCAGACCTTGTTTATTACATTCACCCAACCAAAATATGCAATTGTGGGGGTGATAAAAGAGGTTTGGTTTCATGAACATCTCCCAACAGATTACAGTTTATGAATAATTATAGACCCTTTGAGCTGTGTCCTTCATTTAATCTCAAAACCAGACCAACATCTAGGGACTAAAAAGCCCTACTTGATCCCAGGTTAGCTATAGCTGCACTGCCGACTGTCAGTTTCAGACGGCATTAATTTCATGAAAGGTAGGAGTTGTTATTCTCTTAAAGTGCAAGTTGACTAATGAATTACCTTACCATAAATGCATATATATGGATGAAAAGGGGAAGATGTCATACTCTTGAATAATTCTATTCATAATTTGTGCTGATAATCAAACCAATCGCATCTAATTAAATGGTTGCTGTTGATTGGGTCAATTAAATAGGAGGCTAGGGAAGAAGTATTCTTTTTCAACACTGACTTGCTAGACCACACTCCATATGAACCTAATTTTGATTTCAGATTGCATGCTTGTATTGCCTTAGAGAACACATCTGCTAATTGCTCCTCTGTCAGAGACATTAGAGAAATTTCAAGTGCAAATTCCTCATTGTGACTATGATGAATTTTTAGAAGGTTATAAATATTGTAGTCTAAAGGAAACTAATGATATGGGATCATATTCATCAAGCAATCAATTCTCACATTAATTCTAATTTTCCCATCCATGTAAAAATGCCCAAACTGTAAGTAAACTAAAAGAACACACCTGAAATTTGTGATAACCATGTTTTCTTATATAAAGAATATGCAGGGGTAAATACAAAATGGGTCTCATCACAGAATTGAATTTAAGATGTTTCAACAAAGGCATAGTTGCAAAATAATCCAGCAGTCTAAAGTTTAATTAGAAAAGCAGAAGTAAAGGAACTCATCGTTTCATGCTCAATAACAGATTGGAAGCCATTTCAATGGCTCAGGCTCCTGGTAGGTGCATGTCCTTTCATGTAAGGAGAGGTATGTAAATCCAATTATCTCACGATTCTGGCCTCTACAGTGCTTTTTTGCTCATAACCCCCGTGCATTATCAAGCCATAACCCTACTCTCAGACCTTTTCTTCGTCTTCAAGAGGCTGCTAGTTTCAATCTGGACATGTTAATAAATTGGAGAAGTATACAAAGTCAACTCCTCCATACATTTCAAGTTAAAACCGTTTAGGGTTCAACGGGGAATCGATCCCCGGCCGCTGGGGCAGGAGGCGAGCTCGCTGTCCACTATACCAAGCCGACCGTGGTAGAACACAATACACATGGAAGATATGAAAAATTTGTCCGACATAACTGATGTTTACAGACCTCGTTAGCATAGAATCCAATGGTGCCAGGTGGAGTTATTCACAGGAAAACATCCTTAGATATCCTATATGAACATGCCATGCCTAACTTCTCCATTTTCTTCGAAATAAATAAGAATCCATTGATTTTCCATAGCGATACGCGACTGACCCGGCTGACCTCCTTGCCGGAAGTGGGTTCAGCCGAAAATAGGTCAGGTACATCCGGGCACCTACCCGCTTCGTCAACAAGACGAAATGGCCGTGTACCGGGCCGTGTGCGTTGGATCGGTATGGAAAATCAATGGATTCTTATTTATTTCAAAGAAAATGGATACAAAATGTATGCGAACACCAACTAGAGATCGTATATTTGGCGGTGTTAGAAGTACAGGACTTGACATTATTGGATTATACCCGAAAAATGAGTGTAAAGGTGGAGGTATGTCGGGCAGAACGACAACATGGCCACGACGGCTTGGCAAACCGAGCGGATCGTATGCCTTTACAAAATGTCTTCTCCTGGATTAATTCTTGGGTTATAAGGTAAGAAATTAATACAAAATGGAGGAATCTATGAGATAAATGCCTTAATGCATGTTATGGGAACGCACTCGTGTATTTACGGGTTAATAATCCACTCCCCCTACGGGGTCTTGGATTATTAACCCGTAAATACACTCGTGCGTTCCCATAACATACATTAAACGCATATTATACTGTTTACATCACAGACTAACTCACAAAGCAAGTAGCGTCTTTTGTTTGATCTATAGATCCCCGTAAGATTGATCCACCACTTTGTCACACTCAGGACTCCCCAGATGCCCCTCACCAAAAGAAATATTTGGCAGATAGGGTTGGCTGATATTTATGGTGTTAACAAAAGGATTTGTTCAAAGTTGTCTCATTATCACTATTGAAGATGAAATTATCATCTAGGAAGTTGTCCCTCTAAAGGTTTGATGGTTTCTCTAGAATAATGTGTGAAATATGTGATCACGATTCTAAATACTACCATGATAGCGCAGTGAAAATTGTCCAGTGACATGTCTGTCCTGAAAGTGCAATGTATCAGATTTACTATGAAAATAGCTCTTCCTTTGATTAATAATAAAGGTAGCTTTTAATATTCCTATTCAAAAGTTTGATAAATAAAGGTTCTGTAATATCTAGAACAAAACCCTAAATCAGGATACACATCTTAGGAAACGTATTATCATATACATGGGGTGTTGTAAATTTCCATGGTTAATGAATAACCTATATTTGCTTAGACATTGCTAGCACAAACATGTTTTAATTGTTGTAAACATCTCACATTTCATCCCCCGTTACTGGAGTGAAGGCTCATAATTAGGTTCATTGTTAGATATTTCTGAGAAGAGTTATGCATTTTGATAATTCATCAGATAGAAATTCAAGGTTATACTGGAGATTCATTGACCATGGCTGGGTGGAAACTGAGCTTGCCTATTTCTCAGAACCTTATCCCTCTTTCTTTCACCAAAGAAATTGCTCCAGTGCTGTTTCCATTGCAGGCAATTAGTATCACAGGAAGGTGGTACTCCCAATGTACTAAAATATCATTTCAGTCAGCAGACTCAATACACCCTTCTACTGGTAAATAGGAATTTGAAAAGAAAACCTTACCATGTTTTATGGTCATACTAACTATGCTATTCTTGTAGTTTCTATATTCTCTGATATCTTTAAGTCACTATATTCTCTGATATCTTTAAGCACTTTTAACATTGGATTTCATTTGTTTGAAATATTTTTTACTTTTATACACATTCATTCTGGTTTCAGAAATTTGAATGCAAATGTCTTTTCCCATCCACTAACCCTATCGTCTTCCATTCGGATCAATTCATCTCCAGATAACCCCCTGACAGGTTCATCTATACACATAAAACATCCCAGGGTGGATTATGACAGCTTCACCACCTTCTCTATTTAAACCTTTAAGGGCTACTGATGCATTGATGCATCATGCCTATTGCTCGTCATGATGCACCAACGAAGTGCTGGCAAGACTCCTTTCCATCACTTCATTGGAGCATCATGTCAAACCTCCTGGAGTTTGTGTATCGACCCCATAGGGTCGGCATGATGCATGAATGCAACCCTGGTGAGTTACTTGCCAGGGCTGCGTTAATGCATCATGACGACCAATGGGCATGATGCATTGATACATCAGTGGCCCTTAAAGGATTAAAGGATGACAGGGTCTGAGAACTGGAAGATTGAGTGTCAACACAATGTAAGTGACATAAAAAGGAGGTAGTCAGACATGGGCAAGCAGATAGCACTTCCCTTTACACACCAAGGGCACAGCAGACTTGTTTTACACAAGAAACCTTTTCCTGGCTGAAACTTGTTGAATTTCAAAAAGAAAAATGGTCCAGAATATTGCATTTTATGGTTAACACAGTGTGAATTATGACACACATGAGACAGGAGTAAAAGCATGGTCGAATTGCCCCTAATGCTTAAGCAGCACATCTTTCTTCTGTAACTAGGTGCATCTTCTTCCTGGGACCACTAAAGGATTTTGCTTTAGAAAGCAAGCAGCTAATTTCTCGCAATAAATAGCTGCTTCGCAAGACATAATCTTCATTGATTACTAGGATTATGTATTAAGGGATCTACAGTGGAGGAAATTAAACATTTTTTTTTTGCAGATAAGGATCTTATTATAGTAAATGAAGGTTGCTTGTTGGCATGAGAGAAAAAGGGAAGATCATTGTGAAAAGGATTGGGTTGTCACTCACAGTTCATGACACCAATAATAGAGCAGACTGGTGAAAGCAGGGTATAATACCCAAAGAGTTCACCAGGCCAAAGTGAAAAACAAGCTGAAGTGTGAATAGATATCACATGCTTGTAGTGGTGGCTGAGCGCAATGCACTAACCACTAGACCACCGCGTGTCTCACCTCGGCGCCCGTCTCGGCTTAGGTTTGTTTGAATGCGTCCTGCGGTTATGGTAGCGGACAGCCCGCAGTCGGCGCCCTGCAGTAGTTATGGCAGCAGCAGCTGGGGGGGGTCACAACCCAGACTGCCGAGAATTTTTACACTTTGAATATATAGAAGTTATATGTGAGTACCCTACCCGGGCTTTGTATCATATCAAGACCTGGTTCTAGCCAGCCACTTCTCATCAGTCCCTGTGGCACACTGCATAGGGAGTTGGACTTGGGATTTGAGACTGCAGGTTCGATCCCTGCCCTGGCCATAAAAACTTCGTGGGTTTTAACATGTAACATATGACATGTAAGGACATGCAAGGTGTGCAGGTTATCCATGTATAACCGCACCGGGTGCCTGTTATCCTTGGATAACCGCACACCTTACAAAAGTCATGATGCAGGCATCATGGTGTGCAATATCGACAGGTATGTGCATGGGAATATTCAGGCAAAGCACTCAGAATCCCAGAAATCGTGGAATAATCAGTGGTTAGTTGCAAGCACTTTTGACATTGCTATTCATTCGTTTGAAGTATTTCATATCTCATTTCTATTTGCTTTTATACATGTTCATTTTGGTTTCAGATTTGAATGCAAATGTCTTCTCCCATCCACTAACCCTATCCATCTATAGATACCCACTGACAGGTCCACCATTGCACATAAAACATCTCAAGGTGGATTATGACAGCTTCACTACCTTCAGTATTCAAAAGATGACAGGGTGGTTGAACTGCAAGATTGAGTGCAGACATGATGTAAGTGACATAAAAAGGAGGTAGTCAGACACGGGGAAGTGGTTAGCTCATCCCTTTACACACGAGGGGCACAGTTGGCTTGTTTTACACGAGAAACCTTTTCCTCGCTGAAGCTTATTAAATTTCAGAATGAAAAATGGCCTAGAACATCGCCTTTTATGGTAAGTAAAGTGTGAATTATAACACCCATGAGACAGGAGTAAAAGCATAGCCGAGTTGCTGCCAATGCTAAAGCTATGTGTCGATCTTCTAAGTGTGGCTGACCAGTCTTCCTGCAACAACTAAAGGATTTTGCTTTGGAAAGCATGCAGCTGTTTCTTCTTAGTCCATATCAGGTAGATATAATCTTCATTGATTACTAGGATTATGTATTAAGGGTTTTATAGTGGAGGAAATTAAACATCTTTCTGTAGATAAGGATCTAATCATCGTAAATTGAGGTTGCATGTTGGCATGAGAGAAAAAGAGAAGATTTGGCTGTGGAATCCTGTAATCCACCACATAACACTCAAATTACATGCTCACAGTTCATGACACCAATAAGAGGGCATACTGGTGAAAGCAGGGTACAATGCCCAAACAGTTCACCAGGCCCAATTCTAAAAATTAGAAAAGCCTAAGTGTGATTCCATATTGTAACATGCTTGTAGTGTCTGGTAAAGATGCATCTGGCAATCACTGTCCATCATGAACAAGTCAATATTGAAATTCCTTGTTTATCATGTTCTTTTCAATGATGGTAGGATATCGAAATGCCGAGATTGTAAAGTAAAAGTGAAAGTCCTTCATGTTCAAGTCGGGTTGGTGAAAGGCAACTCAGCCGGGACTGCAGATTGAGCTGTATTGGAGCCCATACATGATGTACAAACAGGTCCTGATCGATGTATGCTCGACCCTGGAAGGAAAATATGATAATGATGTGTTTAGCCTGTTGCCCCTGTGTGTGTGTCAACAATCTCTACAGGCCCCATCGAACACATCATTAGGATTTGGGTGCAATACATAAACATATGTAGACTATGCATGGAATAGGAGTTTGAAGGACTTCTGAAACTTTTGGATATATTTTTTTATAATTTTTTTCTACCACAGTCATTGAGCTCTCTGGGTGTGAATGAATCTGTAAACATTAGCAGCAGTTTGATGCCACTTCATTAAGTTCCTCCCATAGTATCAGAAGGGCATTTCTCAAAATGATACAACTAAACAGACCTCCGATGATCTGAAAGAAAGAAAGAATTTGAAAGACAGAAACAGAGAGACCAGCATAGGAGAGAGGCAGAGAGAGAGAGAGAGAGACAGACAGACAGACAGACAGACAGACACAGAGAAACAGAGAGATAGAGAGAAAAAGAGAGAGAGAAACTACTAAATCGCGATCACACTCATCCCAGCAAATTGTCGTGAGTCCTCGTCAACCTGTGTGAAGTGGCTCACACATGTCGCTAGATGGAACACGACGTCGTTATAGCACAAGATCACCAGGAATAGCAATTGCTATGCCACGTGAGTCTAACACACAGTGGCAAAAGATGACAGAATGAGTTATCACTCAAAAAGGAGTCACCATTGATGACCAATCATGGCGACAGATGACGACAATTTGCTGGGATGTAGGTCCTCTAAGGTTCAGGGATGGAGCTGGAGGCCAGGTAGATGGTGCAACATGAGCAAGAGAAGTGTAGTTTTATGTAAACAAGGTATATGTAGGTAAAAAAATCAGCCAATTTCAAGTTTCAACACTTTAACCAGTGACCAAACTATTGTTTGGTCTGGCTTTATTACAATTTTACAGACTATGACAAATAGACTAGCGGCACTGTGGCCTGTCATTTTCAGACGGCATTAATCTCTTGGAGGGTAGTAGAGCTAAGATAGGATTAAATGGTTAAATTAAATGGTTGCTGTCGATGGGGTTAATTAGCAGGCTGGGGAAGAAGCAGTCTTCTTCAACACTGACTCACTAGACCACACTCCATATGAACCTAATTTTGAATTCAGATTGCATGCTTGTACTGCCTTAGAAAACACAGCTGGTAAGTGCTCCTCTGTCAAACCAAGACTTTATTGATATTTTAGGAGGCCATTAGTTAACGAGCTATGACTTCACCCTCCAATTCATACCAAAATCCCCATTGGAATAGCATATGCATTTGTAGTCGTAGGGCTGTGAGTGATCGTAGTGCGTTAATGTTTGAAAGGTTATGAATAGTGCAATCTTTTGGGAGCAACAAGGAACTCCTGTATTCATGCTCAAATTCAGAATGGAAACCTCATCAATGACTC
Source organism: Acholoe squamosa (assembly GCA_949317995.1). Lineage (NCBI taxonomy): Eukaryota > Metazoa > Annelida > Polychaeta > Phyllodocida > Polynoidae > Acholoe > Acholoe squamosa. Next base: position 109,902,093 of record OX439036.1, on the reverse strand, counting down.
TTACCTCTGGTCTGTGCATGGTCTTTGATGTAAGAAGGATATGACACTGTTTACACAAGAGACTAACTCAGGCAGCAAACGGTACCTTTTGGTGTGATCGATGCCTGTCAGATAGATTCACCACTTGGTCACAATCAGGGCTCCTGGAATGCCCCTCACATATAGAATTATTGGCAGGTGGGGTTGGCTGATATGAGATCCTTAATGTTGACAAAAGGATTCTTGTTACGTTGTCTCCTCAATCACTATTTGGTTTGGATTTTTATATGTGAAAAAAACCATCTAGAATATTGTCCCTCTATAGTTTCTGTTGAATAATGTGAAATAGCAGGGATGTAGGAAGCAAATCCTTATTGGGGGGGCCCAGGGGTCTCGAATGAGGGGGCCTGCTATATTTTCATATAGGCTTATATAGGGAACCTCCTCATTATTAGGGGGGCGCAGGCCCCCCTGCCCCCCCCCCTTTTCCTACGCCCCTGAATAGGTGATGACCATTCTAAAATAATCCATAATCCTTTAAGGTGCTTATTGTCTGAGTACTGTTTTTGTAGTAAATTATGGCTTATGCATGATACATTACTGTATCCACCTTGGAATTTGTTTTAAATATTTTATACTTCTGTTTTAAGTTGCCTTTATACATATTCATTCATTCTTGCTCAGGGAATTTGAATGTAAACGTCTTTTCCCTTCCACTGACGCAATCCTCTTCCATTCCGATCACTTCATCCACAGATAACCCCCTAACAGGTTCATCTTTACACATGAAACATCTCGGAGTGGATTATGACAGCTTCACTACCTTCAGTATTCAAAAGATGACAGGGTCTGTGAACTGGAGGATTGAGTGCCAACATGATGTAAGTGACATAAGAAGAAGGTAGTCAGACATGGGGAAGCGGTTAGCTCCTACCTTTACACACAAGAGGCACAGTTGGCTTGTTTTACACAAGAAACCTTTTCCCTGCTGGCATTTATTGAATTTCATAATGAAAAATAGACGAGGACGTCGCGTTTTATGGTGGATAAAGGGTGAATTATGACATCCATTAGACAGGAGTCAAAGCATGGCCGAGTTGCCGCCAATGCTAGAGCTATATATCCATCTTCTATGTGTGGCTGATCCGTCGTGCTGGGTCAACTAAAGCATTTTGCTTTGAAAAGCAAGCAGTGATTTCTTTTTTACCTTACACCCTAAAGAACAATGGAAACCCAACCTTATATTGAATAAGGTATATGCTCAACCAAAACCATTGAAACAAAAAGATCTAGTCTTCATTGATTACTATTACTATGTGTTTAGGGATCTCCACCCTAGATGCTGACAAAAATTGGAGGATCAATGAAACAAAAACAATGGTACTTTTGCCTTTATATTCCTAAAGCAAAATTTAAGCGAGTTGTATGAAAGTGAAGGTCGTCCAAAATGCGGCATGTTAAAGTTGGTTTGTTAGGCAGCTCAAGGGAGACTGCAGATTGAGCTGTATTGGAGCTCATACATGATGTACAAACAGGTCTTGATCGATGTGTGTTTGCCCTGGATGGAAAATGTGATAATGATGTGTTTAGCCTGTTGCTCCTGAGGGTGTGTCAACAATCTTCAGAGGCCTTGTCAATCATATCATTAGGCCTTGCATAAAATACAGAAAAAAGGGTTATATATTCTCATGATATATATATATATATATATATATATATATATATATATATATATATATATATTTATACCACGATTTCGGCACTTCCGGTGGGTTTATATGCAGTTTAGCCGTGCATTATTCTGCATATACCACCCTTGTGCATTTTTGAAATTTTTGGTATATACTTTTTCGAGGTCACGTTGGAGACGCTGGCGGACATAGAAATTTAGCCTCGCCATTGTTTCAATGTGAAAAATCGTCCCAACTTGTATGAGGATTGAACCCCGGCCGCAGTGGTGGTAGGCGAAGGCCTTAGCCATAGCGCCACACTGAACGGTGATGAAATCCAATGTGAAGGTAAATAAGTTCTAACCTGCTATGTTTCCAGTCAGTTTTCGTATGGAATCCAACCATCACATGTTATAATATTGAAATCCCAAGAAGTTTTCGATCCATAGACGAGGAATTCGTGCTAATTTTCTCCATTTTCTTCGATATAAATAAGAATCCAATGATTTTCCTATCGTAAGCGAGTCGCGGTGCAGCCATTCCCACCCGCCTCCTTGTCCGGCGAAAGTGTGTCAGTGGCCCGGATGTAGATATAGGTCAACTGCTCGTTGTACAAGAAAGACGCCGAAAATTTCGGACCCGTTTGGAAAATCAATGGATTCTTATTTATTTTGAATATATCGGACATATCAAGCATGGAGTACTCATCTAGGATGTCTAAGGATATGTATGTTTTAATTTGAAAACTTGTCATGGTTGGATTCGATACGAAATGTGGGTGTAAACATGGCGGTACCTCTCCCGGCAAGGAACAAAAACAATGGCTTCGCGCAGAGCGGCCACGGGCCGTGTTGCTAGCACTTACAAAATGTCTTCGCCTGGCTATATTCTTTGGATTTCAGGTAAGAAATTGATACAAAATGGAGGAAATGGTGGTATAAACCTATTAGGTGATGCATATCGGGGCCCCACGGGCTGTATATGCTGTATATACCCTCGCCACTCCGCGGCTCGGGTATATGCAGCATATACAGCCCTAGGGCCCCGATATGCATCATCTATTAGCTTAATATATATATTGATATATATATATATATATATATATATATATATATATATATAGAGAGAGAGAGAGAGAGAGAGAGAGAGAGAGAGAGAGAGTGAGAGTGAGAATGCATGGAATAGGATTAATCATTAAACCTTGTATAATTCATTTTTAACATCGAAGCTGTCTGAGTGTGAAGAATCAGCTTACATAACCTAAATAAGAAATGATTAACTGTGGTTTGATGATGAGTTTCTTCCATAGTGTCAGGAGGGCATTTCTCAGGACTGAACACACCCACTATGATCTAAAACCTCTAAATTAGAGCTTTTGATCGTAGGTGGCACTTAATGTAATTAGTACAGAGGATTCGGTTGGACAGCTGTACCACTCATTAGTAACCATGCGGGGCCCCAAAAGGTGAATATATCGATGGAGGTTGGGAGCAACGAAATATCTTATTACATCATGCAACATATATTTATGTACAATAAAGTTAAAGATTGGTCTTAAATAAGTACATTGCAGCAGTGATTAAATTTCATGTATGTCATTAATTAATGGCTATTGCAAACAGTTGTCACAATATCAACAAATTTACATACCTTTTGCCCCTCCAATAGCCCTTAAAGATTCCAAAAGCAATTTCGCTTTTCTAGTTGTTCTTCATGACCAACTGAAGGCACCCTATGTGTGGTCAGCTTACCTTAATAGTTCCTTGTTGTGTTGGTCATTGAATGTCAAACGATGGCAGTGCCTGTTGTTGGTCACGTTCCGGGGTCATACAAGTGGACTGGACAAAGTAGACCAATGATTCAAGTATCAAGCTTAAAATCAGGCAGCTATGGTTGTAATTTTGGTTGTTTAATCAGTGGGAAAGTAGCACTTAACCATGCTTTACCATTATCAAGGAGACTGTTAACCACTCCAGAAATGATCTTGAGCAGCATGAACTTACAGAGGAATGTCAAAAACCAAAAATAAGTAAATCAGAAGTTTCTCTTCTCATATGCTTTGAAATCCTATAAATTCCAAAACCTATTGCTAGGACCCTCTGATACAAGATACCATCTATATTTTGCTTCACAATTTCTGTGTTTTCACAACATTGTAGAACTAAAACCTTTATATCTTAAATTATACCCACTGAAAACCTGGAAGATCCGAAACTAGTCAGCGGTGACCACTTTAGGTCCTCAAGTTGACGATACCTAAAACTACAACTTTAGGTAGTCAAAATGATGACTTTAGGTCATCATCCTGATGACCTAAGTCATCAGTATGACAACTCTGTTCTGTCAGTATTGTCATACTGACGACTCAGGTCGTCAGGATGACGACCTAATGTCATCATTTTGACTACCTAAAGCTGTAGTTTTAGGTATCGTCAGCTAGAGGACCTAAAGTCGTCACCGCTGACTAGTTTCGGATCTTTCAGGTTTTCAGTGCCATTTATTGTGGACCCCACCCTGTCCTTGTTGTGATCTTGTATGATATGTCAAGGGTAGTCTAGGAAGGTAATCAATTGAGTTGTGTATCTCAACGTTTTAAGAAACATCTTCCACTTTATCTCAAGTTGAATACGACAGCCCAATAGGTTTAACCAAGAACCTCTGTATCACACCCCCATTGTGATAACCCTTCCCCATATCACACGGCCAGGTAGATCATTGCAAATGGTCACATAACTAATGATAAAATGATTGCTAATGGATTTTTGAACATTTCTGACAAAGAGAACTTGAGATAAACACAAAGGAGTACTAGAATTGGTCCCCACTGAGGGTTATCACACAAGGTGAAGCCGAGTGTGATAACCCTCAGTGGGGACCAATTCTCGTGCACCTTTGTCTTTTTACTCTATATGGTGTGACTTACTCTGAGTAACACCACTAAATCCTACATCAAAGGTGTAGTGTACTCTGTGATACCCATCTCACCTGTGGCTCACCTGTGTTCTCAGTGCCTTAACCTTGCTGAAGCACCCACCTATTATCACATTACAGGTACAGAAGGGTGTAGATCTAGTTGCCTTTGATTCTTTAGCTTGTAATTTACTTATATAAGCAAACCTTCACTGCAAAAATGGTGTTTAGATCCTAAACACAATTCTAAACATATTCTTGCAACGTTTTTGTAATCACATTAATTTCCTAAACATGTTTAGCCAAACAATGTGCTTAGCTCAAGTGTTTAGAAATGTAGGTGTTTAGGTTAAAACTTTATGTTTAGATATATGAATTTTTGTGTTTAGGTGTTTATGAATTTTTGTGTTTAGATGTTTAAATGATTTGATGGAGAGTTAAGGTTTGCAGTCATGTATGCATTAAAAATAGAGATATATTTTGTTTGTTTTTTCATTTACTGGGGGGGGGGACATCAGCAGGTATTTACTCGTCAATGTCTCCAAATATGTCAGTCACAGCTATATATGTGTACATCTATTACACACTGCATCAGAATGAGAGACTTGAGAAAGTACAACAGCTTGGCAGGAAGGACATTGCCTTATGTATTCCAGAATAACATCAAATAGGTGTCAGTCATGGAGTTTATTGATTATTTTATGGTAATGATGGTGGCACGAGGTGAATCTAGTCAATTTTCTATCGCCCTTTCTATTCACATGACATTCTATGAAATGAAACCATGATAAACATGGGATTTGGGGACATTTGTCACAACAATTGATTATAACTGTGTGCAGATAGTCCAGTCAAAGGTAGTGCTGCTACCTGGTGTGGATTCAACATCCAAGTATCTAAACATATTGATGTTTAAATCTAAACACCTATTATTCAACTGTTTCAACTCTAAACATCTAAACATGTTTAGCGTAAATGTTTATGTAGTTAGAATAAAAGTGTTCATTTCCTAAATGTGTAGTCGATGAGACACCTAACTGACCCATATGTTTAGGTTTTAAACGTGTTTAGACCTAAACATGTTTAAAATCTAAACACCATTTTTGCAGTGTTCCTTTCAGGTCTAATTCCCTTTTCATCTACAACGGGGATTGTCCTTAGAATAGACTAAGGTGTATAATACTATTTGGGTGTTTGTGCCACAAGCACATCAGACAAGAACTAGTATTAAGGCTGAGGATGATACTTGGCTTCTATTGGCTTATTATTCTAGCTAGCATTTTAATTCCTAATGTGGAGATTTAAAATGTCAAAGTTCAAAAAGTTCGATTTTGTCTATTCCCATTCATCTGGGAACAATAATGAATTGCCAAACTGTTAAAAAAGTAAATTGATAGCTGTCTACGAAAAAAAAACAGGCAAACTGTGTGGTACAAAAAAATGTGGTAAGCCCCTAAATTAGATATATGCAAAGGCAACTTTAGCCCTTCCCTGTAGGGATTGTAAGAAGCTTTACAACAGAGGATTTTGTATTATTCATTTTCCACAGAGGAGCAAGCCTCTGACAGAGTGTTTAAGTTTCTGCAATACCTCACTATAACACAGCCAAAAATAACTTTCTTATTTTAAGAAATTATTTCTCATTTTAAGTAAAATTAACTTAAAACAAGTTTGTCCGCCAGGTAACAAAATTTTACTTGAAATCTTGGTATGTCCAGCTTACTTGAATTAAGAAATACAATCTTAAGAAATACTTTCTTAAATCAAGTAATTTATTCTCAAATTAGGATTCAATTTTCTAGAATATTTCTTAAAGAAAGTAAATAATTCTCATGGAAAAGGATTATTTCAAGATAAACTTACTCATACTTTTTCTTAAAATAAGTTATATTTTCTCATTTCCTTAATTTCCTTGTTTGTAAAGTGGATATGATTTTTGTCTATTATGGAAATATTTTAAATAGAATAGAAGGTTATCAGTATAGGCTACCTCAGTGACAGAGTTTCATCAGATTACATGCAGCTCTTTGAAGCCACATTTTCATAAGTGAATAAAATCTTTATTCAAAGTCTTTGACTTGATGAAAGGCTGTGGCACATCCGGCCCTTACATTATTATAATATACGCAAAAGGTGTTTAGCTTCCTTTGTGCCTTGAATTGCCCTCAATCAACTATCAGACCAATGAGCCTGATACTAAATTAATTCCAAATAAGTTTCCTTCAGTTTTCACTTTATTTTACCACATCTAATGGTTTAGGACCGAGTTTAAGCTAGGAAGTTGTACTTTGTATTTCAAATAATTCACCATAACAGGTAGTGCTGGCACCTAGTGGCAGACTACCTAATTTCCTCATATTAAGTAAATAATACTTACCTGGCATGCTAGATAATATTCCTTGGACAATTTCTAACAAGATCTTTGTTCTACCCTTTTCTAGATGTAAGAAAACACTTCAAGTTTAATAAATCTCATATCAAGAAATAAGTCTTTCTTGTTTTAAGATATAAGATAAATAATGTTACCTGGTGGACAAAACTACCAATTTTGAGAAATTTTCTTAAGATAAATAATCTTGAAAACTTAAATCAAGAAGGCAACTCAAGATTTGTTCTAAACTTGATTTTTCTTGAAGACAAGATGACTGATGAATCTTATAACCAGAATTTTCCTCATAACTAGAAAAGATTTCTTATGTCAAGTTTATTTTCTTGGATAAGAAAATTATTTTTAGCTGTGAAGGCACACCCTGTACACAAAGCAGCGACCCTTACTTGGTTTAAACACATGATATGATATTTCTTGTGCCCATTTCATTAGTCATCTACGGTGAAAGAAATCTACCTCTCAGTTGAAACTCTTTTCGAATAACATGACCTAGCCAATGAAAATTCCTTATCTTGATACTAATTCATTCATCTTCAATGGCACCAATTTACTTTATAGCAAATATGTGCTAGACACTGATTTGAATCTCCCAAATTGATTATCAGAACGCCTTTCTTTAAGTCAGGTCTTGATATTTTGCTCTTCCATGAGTGATTCACCTCCCTCCTCAGACAGATTTGATTATGGTATAGTAATTTCACTGTTTTATTACTGCTTCAGAAAATGAGCTGATTTATCTTAAAGGGAGGTGGTCCTGAATAATCACCCAAGCTCTAATAATCTCCCCTCTACATCTTAAGAAAAGATTATTGAACAAATGATCGATCAGGCCCTCTCCATACTTCTTCTAAACTATTAAGTATCAAGACAATCAATATACAAAGGTGCCTGAAAAGCCTTAAATTTGTCTTGACTACCATGTATATATTTACAAACCTATGTTTGGTGCATCAATTTGTAGCTAATATCGAATGGCTTTCTTTAATGTGATTTCTGATAAAAAAAAAAATGACATTAAATAAAAGGTACTCAAATTCAAGATTATCAACAGATAAGGTAGGCAAGCATTTTACTAGACTGACAGAACAGAGACATTGGGGCTGGAGCAGCTGATTAAAGTGTGGTAGTTCAGCTGAACAAATCCCACTATAATCTTTCATGGAAACCTGAAAAAAGGTATAGGGTATACACCCCCCTCACACCCCAAAGTGCTGCATCCATGTTATAGATACCCACCCCTTTCCTGTTTCTATGTGTTATCTATAGCATTGTAGGCCTATATACACTGCTTGTCAGAAATTCTACAGCACTGTCACATCTAAAACAACGAAAGATTGAGAACATAGATGCACATTGTAGATTGTAGACACTGATTCTGCAGCTGGTCCCTTGAAGTCTGTCTATATGCCATATTGTGAGCTTTTATGTATGTATCACCTCAAGCTGGAACAGTAAAGTACCATTACAGGCAGATATAAGAACTGTCTAGTGGTATCTAGCAGTATGGCCTGGAGGCCATTTCTTAACAGTCTAAGACTGCCCACTTTCAAGTCTTAGTGGGAAGCCCTAACTAAGTGACAACACAACCCAATAGTAATGGTCATGTACCTGCAGCACTACGACAGCCCTACCAAAAGCTATGTGATTGCTATATAAGGCCTGATCGTACAGAGCAGTCGTAGGGGCTTACCTACGATCACTGGCACTAACTTTTAGGTTGTGAAGTTGTAGTGGCTGTAAGCAGTCGTAGTGCCTTAAGAAATGGCCTCCAGATTAGAGTCATTGTTGTATTCCCCTTGTGGATACAAAGAACCCAAGGGGATGCACACAATATTTATGATGTCTGTGCATATATACTGCCACTAATGTAGTACTGATGGCATTGTTGTGTGTAGGGTAAATGGAAACTCGGAGAAAAATAAGCCCACTGGAGAAGCAAACCGGTCTTTCAGTTATACACGCTAGAAATATACACCTACCTTTACTCAAAGATGTGTGGGATTTTGTCTTCTTTTTCTTGCCCGGGGTGCAGTCTATGCAAGTAAAATTGTCATGAAGCTTTAGACACATACACCTGAGGCAGTGGGGGTGCTGCAAAGAGCACGTTAAATTCAAGACAGGTATAGTATAAAGTTAGAAAGTCTATAATGGTGTAGACTAAAGGTGCTGATGTACCCAGTTGACACTGGCCATCACCAGTGGCACAACATAGCATGCATATGGGCTCTCAATGCAATAAGCTATATATATATATATATATATATATATATATATATATATATATATATATATATATATATATATATATATATATGGTCACCAGTATATAAGGGGCCGCTTTGAATTAACCGTCAGTTGGCTAATCTCACCTGTACAGGTAACACCACGCCAGGTGGATCCCTGATTTTTAATTTTTACTATTGTTATTATATTGTTAAATTTGTACTGACTTGTGCTTATTGTCAACTAATTATTATAGTTGTTTTATTAATAAAGGCATGTATGGTGCTGATAGCCCCAAGGTCAGTAACCCACGAAACTCATGTGTTCTATGATAGATAATTTATTATAATATATTCATCGTTACACTCTCCATTCTTTGTTTCACTTATAATATATTATATTAATGTCCATCGTTACACCATGCATATACCGTATCACTTATAATATTATTTGTCAGTATTACCGGTACATTCTGCCCTGGTAGCGAGACCTTTTATCCCTGACAGTGGTGGTCACTGTTGGCTCTATAGAACCCAGGTATATCAACCAACACTGCCTAGAATAGGTACATTACAGTGTTTTTACAGGTTTTGTGTGGTTGGATTATGATTATGAGAAGGAGCGTGTTTTAGATGTAATTTGTGTGCAAACCAAAAACGTTTCCCAGAGTGGTCAAAGATTACATCAATATATATCTACTTGATTAATTAGTGGTATATTTACAATATTGGAAAGTCCTTTGAGGCATCCATGGCTGCTAAAATCATTGTAATTCTAGCTAACTGCATAGTTATCTCCCTTTTTCTCTCTCTCAGGTGAGTAAGAGTGTCGCTTAGCATTGCGAACAACTTAAACAGGTTTACCTTCATCATGTATACCATGCCCCCCCCCAAAGAAAAAATAGGCCCATACATGCCTGGAGTGCATATGTAGGTCACATTTGAGTCACATTTGATAGAAAACATCTTGAGCTTCAACCAGAGGGCAGATTTTTGTATATCAGCCTATAATTAGACAAGTACTGGAGGTTCGAAGTTGGACAACACACCAAAATTGCCCTTTTTTGGACCAATTTTCCATTATTCCCACCAATATTTTATCAAGGTAGACGGTGTTAAGCTGCAGGGGTCTGATTTAGTGCATTTGTATAGAAAAGTAGTTTTCACTGAATTTTGGATCTGACTTTAGGCTCAGACCACCATTATCCCTATCCTTTTACTACATTAATCTAATTTGAGATACAAAGGTTGGTTTCTTTTTCCATTTTGTTTATGAGGTCTTGGCTAATTTTGGGGCCCCAGGCATACTCTGGCCCCACCTACTTCATGATTACGAGGGGACAGGTCCTCCTTGCCCCACCCCTTTTCCTACGTCACTCGAAGGGCATCAGACAATGGTATTTTCTATACACTATAATTCCTAGAGTGTATTTATAAGAAATAGGGTGATGCACATTTGTGCTGGTGATTCAAGACAGTATATAGTATTCTCAGAGTCCCACACCATAGTCTTCCTCTGTCCAATATAGCTGAATGAAATATGTTGATGTGCATGTGAAGTAGTCATTACTAATCACAAATTGGAAAATCCTGAAATGTAAACAGAAACAGAAAAGAAGAAATAAAAGAACAATGGAGAAGCCTCTTTGCATGTCAGATGGATGGGGGGGGGGTAGGGGCCTGGTATGTACCGTAAATCCCCGGTCATAAGCCGGATTTCTTTTTCTATTTTGGGCCCAAACCGGCTTCTAAATTTTTCCCAAAGTCCTGAACTCGCCCCCCCCCGCTTATGACCGGGGCCGGCTTATGACTGGGGATTTACGGTAATGATTTTAGCTCAGATACTCAGATCCAATATCTGGAGTTCATTTTTAATGTCTTCAGTCTGTTTTATAGACCATAAAAGGTCTTCAGGTCCCACTTTTACTATGTACATTTCCAGTCCACCAGTACCAGTTGTCACACGCCAATATGCCATTACCAAATATGAATTTACATTATTACCAAATATGAACAATATGTTATTTTCCATGCCTAAGGAAACGGCAGCTTTCCACACCTTAATGATTTATATACTTACCATGTATGGGCATTTTGAATTTTATCTGCTGCAAAGAACTGATTGTTTTCACACCTTTAAGCTGTGAAAGCTTCTCACAGCCAATCAGCACCCATGTTCCTTTATTATGTACTGATCACCAAGGAGACACTAACTTCCTGTGCTGCCTCAGGTTTTGTATATAAACCCTGAAGCAGCACTAGAAAGGCACTCAGTATCAGGCAATCCACAGCTGAGAGTGGTGTCAGGTGACCTCTTATTATGCATTTTTAATTTACAATAAATCACCATGTAATCTTCAACACATACTCCATCTCTTACTTCATTATTAGTAGTTAGTGGCGCTTACATGCCCACACAGTACACTACAATGTCATGTCTTTCTAAGATGACATTAGTCAATACGTAAACTTGTTGGACATTGGCATTTGCCGGCAAAATCGCTGCCAGGCTGGTGCCAATTGTTAGCTGCCAGACGAAATGTCTGGCTGAAATCTTAAGACCTTCGGCTACATTTCGGATTTCGTGGCTTGCAAATCCGGCCATTATTGAGGTTTTTACAGCCTAATAAAAGGCATTACTGTTTGTTAAGGTTTGATTAGTTAAATGATTAGAATAGTGACCTAATTCTTGTTTTTCATTATTCTTTACCTCACAATGATTATCTTGAGGCATTCAGTCCTGCCAAAAATGAATCTGGGCCTGCAGAACAATAACATCTGTTGGACCAAATGGTCAATGAGTGGAATTTTATTTTTGTATGGACTGTGGCATCAGATTATGTATGATATTTAAGTTGGTGAATTTTTCCAAGTGAAAGACCACTACATATTGAAAAGGTTGAGGCAAAGCTAGTGTACAAACCTTTTATTCTTAGCTTAATTTCTCCCCATACTTTTATATCAAGATAGTAATCTATTGCTGGTTATCTATTCTAGAGCCGGCAAAAAGATCATCAGATTTCACGAATCACACTTACCCTCCTCCTAAGCTGTTATATCAAGATGAAAACAATTGCTGGTGTTCTATTCTCCAATTAGCATTAGATTGTGAATAGAGTAGTAGATAATAATAGCTGTGTTACTCAAATGTTTCATTGTCAACAACGAAAGCTTTCCCAAAATAGAAAACCTCCTATTCAGTCAATCATCTGGCCTGTTTATTTTGTTCAATATTATTATCAAAACTAAACTCATAAGAAAAAAAATCATCTAATTTATACCTTTTTGTAAGGCCTCCTAGAAGTGAGTGGGTGTTGTTGATCATTACTGTTTATGGTTTTTGGCTGTTTGCCTTGGTGCGTGAGCAACTACAACCTAAAAGAAACACCTCATTACCACATTTTCTTGAGGCCACTTCTAAAGTTAAGTACAACCCAGCTATATGACTGCAAATCCACGTGTTATTCCTGTAGGACTGTTGAAACAGGTGTAGTATAGTAAGAAGTAAACCCCAGGCTTCATGATAGGATATGGGAAAACAATCAGCATAGATTGATCATTGATTTAAGCCAGTGTAACAACTTAGATGACTTCAAGAGGCAATGAAAGAAGTTTAAATGATCGATTCAATTTCAAAGGTTTTTATTGCTGGCAATTTTGAAATGTTGGGCTGACATACGCTCACACAAAAGTGTAAATTTACAAAAATAGGTGCCTCAAAGGAAGCCACCACAGGTTACATGCAGACAATGCTCAATGACATAAAGATAAAGCAGACCACACGTATTGCTCAGTGGTGAAACCAGGATTTGGAAAAAGAGGGCGTGCGGCCCCAAAGGAGGGGGCGAACCCCCTATGTTTGGGCAAATTTTGGGGTCCAAAATATGTAGTTAAACTCTTAACTACTGGGAAAAAGGGGGTGGGGGCGCGCACCCTGCTTCCTCCTCTAAATCCGCCACCGTTGCTCTATCAGGGCCACTCATTTTGGAGTGATAGAATTGCATTCGTGTTGTAGCATAGGATGTCTGGATATCACAACTCCACTACAGACGTCAGTTATTGCAAAAATAGATTAGGTTACATTCTACCAAATTTGTAATCTAATATTTACTGCCCAGACAGGCAGAAAAGTTGTGATCACATTAGGTATAGCCTGGACTTCTACCTCCTAGCAACAACTTAATAGAACAGACCCTCTAGCAATAAACAGTACAGGGAGGTAGCTTGAGTCTCGAGAGGAAATTCGTAAATATGTCTAATGTGCTCTAGACAACATAGATGCAAACTAATCTGATGATGAACCACTTCTTAAATACTCTTGGGGAGGAAGAAAGCTTAACCTGGGAGATGGTCACGAACAAACTATATGTTTGCAAGATTCATGAGATTCAGGTAGGGTCTCCAAATCTAATCTGAACATAGGTTTTACTACTTTCAATACATCCATAACCATCAGAATGAGAATTTCCATACATATTCATAAGTACACTACCAATGTGAATACATGGAAAATCGACCCTTGAATAGATCTTCTCATCTTAAATCTCGTTATCTGCACCATAAGAAATAACTATTCAATTCACCAGGGACTCTCTTAAAAATGAATAGAGAACCATAGTAATTTTAATACAATGAAGTTGTGTAGTTTATACAATGATCGCCATGAAAACAACAATGGACCTCTGACAACTTTGGGACCAGGACAACACCATTATTTCACTAACATGTACCTCGACTTTCAGGTCCCTACTTCTGGATGCCCCTCAGGCCCTCATCTACAGTCCTTAGATACCCAAGCACCATTAGAGGCAGCCACTTGGGGCCCAAGTGTCTGGGTCTAGTACCTTTTGATTGTAAGCTGGGTCAGGATGAGAATTTGTTTACTACATCCCAGCAAAATTATTCCGGAAAAAGGGCGAAGACTTTACATTTCATGGATTGCTACTGGCAGTATTAACACATAGTGAACTGGAAATGAAAATTGCATGTTATGGGCTGATTAGGATATTCTGCAGCTGATTATTTTAATCCTTGTGACTGGAATTTGATATTGTCCAGATGATAGGTCAAGCCTTAATTTTCAAGCACTACCATAATGTGTAAATTACAGTTCCAGGCCCAGATATTCTCTACTTGATCAGTTTGCCATTGGGTAACTATACCTCATATTGATACATTATGATATAAATGTTTACATCTAGCTATGGGGGGAATTATGACCAATGTTCCTGCCAATGGCTTGATATATGCTGCTGAGTAGTTCTTGAATGCCTGCTGAGTAGTTCTATAGAACTGTTCCTAAATGATGAATTAGATACACAGACAGATAACTGTCATAAACCTTATCATATGGACAATAATGACCTTGGTGTTTTATTACCCATGATTTCCCCTTTCCTCTCAGAGCACATTTCTTCATATTTGCATCCAGCTAACTATCTGTCAGGAGAGAGGAGGGAAACACTTTGTGTTAGAGCACTTCAGCTGAAATGTAGTCATCAGCTATGTACACGATAAAGATTATTGAATGCTGTATGCAATATATCACAACATACTGTTATACAACATTCACAAACACTATATTTATGGGGCCTCATGCAATATATGAAAGGTGTAAAGTCCTTATTTGCTTATTTTTGTATAATGATTTATCAAGGAGGTGCTATCTAGTCATTGGTTGTATTCAGGAACTGCAGTAGCTCCTAAAAGTGAAATCACAATATATAAATGTAATACACAATGATTAGAGTTGCACGAATGCCTATATAAAGCCCCTGAAAGGCATGAGTGCAACTCTAATCATTACACATTGCCTTTATCACATGGTTTCCACCATTAATTTTATTTATATACCTTTAAAATTGATAGAATCCATTTATTTCTGTTGTAAGTCGAAGCGGAAGAGAAGGGCAACCTCCACCATATTGGATTTGTGTATATCAACTTGCCATCCGGTCTGCCGAGAAACACACTCTATTTACACATGTTATAGAGGATGTGTAGCCTTCTCAAGTTATGAAAACAATTAAAATATATTCTATTTGAACCTCCAACCTCCAAGACATGATCTAAAGCCTATAATAGAATACGATGATATGTTCCGGTAACGCATACCAAATCCGACCAGATGGCTAGTTAAATCACTAAAGACCAGGGGCATAAACTCACTCGCAGTGAGAAGAAGTAGCATTGCTTTTTACAGGTTCCCTATGGTTCCACATCTATTAAGTTAATGCCCGTGGCTAATTGATAGGCTATACACCAGATGGCACGAGAGGTCATATTATTTTTTTTAAAAAAGATCTTTACCGATCCACTACATGCCGTAGTGACAATATAAGTCAAATGTGTGGCCTGTGGTATTTCACCTTGATTCATATACAAAAGAAAAGAAAATTAAATATAAATTAGATGATATACCACTCTCCAGATGTTGACAAACGCAATGGTCAAGACGCACCGTAAGTCACTCGCTTCGAAAGTTTACGATTTATTTCAGCCATAATATTAAGTAATCTACCGAACAAGGACTTAGAATGTTATGTCCAATGCATGTCGTCAGATTTGCTCTATAAGCTTCAAAAATGTTGGATTTACTATGGTGTCAACTCGTTGTCAAGGTATGTCCGGTCCGCTGTCATTTTTGGGTTCTTTATCCTGATATATGGGAACTTGTTGTATCCACTTTTAGCACTCAAATCAATGCCGAAACTCGATAACCGTGTTATAAATCATGATATGAAACAGAACTTCAAGAAAAAAAAAAGAACTACATGGATAACTATAATATGGGATAGTTCTCAAAGGGGAAGGGTAGTGTGCATGTCCTGTTAAAAGGGAACAATAGTAATACATACAGCAAGAGGAGGACCACATGTATACTCCAATGAAGCTGCTGCTGAATAATCACAGTTCAAGAGCTGTAGTAGCTCCCAAATGTGAGACTACACTATATCATAACATCAAAAGGACCTTAAAAAAAGACTACACAGATGTCCATAATAAGGGATATACATAGTATGTATGTCTTTGTTACCAGCACACAATAGGAAAACATAAAACAAGAGGAGGACCTGTAGCGACTATTACTGGCTATGTCCCACCACTGTGATGCAAGTCTGAGTGTGAAGGTTTCTGACTGTGAGGCAACAGTGAACAGATTCAACTCTGCTGGTCAGAAACCTCCGATCAGAAACCCTCATCTCTGGACAGATAATGGACAATTGCAGCCTAATAGAGGATAATTAAGACTTATTTTTACTTGAAACATGTGCAAGAATACTACAGGATGACCTGCTCTGTCAGTCCCTTATGAAATTCAGCTGTATTCTGCACATTTGTTGATCAACATGGTAAAAGATATGCCCGTGCACCCCCTCACGGGCGTACATTTTACCGTGTTGATTCACATTTGTAGCTGGTCAGAAACCGGACAGATATCTCCCAGTTAGAAACAATCACATTGTGACTTGCAACACAGTGGTGAGACATAGCCTACTGCATTGAAGCTGTTGATAAATGGTTCAGAGCCATGGGGTAGTGGTATCTACAGCATAACCATCTATATCCTTTGTAGAGAGTAGGCTCTAATGCACTAAGCACTCCCATTTTTATGGATGCAGCACAGACATGATGCTTTGCCGGACAGCAATTGCTTTGATTAATAATAGATCTTTTGTATCACGTTTGGGTCAGTGTGTGTTCCCCTAACGGTCTGCCTTCTATGTAGATGAAGCATGACATTAGGGACCTGGTGGTGGCTACTGATGAGTGACCCACCCCACTGTTTGCGATCTCTGTTAGGAAGTCTACACATTTGTGGGGTGGGTGACACTAACGTTGTTTTTGCTGATGTATTTTAGGGGAAGAGATATTCGCATGGGATGCCCATGAGAATAACACTTTTATTCGCATGGGATTTTCTAGTACACAGGACTTGAAAGAATCTGGGAAAGGGGACTGCATGAAATGCAAGAAATTCTGGGATACAGGACCAAACTAGTTATTTGGGAAACAGGACTCATCCAAAACTTCTGGGAAACAGGACAGGAGGAGAAATTCTGGGAAAAGGGACTGGAAAAAAAAAGTTATTTATGAAACAAGACTTATTATGGAAATGGGACACACTTTCAAATTTGGTAAATGGGACAAATATTTCATACATGGTACATTCTCATATATGTATTACTCTGGGAAACAGGACACACCACAAAATTTTGGAAACGGGACTGCACCAGGCCATCTGGTACACAGGACATATCTGTCCTAAAAGGCTGTGTTTTGTCCTGTTTCTGAAATGGTCTTCTGCTGTCTTGTTTCTGAAATGTCCTGTGTCCCAAATTTCCTTGTGCTGTTCCATTTCTGAAATGTCCTGTGTCCTAGAAAATCTTGTGCAAATAAGACTCTTACTCACATAAGATGCCCGTGCTAGTATCATCGGCCGTGTTTTAGCCACTTCCTTGCTGCTGTTGCGTAGCTGGCTATGGTAGATTTTGACCATGAAGCCATGAGGAGCTCCCAGGATGCATTGGATATTCCTATGTGATCGCACCAGATGATTTCCAAGGGGTGCTTGTCATTCATAAGTGCAGGCATAGGAGCCTCATCCTGTTGGCCATGAGGAAGATTTTCTTCTGATCCCTTGGCACTGCAGCGTTGATGTGTTAACCCTTAGTGTCCATCTGTCCTTGAAGGTGGGCAGTCTCCTGAGGTTGGGGTAGCAGGGTTGTGTCTTCCACTCCGGTATGAGTAGTAGTCCTCTGGGTCTGTCTTCCTTCAGTTTCCTTAGTGTCCTGCCAATGATACCAAAGGGTGGAAATATGAGTACAAACAAGCCTGACCAGGTTAAGGACAATGCATCTGTTGCGTATGCGTTGGGGTAGTGGTGTAGGCATACAAAGAGTTTATATGTAGAATTGGAAGGTGAGGCAAAGAGGTCAATGTCAGGTTTTGGGAAATTTTTGAATATTTTCTGTTGGCTTTCAGGGCTCAGTGTTTATTCTCCTGCCATGGAGAAGGCTCTTGAGGCTCTGTCTGCCATGACATTGTCTTCTGATGGAATGTATGTGATTTTGAATGTTATGTTCATTTCCCAGGCCAATCTGAATATACTTTCATTGGCTTTGTAGTAGTCCCCAAAGGTAGGTTGCCTCACCTGGTAGGCTACCCTGCCTCTAGGGTCATCTGGTGCTGGGGAGTCGGTTGTTGTACCCCGCTCTAGTGTGGTGGGGTTGGTGCTGTGTGAGGTGTAGGTGTCTAGGCCTCTGCCATTGTACTCCAGTGTTTTCTGCTGCAATTCCCACCTCTGTTTCGGCTGGACTTTTGGTGGAGTATCTTGGGTCTGGCTGTACTTCCTGTGTCCACCTCACCAGTGGTGCACATTGGAAGTCTATGGGGTTCTGCAGTGGTTGCAGCAGGGGCATCTCCCTCCCATATTCCCTGAGGATTTGTATATGATCCTCCGCCTGACCTGGCCTGCTGGCGTTGGGTTGCTCAGTTTCTGGTTCTATCCCATCCTCAGATATTGGGTCAAATTGTTGTGTTGGGATGTTACCCTGAGCGTCAGCGTTAGTGCTGTTGTCAAATGTAAAGCTGGATTGGGACGTACATGCCCTGTTAACTGTTTGAAGCCGGTCTCTTTGGTTGTAGGGTTGTATAGGGCTAATCCCTATAGTCCCCCCTGACCCTGAGGCCTGGCCCCTACCGGCCTAAGGCTGTGTAGGTTCCGTTGAGGCTGCTTTGTATGGCCGGCCTGTAAGAATGACAGCCTGCAAGCAAGGTCCTGCTATATACCATAGCTACCCCTGGCATAAATGCCACTCTGTGAAGGGATGCAGATAGGGTAGGCACCTCTTTCTTTAAGACTTTTGAGAGAAGATCTCTGGGGACCTAACTGCTGACTTGTTTCCCTGATCGGTAATGCTTTACTCTAGGTTTGCTAGGCCCCTGGACCATCCAATAAACTTTCTTTTTACCCATTTCTGGCATAGAGTGTATCTGTTTCATTTCTGACTGATTTCTGCTAAGTCGTTCCCTGCAAGTGCTACACTGTCATCTGTCTCACTCAAAGCGACCCCTAAGTCTCTCTGGAGGGTGTTGCTCCTATTGTGAAAAGAGCTGGGAGTATGTGCCCTCTTTTCTAAACAAGTTGTGCACTGCTTCACCTAAGTACTTGCACTCACCACATTAGTCTGTAAAGTCACCTGTCTTGTTTAAAATAGAGAGAGCTGCACTACCAGCTATCTTCTCATGTCACACACTCTATAGTTTATTATACTGACTGCATTCTCCCAACTAGGTACCTACTCAAATCCCCCTTTTTTAGCACTGTACTTGAATGACCACTTGTGAGCAACAAAAGGGACAAGTTATATCTATATTAGAAGAAAGGACTGGAAACAAGGCCATTTTTAGCCAGCTCTTCCTTTTACTATAGCCGCAACACCCTCCAGTTCTGCTCAGGCATGCACCACAGACTTTCAGCCCTCTTCATCCATATCACTTGGGTCCTCCAGGGACCATTAAATGGCTGTTTAAGGGCACCGCTTGTGTCTGGAGTGATGTTTTATAGGTATCTGGCCCAAGTAAAGGATACTTTCTTTGTCAGTCCCAAAAAATGGCCTATTAACATGAATTTTAAAAAAAAACTACGATTAGCTTATTAGAGGTAGCTCCTACTGGCTAGTTCCCATCGAGTGACAACCATAGCATCCCTAAGTTGAATGAAAATAATCTGGATACCCACAGGTTAGACATGAACATATGTGTAAAGGGGAACCAAGGAGGGTGATATTTTTCTAATTAGTTGAAGAAAAAGGGAAAGTAGCCACACATCTGATATGGCTGCATAGGGATGAATGTAAATATCATTATTTTGGTTGGCATTTGGAAGTATTCAAATAGACAAGTGTAAGGGACTGGGTATTTCGTCTGGGACTAAGATCATCAGCTAGAAATATAAAATGTTTGCATGTATATTTCATAGTTATAGGAGAATCTCCTATCCCAATTTCTCTAGGGGGTGTTATATTGAGGATATCCCATTGCATAGACTATTTCGCATCTTGTCTCCTCCAGCTGTTATATCCGCTGTTAGGCGCATATTGCCTGTAGGTGAGACATTGAAATGCCATCCCAGGAAGCTCTAAGAATTGTCTAATGACATCTAGTGGTCCTTACAGACTAGAATAAATGCTGTGTTACGTTCATCCATGAGGATACAGCTACATGTAATGACATCTGTGCAAAGACAGTCAACAACGCTATAAGGTAGGAATGATGTCTTGGCAGTGAGTAACGGCATACTCAAATATTTGGGCCTACAGAGAAATCTTCCGTGTCAACTTCATCTAAACACTTTGTTCACACAATATGTCATGACACCAATATTATGCTCTGTATCTACAATTCCTTTACATTAGTTCACTGCAGGTTATAAATTCCAATTTTATAAGGGCAATATTCCCAGTTCACGTTTTCAAATATTTTGTGTCTTTTACATAGTTCTATGGGGATTTCCTGTGATGGAAATGTTATCCTTGTGATTCATCAAATAAGCAAGCTAATTGCCTGCGATCAGTTGTCTCATATCAATGCCAATACAGGATCAGAGGTAGGCACTGTCTGCTGGCACGATCAGAGACTACCAGGCTTATCATTGGATAATTGGCCACCCACCATCAGCTGCTCCTTACTTTCTTAAGTCCTACTTTCTGTTCTCCGCAAGTGTATTTATCGTATTGGATGATTGAAGTACATGTGGCTGCAGTCTTGATAGGCAAAGGAAATTTCATAGCCTGTGGGGAATCAATCGATTGAAACAATTTTCCACATATGACACACTTTTGGCTACTCCAGTATCCTGTTACCAGGGGCGTAGAAAAAGGGGGGGGGGGCAGTAGGGCCCTCCCAATCATGCAGGAGGTGGGGCCTGAATATATCTGGGCCCCCAATATTGGCCAAGAACTCAAACACAAAATGGAAAAGAAGCTCAAACTTTGCATCTCAAATTAGATTTATATGGTGATGGGATAGGGAAAGTAGGGGTGTGAGCCTAAGTCAGATCCAGGATTCAACAAAAATTACTTTTCTGTACAAATTCTATATATAGAATTTGTATATATACGTATATGTATAGACGTCATTGACAACTCAAGGTGGTCACGATGGGGCCTTGGCTGGGCCCCCCCAATGAAGATTTGCTTCCTACGCCTCATGGCAACTATTTCAATGCATTGAAATCAGCGTGGTAAATTCCTTATCATCGAGTGGCCTAAAGAAAGGGATGAAAAAAAGGACAATGATGCAAGTCAATAAAACTTAGAACATATATAATTTGTTATGATTTTTGAAGTACAAAATACCTTAAAATTCAAATTGTCAACAGTGTGATGAGCATGATGCTGCAATTTAAGGGGTTTGAGCAAATATTCATCATACACTGTGTGTAACAGAATTAGCCTTACACTGTATATGTATTCTATGACATGGTTACGGTACATATTCAAATATATATTCATAAGCCTCAGTGACGTAGTGCTTCTAGATGCTAGGCGGGAAAAAATTAAGTATGACTAGGGGCAGGGAGCAGGAGATGCGCGGTGACCGTGGTAGAGAGCAGATATAGAGGAGCAGGGTGACAGCAGTAGTGGATACTTCTGGGAGGGGGCAGCACACAGAGTGGCCAGGGAGCAGCTCAGAGCAGGGTGCTTGCTTTATAGTGCCATAGAGACTGAGTCCTGGGGCTTACCATATACATGTACACACAACAGGACGAGTACTACCACAAACCAACAAATAAAACTTTCATGAGCCAAGAACCTGGTATATCTCGGGAATTTAATTAACGACTACGGTTAATTAACCCACCCCCCACACATGTAGACAAGGTGGATGAGGCAGGTGTGATATTGTAAAGGCATGCTCTCAGGCAGCGCTAACAAAGTGGTGAAAAACATGCGAAAGAGAGAGGTTGATTTCTTCATTATTCTCAAGATGTGCCTTACCTCAGCAAGAAGTGTATGTCTATAGGAAGATGAACGATCATGTTAGGAAAGATGAAACCAATGACTGTCACATATCGCTCAGGGGTTCTAGCCATATACCTAAAATTCTCATATTGCTTGCTATGTATAGCCTCAAAAATACCTTAGTAGCAATTTCCTTGTTCTTCAAAATCTATGCTCAGGCAATACAGTAAGGTACTATAAAACGCCTGAATAGGCTTGAGGAGGCAACTGAGATTCAAAGCCTGGCATAAAGAGTTGTTGAGAAGGTACTGTGGTACTAATGTGTATTGGACATGGTACAGGTGGTCCTAATGTGACCTTCGTATCCAAGGACATGGTCAAATTGAAGTAAAAGGCTTTGTTGCACCAGCATGCACTATAAAAGATATGTTCCAAAACTGCCTAATACCCATTGTTATTCTCACAGAGGATCCTTGTTCCACTGTGCTTAACTGTGCTGCCACCTAGGACTTCATTTTCAAAACTACACTGCCTTACTGCAATATGATTGCAGTCGCTCACTGTTCAGTTTTAGGAGGATGTCTGGTAGATCCAACAGTGATTTCCTAGAGTGTGTAGACACATGTCATTTTATTTTATGTGAATAACTTCTTCCCATAGAGATAGCATTCCAGGGCCGATCGCCACACCCACAGTGGCGTAACATGTGCCAATCCACCACAGCAGCCGATCCAGTACCGCAGCCTCGTTCCGGGCGCATGTAAACATTCAAAATGGCGGACCGCCACTCGTACTGGGAACTAGAGTAACGGATTTTGTTAATTTTTCCTTATTTAAACCCTCTAAAAACATAAAATGAATGGAGAACTAAACTCCCCTGGTGTCCTCGGTGGCCAATCCACCCCTCGGGGGGAGACATCCCCCTTGTGGTGGATCCGCCACCTCATACACCACGGTCGTTTATGTTTTCTCTATTTATGTGTCTTCCACCTTTATAGTAATCTTTGATTACAAGGGCATGTGGCCAGAGGTCAAAAGAGCCACGAGTGATCAATGCAATATACATGTAGAACTACAGTGTCAACCAAAAAAAAACCATACAGGGATGTTCAAATCGAAAGTGGATTCTTCAATCAGGGCGGGAATATAGATTATAAACTGTTTTTTTTCAAAGAATGCAAGCATGAGCCATGAAGTACACCAGACCTTTAATGGCTTACAGCTACTATCTTATTCGAAACAGGCGAAACAAATATCGCAGGAACAGAGCACCAAGATGTACTGCTCTCTCTTTGTTCAGCATCTACTATAAAGAACACAGGTCAATGTCTTAAAACCATTACCCATCTGAAACAGAAGGAGCAAATACAGACAGCAAAAAAAAGGAGCAACAAAAAGTACCAGCCTCCCTCTTTGTTCATCATGAACCAAAAAGGGCGTGCTGCACTGATGCAACATGCTGCAGAAAGCAGGAGCAAACAATGTTGTATGGTAGGAAAATGGATGGATAAAAAACAAAGACTATGTATGCACACCCAGGCCAAAGGTAGTTGGGATGGTGTAGTAGTCATACCAAGATGCTCTAGGGGGGGCAAAACTCTGAAGGGTCTTGGTATAAGCTTTATGTGGATAGTGTTACCACTCTCATACAATCATCAAAGAATCATTTCAAAATAAATGATTTAATTGATGAATAGGTACATATTTCATGTACATGAAGATCTCTTTTAAGCAATGGCTTTTGTTTACAAGATAGGTTGATGCTAGGCTTGAAGGAGGGCATATTTTTTCAATAATGCCTTCCTACTTATGGGCCCTTATGTTGGCAGTTGTACATTCTAGATGATCCATATTTTAGTCCAGGATAAATTGGTATACAAGACGAAGGTGTCTGTTCAAATAATGGGTAGGTCTTGGCAATTTGACATGAATTGAAACGCCTTGCAATTGTAGCTTGGGAGAAATACTCTCCATATCATGTCCTTATTGGGAACGTTCAACAACTAGCTCACTGCTTAAGGGGTGGGGGATCTTTGGGTTCCTCTATATGTTCCCTTCAAAAACAACAGTGACAAGGGGGTGGCTGGGTCCCAAAAAATGCCTAAATACGGGTGACGTAATTGTTGAATGTTCCCTTAAATGATAGGCCACATTTCTGAATAGGGTGCATAGGGTGTAGACATTCCGGATTTGAGACTACATTACCTCAAAACAACATTGAATAAATGTTGAAAAAACATCGATTTAACACAAGTATTCCCATGAAAATAGGCATTAAAATGACTTTGGATTAACCTCGAATCAACCTCATCTTGTTCCCTATGATGCCTATGTATTAGCATAGGATATTTACTTTCTTTTTACTATTCTTATATATTTCATAGAATAGGATTCATTACCCCTCATCTCATGATGCTCCAATGGTACACCAATCCTCTTTTGCAAAAGGATCATGGGCCCTATGTGTTAGAGGAGCAGCATATTTATTCATAAGGGGAGACAGAACAGGAATGGCTTATACAAATTCTAAATGTTTCAATGAAGGTGTCTACCACACTATGGACCATAATGTAGGGAATGGAATAACATCTAATCAACGTTTTTTATACCAGTTAAATCAATGTTGTTTTGAGTCCATATTCCGAACGTTGATCAACATTGAATAAAGGGCTTCCCTAGCCCACTTAAATGGGTCTATTTCTCCTCTTTCCTATCCCCTCTGGATGTGTGTGGTGCACATATGCGCGGGCACTGACACATTCCCCTGTGAAATTGTGTAATGTAGTTCTCGCCATGAATATGACCATAGCTGTCGAAATGGCGTTAAACATCTATTACTCACTCACTCACATTGAATAAGGGTCATCTGGCAACACATTGTCTGCTGAACCTTCTTTAAATGTTAAACCAACATTTATGAAAAAACTTTTTCTTAAGAACCGAAAATCAACATTGAAGCAACGTTTTTCAACAAATGTTAGTTCAAATAACTATCAGTGAACGTTGCTTAACGTTCACTTAACGTTCCTTGTTACCTGGGAATGCTTACAGTGATATAAGATCTGTTCATCTCATTTGTGATATAAGATCTGTTCATCTCATTTGTAAATTCATCTTTTTCATCATGACTATGTGTTCTAAACTTGATGGTAACAATGGAAAAGCAAGGTATCACCCTTTTATTGACATAACTATACCACAAGTATGTAAAGCTCCTAAAATGCAGTACATTGGTACATTAGCTCACTAAAGCTTTCTCTCTGTCTCTCTGTCTCTCTCTGTCTGTCTCTGTCTGTCTCCGTCTCTGTGTCTCTCCTTCTCCTTCTGTCTCTCCATCTCCTGCTGTCTGTCTCTCTGTCTCTCTCTGTCTCTCTCTGTCTCTCTCCGTCTCTCTCCGTCTGTCTCTCCTTCTCCCTCTGTCTCTCCATCTCCTGCTGTCTGTCTCTCAGTCTCTCTCTGTCTCTCACTCTATGTCTCTGTCTCTCTCTCGTACTAATTCAGTCCATGTTATCTCCTACCTTCCATGTCCAGTCCCTTCAGTCCCGTCTGTGAGTTACCCAGGTCCCACTCAGGCATGCACCACACGCTTTGGGTCCCCTTTAGGCATGTCCCTTGGGTCCTTTAGTCCCTATTTAAGGCCTGTTTAAGGCAACCACTTGTGTCTGGATAGGTCATTTACAGTGGGCTGACTCATGGTGATAGTTGCTTGCCCAACCAGTCAAATCAATCCCAAATAATGGACTGTCAATATTTGAATGCACTGCACTTAGCATATTTAAGTAGCTGACTGCTACTACTTACTAGCCTCTACAGCATGACTAACACAGCTATGAATAGTCGCTTGTATACTGGGCATTATCCTCAAAACATTATCCTGCTTTATCATTGTCCTTTGTCTTTACCCAGGATATCGGATAAATCGCAGATAAATAGAAAACAGAACTGGAGGGCATTTTTAAATAGTACTGATCATAGTAACCCTCAGAGAGCTAGACCTGTGGAAATGTGGTTTGAATGAATGCAGGAAAAAGGAATCTCTCTTTGATTAATACCGTGCATCCTTCGAGAAGGCTGAATATGGAGGGAGAATAGGCCATCGTGTACAGGACTCGTTGCATCTTTCTTCTCAGGCTAGCACATGTCATGTGTGAGCCACTATTTGCATATTTGCCCGAGGCAGAACATTGAAATACAATTTCAGACAGTTCTAGGAACTGCCTAATGACATCTACCAGAGAAGAGTAAGCACTGTGTGGTATTCATCCTGGAGGATACAGCTACATATAATGACATTTGGGCAGTCACTAACCCTTTAAAGTAAACATGATGTCTTAGCTGTTTGTAGCTGAATATTCATGAATTTTGGCCCTGAGAGAAACCTCCATGATATCATAGTCATGGCAGTGAACCAAACAATACTGTTCAAAGCGCATCCCGAAGTTACTTCCACATTTATAATTAATTGAAGCGATGTATTGACTCATATTGTCCATTTTATTAAGGCAAAATTAGCAATTCCCAACAAGGCTTTCATACAATATTTTGTCTCATCTCTAGTAAGTGTTACCCATATATGACTAAGAATGGAAGTAGAGATGTAATTGACTGTGATCAGTAATCTTATATCAATGCCAATAAAGCGTCAAATGCAGGTCCTTTTTCCTGCCGCTAGAAGAGACTGTCAGGCTTATCATTAGGGTAATTTGCCACCCACCATGAGCTGCTGCTCTGTGTCTGATATGCCAACGCCTCTGACTGCCATCATTGATAGTCATGTTGCAACAGGCAAACATACGTTATTTTGATGCTCTATTTTTAGAGAAAAAAAATAAAAAGAGTGTAGTGAGACAGTGAATATATAAGCAAATATCCACGACAATGGAATATATTTCCATTGTATTCCCTGCGGTAGTACTAGCGTATCCCACAAAGCCATATAAATGGCTAAAATTCCATGGAAGTGGACATTTGCATTTATATCATGGCCCAAGGGTTAAATTACTTTTAAATAAAGAAAAACAACGATGCTGTGATCATGAAGGTCGTGTGATAACTGGCCATGGAATACAACCACATTGTATATTCCATGCCCCCCATTGTCCAGTACTGTTCTATACAGTGCTATAGTAACAGTCGTATCTGTCATGACATAAATGATAATTTAAATTTTCATGCATAGCACAATCTTGGCATTAACCAAATACTGTAACAAGTAGGGAGAGTCTTTCCTATCTATGGAACTGCATGAATAACATTAAAGGTAACTATGAATATTGCATTTGAAGGTATTTCTCAAGATGGTATGGCTTGACCCCATCAAACTCCTATACCATTTCAGCCCTGCATCTGGTGGTCCTTGATTGTTACACTAGTACTACTGCCCTACCAAATATTATGTAATTATTACATGAAGTGCTGATCATACAGGAGTGTGTTGCTCCTATGGTAAAAAGAGCTGTCAGTCGGTGCCCTCTTTTCAAAAGAAGTCACTCTCTGCTTCACTATTCAACTTGCACTCACCACATCAGTCTGAAAAGTCACCTGCCTTGTTTAAAACAGAGAGAGCTGCACTACCATGAACCTACTCATGTCACACACTCTATAGTATATTATACTGACTGGAGGGTGTTGCTCCTATTGTAAAAAGAGCTGTGAGTATGTGCCCTCTTTTCTAAACAAGTTGTGCACTGCTTCACCTAAGTACTTGCACTTCCCACATTAGTCTGAAAAGTCACCTGCCTTGTTTAAAATAGAGAGAGCTGCACTACCAGGTACCTACTCATGTAACACACTCTATAGTTTATTATACTGATTGAATTCTCCCAACTAGGTACCTACTCAAATCCCCCTTTTTCAGCACCATACTTGAATGACCACTTGTGAGCAACAAAAGGGACAAGTTATAGCTATGTGAAAAGAAAGGACTGGAAACAAGGGCATTTTTAGCCAGCTCTTCCTTTTACTATAGGAGCAACACCCTCCTGACTAGGTACCTACTCACACCCCCTTTTTTAGCACCATACCTGAATGGCCACTTGTGAGCAACAGAAGGGACAAGGTATAGCTAAATGAAAAGAAAGGACTGGAAATGAGGGCATTTTAGCCACCTCTTCCTTTTACTATAGGAGCACTCAATCTAATTTTGAGGGTTTCAAATTGCAGTGGAAATTTGCAGTCACGCTTCTTGAGAAATGCCCACCAGCTAATTGTAATTGCAATTGCTTATTCATACATGTACTTTTCTTTTCCTCAGGTGAGTTGGCGAACTGATTGACCTCATGGATAACTTTCTCAGACAAAAAAGGTTGGCCTGTTTGTTAGATTTGCTATTGGGACCTCTAAATGGATCTTCCCGCATTTCTGAAACGAATATCATCCTTTGCCATCCTTCATCAATCTGTCACTAAAAACAATTTTGCTATATTGAAATGCTTCGAAATCCCTGGATTACTCTCCATAGACTGGTGTCTAATTTCTCAAAAGTGACCAAAGATAGCAAGCAATAGTTTAGCTCACATGGGATCCTGCCTTTCACCCTTTAACCCTTGAAGGGCCGCTCGTGCGCTAATGCGTCATTACCACTGGTCATCATGAAGCATGCATGCAGCCCTAGCAGTAACTCACCAGGGCAGCATTCAAGCATCATGCCGATCTAACACGATCGATACACTCCTGCAGGGTCTGCATGACGTTTAAGGTGGGTCTCTGCTCTTGGAGTTGAGCCTACTGCACAGATCCTTGCGCATATGGGTTATTGTCATCAGAATCAGACCATTTTTAGTAGGCACATACCTCTACCAGCCCTCAATGTTCACAAGAAACTTGGGGCGTTTTTGTTCAAGATTGTGTATTTTATGACACTTTGAAATATTGGCACATTTAAGTGTTTTTTTTTTCTCATCATTATCTACCATTCTTTTGCATGTTAGAATCATAGCCCTTAAAATACAGAGACAATGCTGTAGAAGTGGTAGGCTGTTCACAGTGGCCAAGGGTTTATAGTGAATCAATCTTATGCCAAGGTTTTGCACATTTTTACCCATCATGCAGTGCTTGGAATATGGGTTTTCCTATACTCATTTTATTATAGATGGCCAAAACTATAAAATAATGCATGGGACCCCATATCAAAATTTACTCTTACTGAAAGGCAAATTATCTGAACAATATTATGAAGAAGTAGTGGTTGAGAAAAATGAATTTTATTTGTTTTTGTTATGAAATGATAGAAAATTTACTCCTCTCTTTTCTGAAAAATGAGAAATTTGCCCAGAATGCCATGTTATGGAGTCAAAAATCAAAAATTCTTGATAAATAAGGATATCAGACCGTTTACCATGCAAGGTTTCATATTTCTGTATTAAATAGTTATGACAGAAAAAAAATTCTCAAATCTGAGACACATTTTCTCTACTTTCTAGGTGAAAAAAACAACTTTTATTTTCAAAAATCTGTAGAAAAAAAAAGTAGCTAGGAACCCCCCTACGTTTCTTTTCATATTCTTATTATTTTTTTTACCTCTGGGAGAAAAATGAAGAAAATCTAGGATCTTTGATTCAATGGTAGCGACTCACCTTAAATAAAGCGCTGGCGAGCAGTCTCGGCAGCACTTTATTGGTGCATCAGGCCGACCAATGGACATGATGCACTCCTGCATTAGCAGTCCTTAAAGGGTTTATATCAGCTTGAAGGTGTTGTCAATGGCACCGTACTTGAAATGAACTACAAATGACAATTTTGGCATGGGAAAGAAGTCTGGATTCAACGCATATATGCAGTCTATGGAGGAGATTCCATTACAGGAATTGATATTTAATTTGCATGGGTTGACACAAACCAGGCAATGATGGATCACAACCTGATCTCTTTCAGAATATTAATAAAAAAAGACATGTCAGCCAACAAACTACAATACTTACATGAAATTCTTTTAGATGAAGGCTATGATCTAGATAGTACTTTGAAATGTTTCAACAGTCTACTTACCCCCGCTTTTAACAGTAGATTGTTGCTTTTTTTTAAACAGTGGGTTCTAGTAGGCCTATACCCACTAAAGTGGTCATTATAGCCCATTTACAATTGAGGCTGAGAGTGTATGATGTTGCCACTAAGGGGTGAAGGTATAGTTGTTTTAGCATACATGACGCCTAGTATCCCAGACTGGTAGGACATTGTAAAGTCATGATGTCAGGGAGAGCAAACAATGGAAGGGAAAATATACAAAAGACGAGCATCTCATAGAGAGGTTGAATTCTTCATTATACTGAAGGTGTGCCTCGTGCTGGTGTGAAGTGGGTAGTGGGAAGCAGCCAAGACAAACATGAATACCTGTTGCATATTGTTCGTGAAATCTAGACATACCGTAATTCCATGCATTTAAGGTACGCCTTATATGTGAGGATAAGCCCCTGATGCGCCTTATATGATGAGGGAAAGGTTCGGGCAAAAACTTCCCGAAGTTTCCTATAGATTCAAAAGTGACTAAGGCCATGGGTGGACATATTAGCTTCCCTTAGGTTTTAGAATTTCAAGAATTCATTCCTTAGAAGAAGGGTTATTCCATTTTGATTTTTTATAGAAGCTCCTCAAAGTCAGGTGCGTCTTATACGTGGGGTGTGCCCTATACATTGGGTATTACGGTACTTCTTGTTATCACTTCATCATCTAGCACATCCAAGGTCATGTATTCTGTATCAATATACACTGATACCCTTTTTTATGTTTAAAGTCCATTGTAATATTTCATACAATAAGGGCAAGACTTTCAGAATGTCCACAAAAAAAGCTTCCATATCAATCTAAAAGGCACTTTTGTAGTTAATCAAGTTGTATTTACTCTTTAGCAGTTCTTGGCATTGAGTTCCTTATAGGCCTAGTCTGCAGAGCCAATTGCATGTACAGCAGAGACCAGTAACGAGATACAAAAAGAATCCAAAAAAAATCAATCATGTCATTGTAAGGCAAGCTTCATCACAATTGAAAAAGCTCCACACTTGTGAGGAGGTGATACTGATATGCCCAGCCTGTTAGTGATTCCAGGGCTATATCATGCATCCTTAATCAGGCTTGGGAAAATACCTTGCCAACAATGGACTGGGGAAAAACGTTGGCCATAACTCCTCTAATAAACCTGTATTTGGAGGGCCACTGTTGGACAACTCTCCACTGTTAGGCACTAGCCCTCAGTGGGTGTTCTTATCTGCTGGTTGCCATAGTGATGGCTGAGAAGAGATTATTGCAGGTGTTGGACCATCCTCCAACAGTGGGAGTAATGCAGATGGGGAGGTGAGGGAGGGGGTATGGAGTCTACAGAAAATGCATGATTTGAAATTATTTTGATAGAGTAAATGCGGTATATCTCATTATATACAACTTTGTCTTAAATGGGTTCATACACATACCTTTATAATTATAAGGGTTACAACTATACAGGTCTACTTCTTTGCACAAATTATTATTGCCTTGACCAAATTGCCATTTCTATTCTTAACCTTAGGGTGTATAGAATTGTTGGGGGATAGGCCAGCGTTTTGCCAGCGTTTTGCCCTCTTCCCCCAATGTTTTCCAAGCCTTTTAAATAACCATTCAATGGCCGCTAATGCATTAATGCATCATGCCCATTGTTCATCATGATGCATGAATGTAGCCCGGGGGACTAACTCAACAGGCCTACATTTATTCATCAGGTTGGTACACTAACAGAGGGTCAGCATGATGCTCCAATGAAGTGCTGGCGAGCAGTCTCGCCAGCACTTCATTGGTACATCATGACGACCAATCAGCATGATGCACTCCTGCATCAGCAGTCCTTAAAGGACTAGTCTGCATGGTGCCACTGTCTGGTCTGCAGGCTGCTGGTAGAACATCACTCTCCTGTCCTAATATTTGTACAGTCCCCAGGTGCAATAACCTCCAATATCTGCTGTGAGAGTGGAGTGGAAGTGGAGAATGCCAGTAGCGGGCCTGGTGTAGTTTTATAGCTGAGGATGCCAGTGCTATAGATATCATAGGCATGCTATCTATACACTCTGAGACTGCTCGACTCTATTCACAGCACAATGCAGTGTGTTTTTGGAAAACATTAGGACCTGCTGTTAGTACAAATCCATAGACCCTACAGTAGATTGTCATGTATCCAATACAGTGGTATTTGCTGCCGATTTACAATTCGGGCTGAGAGTGTAGGATTCTAGCCGCATTCCCAGTGCATCCACCAATTTGAATTAAGCTGGTTCTGCTCAAAGTGTCATAACACACTTACCATGTTGAGTCCCTTGTTCCTGGGTAACACCCACTTCTAGGGACTTGCTGGTTTCCAGTGTATCATATCCCAACAATGCACATCACCAGAAACCAGTGCCACTTAAACCAATTATATCCACCACCATCCTAAAGCAGCTATTCCACTGCCATTGTTCTGCCAAATTTACACCAATCTAACCGATATTTTTTTCATACTTTTGCATTATCAAAAAGAAATTAGATAAGCAAAAAATCGGTCGACCGATGGCAGTGGAATACCTCCATAATAGAGGATTCTAGATTCTAGGAACAGTCCTCCAATTGAATAATTGTGTTGACCTCTTTTCCATGCACTTTTGCAGTGTCTTGAATTGCATTATTTCTTTGAGGAAATCTTTAGTATGTGATATACTCATACTTGCATTGGGTACTGGTATTAGTAGAAATAATTATACAGGCTTAACTAATGTCTCTATAGGATACATAATTCAGCATAGAAGTATATAGATAGAACTAAACGACCGTGGTGTACGAGGTGGCCGATCCACCACGAGGGGGGTCTTATATATATATATATATATATATATATATATATATATATATATACTGTAATTCAAAGCCAGTCTATCATACATCATAAGGGAGGGAAATAGATGGATAAATGGACCAACACTACACTTGTTTGATATAGGGTTTAATGTTAAAGCCATAAGAAGGAAAAACTCTTATATCTGCAACATTTGCCAACATTAAATCTTGTACAGAAAAAGGTTTGCAAATATGAAATGTTATTCTTCTATAAGAGGGTTCTAGAGGGTGCAATGGGACTTCTTTATCAGTGACCTGTTTGAAATATTACCGTGTTGAGAATATGCTCAGTTCCATGACGTAATATTCGACAAATGGCTTAGATATAGACATTCTACAACTTTAGCCAGTTTCTGACAAAGTGCAAAGAAAGCTACTATGCAGGGCCATGCCCTACACTGTAATACAGCGCCAAGCTATTTACAGCACATCGCTTTTATTTTTAGAAAACAGTAAGAAGTGCTGTTCCTACAAACCTTACAGCAGATTGCCCCGTACCAAGTACACGACAATGTCCTGCATATTTACAACCATTTTCTGCCCAGACAGGCAAAGGCTCGATGATCACTTTATAGTTACATCCTCCATCTCCTCAAAAAGTAAAAAGAGCACAGAGCGCAAATAGGGAAGTGGGTGGGTGTGTCTCCGTCAAAAATGTTGGTGCTCGTATGTAAATTTGTTCCACAACACAATACTAGTCATGTGATTGTCCCATCATCTAGACTGGCTAGGTACTAGCCATACCAAAGTGAGAAAACCAGCTCCCCTGTGATTGGACTGATAATAAGAGGAGTCAGCATCAGGCCGACCAATGGTCATGATGCACTGCTGCATTAGCAGTCCTTAAAGGGTTTATATCCAGCTTGAAGGTGTTGTCAATGACACCGTACTTGAAATGAACTAGAAATGACAATTTTTGGCATGGGAAAGAAGTCTGGATTCAACGCATATATGCAGTCTATGGATGAGATTCCATTACAGGAATTGATATTTAATTTGCATGGGTTGACACAAACCAGGCAATGATGGATCACAACCTGATCTCTTTCAGAATATTAATAAAAAAAAGACTTGTCAGCCAACAAACCACAATACTTACATGAAATTCTTTTAGATGAAGGCTATAATCTAGATAGTACTTTGAAATGTTTCAACAGTCTACTTACCCCCGCTTTTAACAGTAAATTGTTGCTTTTTTTTTTTTTGGAAAACAGTGGATTCTCGTAGGTCTATACCCACTAAAGTGGTCATTATAGCCCATTTACAATTGGAGCTGAGAGTGTA
This sequence comes from Acholoe squamosa, assembly GCA_949317995.1. NCBI lineage: Eukaryota > Metazoa > Annelida > Polychaeta > Phyllodocida > Polynoidae > Acholoe > Acholoe squamosa. Next base: position 109,867,841 of record OX439036.1, on the reverse strand, counting down.
TGATGTTGCCACTAAGGGGTGAAGGTATAGTTGTTTTAGCATACATGACGCCTAGCATCCCAGACAGGTAGGACATTGTAAAGACATGATGTCAGGGAGAGCAAACAATGGAAGGGAAAATATACAAAAAACGAGCATCTCATAGAGAGGTTGAATTCTTCATTATACTGAAGGTGTGCCTCGTGCTGGTGTGAAGTGGGTAGTGGGAAGCAGCGAAGACAAACATGAATACCTGTTGCATATTGTTCGTGAAATCTAGATATACCGTAATTCCATGCATATAAGTACGCCTTATATGTGAGGATAAGCCCCTGATGCGCCTTATAGGATGAGGGAAAGGTTCAGGCAAAAACTTCCCGAAGTTTCCTATAGATTCAAAAGTGACTAAGGCCATGGGTGGACATATTAGCTTCCCTTAGGTTTTAGAATTTCGAAAATTCATTCCTTAGAAGAAGGGCTATTTCATTTTGATTTTTATAGAAGCTCCTCAAAGTCAGGGTGCGCCTTATACGTGGGGTGTGCCCTATACAGTGGGTATTACGGTACTTCTTGTTATCACTTCATCATCTAGCACATCCAAGGTCATGTATTCTGTATCAATATACACTGATACCCTTTTTTATGTTTAAAGTCCATTGTAATATTTTATACAATAAAGGGAAGACTTTCAGAATGTCCACAAAAAAAGCTTCCATGTCAATCTAAAAGGCACTTTTGTAGTTAATCAAGTTGTATTTACTCTTTAGCAGTTATTGGCATTGAGTTCCTTATAGGCCTAGTCTGCAGAGCCAATTGCATGTACAGCAGAGACCAGTAACGAGATACAAAAAAAAATCCCAAAAAATTCTATCATGTCATTGTAAGGCCAGCTTCATCACAATTGAAAAAGCTCACCACTTGTGAGGAGGTGATACTGATATGCCCAGCCTGTTAGTGATTTCAGGGCTATATCATGCATCCTTAATCAGGCTTGGGAAAAGGTAATACTGTAATGAATGTAAACATGTCATTATTGAACGGTTCGGCGGCCACCACCGGATCGGAGCAGGAGTTGCACTGTCAGGCCACAAGGGGGCGCGCTGGGGGTGACGTCACAAGCCTGTGACGTCACACGCCAGTGACGTCGGTATAAAAGATGGTTTTCGGTGGCTGGAGGCCAGATGTGAGTAGAGCCTCGGTGGTGACTGACGTGCGATTCAAGCTCCAGTGTCCGGTGGCAGGTGGCGAATGACAGTTAAGGGGGTGGTCATCTCTGAGACTAAGCCAAGAATTTATGCAAGTGTTGTTACACATTAAGGCACATAAGAAATAAAGCCAGTCTTTAATTACACACTTTATTTGGGCATCAAGCGTCATTCTTGTTTATTACAATACCTTGCCAACAATGGACTGGGGAAAAACGTTAGCCATAACTCCTCTAATAAACCTGTATTTGGAGGGCCACTGTTGGACAACTCTCCACTGTTAGGCACTAGCCCTCAGTGGGTGTTCTTATCTCCTGCTTGCCATAGTGATGGCTGATGAGAGATTAGTGCAGGTGTTAGACCATCCTCCAACAGTGGGAGTAATGCAGATGGGGAGGTGAGGGAGGGGGTATGGAGTCTACAGAAAATGCATGATTTGAAATTATTTTGATAGAGTAAATGCGGTATATCTCATTATATACAACTTTGTCTTAAATGGGTTCATACACATACCTTTATAATTATAAGGGTTACAACTATACAGGTCTACTTCTTTGCACAAATTATTATTGCCTTGACCAAATTGCCATTTCTATTCTTAACCTTAGGGTGTATAGAATTGTTGGGGGATAGGCCAGCGTTTTGCCAGCGTTTTGCCCTCTTCCCCCAATTTTTTCCAAGCCTTTTAAATAACCATTCAATGGCCGCTAATGCATTAATGCATCATGCCCATTGTTCATCATGATGCATGAATGTAGCCCGGGGGACTAACTCAACAGGCCTACATTTATTCATCAGGTTGGTACACTAACAGAGGGTCAGCATGATGCTCCAATGAAGTGCTGGCGAGCAGTCTCGCCAGCACTTCATTGGTACATCATGACGACCAATCAGCATGATGCACTCCTGCATCAGCAGTCCTTAAAGGACTAGTCTGCATGGTGCCACTGTCTGGTCTGCAGGCTGCTGGTAGAACATCACTCTCCTGTCCTAATATTTGTACAGTCCCCAGGTGCAATAACCTCCAATATCTGCTGTGAGAGTGGAAGTGGAGAATGCCAGTAGCGGGCCTGGTGTAGTTTTATAGCTGAGGATGCCAGTGCTATAGATATCATAGGCATGCTATCTATACACTCTCAGACTGCGCGACTCTATTCACAGCACAATGCAGTGTGTTTTTGGAAAACACTAGGACCTGCTGTTAGTACAAATCCATAGACCCTACAGTAGATTGTCATGTATCCAGTACAGTGGTATTTGCTGCCGATTTACAATTCGGGCTGAGAGTGTAGGATTCTAGCCCCATTCCCAGTGCATCCACCATTTTGAATTTAGCTGGTTCTGCTCAAAGTGTCATAACACACTTACCATGTTGAGTCCCTTGTTCCTGGGTAACACCCACTTCTAGGGACTTGCTGGTTTCCAGTGTATCAGATCCCAACAATGCACATCACCAGAAACCAGTGCCACTTAAACCAATTATATCCACCACCATCCTAAAGCAGCTATTCCACTGCCATTGTTCTGCCAAATTTACACCAATCTAACCGATATTTTTTTCATACTTTTGCATTATCAAAAAGAAATTAGATGAGCAAAAAATCGGTCGACCGATAGCAGTGGAATACCTCCATAATAGAGGATTCTAGATTCTAGGAACAGTCCTCCAATTGAATAATTGTGTTGACCTCTTTTCCATGCACTTTTGCAGTGTCTTGAATTGCATTATTTCTTTGAGGAAATCTTTAGTATGTGATATACTCATACTTGCATTGGGTACTGGTATTAGTAGAAATAAATATACAGGCTTAACTAATGTCTCTATAGGATACATAATTCAGCATAGAAGTATATAGATAGAACTAAACGACCGTGGTGTACGAGGTGGCCGATCCACCACGAGGGGGGGTCTTCCCCGAGGGCGTTAGCCCGAGGGGGAGACCACCCCCCGAGGGGTGGATCGGCCACCGAGGACACCAGGGGAGTTTAGTTCTATATTTATTTTATGTTTTTAGGGGGTTTAAATAAGGAGAAATTATCAAAATCTGGTACCGTAGTTCCCCGTACGAGCGCCGGTCCGCCATTTTGAATGTTTACATGCACCCAGAACGAGGCTGCAGTGGTGGATCGGCCGCTGTGGTGGATCGGCACACATTACGCCACTGGGGGTGTGCGGATCGGCCCTGCAATGGTATCTCTATGGGAAGAAGTTATTCACATAAAATAAGTAACGGATCTATAGATATGTTAGCACTTTTAGACCAGCTTACCCTGGGATATCTCATTAGTGAATGCACTAATCCATAATTATGTCTTCTCAGCCCCTTTGGCAGTGTATAACAGGCAGGGATATACTTCTACAGGGTCTTATCTTATGGTGCCCCAACAATAGCTTTAAGATAATCTCTGGAGGGTGTTGCTCCTATTGTAAAAAGAGCTGTGAGTATGTGCCCTCTTTTCTAAACAAGTCGTGCACTGCTACGCCATTCAATTGCACTCACCACATAAGTCTGAAAAGTCACCTGCCTTGTTTAAAATAGAGAGAGCTGCACTATCAGGTACCTACTCATGTCACTCGCTCTATAGTTTATTATACTGACTGACTTCTCCCAACTAGGTACCTAATCAAATCTGCCTTTTTTTAGCACTGTACTTGAATGACCACTTGTGAGCAACAAAAGGGACAAGTTATAGCTACATGAAAAGAAAGGACTGGAAATGAGGGCAATTTTAGCCAGCTCTTCCTTTTATTATAGGAGCAACACCCTCCAGAATTCAATCAAATAGGCATAGTACTGCCATTCATTCAAGGTATCCCTGATCATTATCACTAATATATATATATATATATATATATATATATATATATATATATATATATATATATACTGTAATTCAAAGCCAGTCTATCATACATCATAAGGGAGGGAAATAGATGCATAAATGGACCAACACTACACTTGTTTGATATAGGGTTTAATGTTAAAGCCATAAGAAGGAAAAACTCTTATATCTGCAACATTTGCCAACATTAAATCTTGTACACAAAAAGGTTTGCAAATATGAAATGTTATTCTTCTATAAGAAGTTGGGGTTCTAGAGGGTGCAATGGGACTTCTATATCAGTGACCTGTTTGAAATATTACCGTGTTGAGAATATGCTCAGTTCCATGACGTAATATTCGACAAATGGCTTAGATATAGACATTCTACAACTTTAGCCAGTTTCTGACAAAGTGCAAAGAAAGCTACTATGCAGGGCCATGCCCTACACTGTAATACAGCGCCAAGCTATTTACAGCACATCGCTTTTATTTTTAGAAAACAGTAAGAAGTGCTGTTCCTACAAACCTTACAGCAGATTGCCCCGTACCAAGTACACGACAATGTCCTGCATATTTACAACCATTTTCTGCCCAGACAGGCAAAGGCTCGATGATCACTTTATAGTTACATCCTCCATCTCCTCAAAAAGTAAAAAGAGCACAGAGCGCAAATAGGGAAGTGGGTGGGTGTGTCTCCGTCAAAAATGTTGGTGCTCGTATGTAAATTTGTTCCACAACACAATACTAGTCATGTGATTGTCCCATCATCTAGACTGGCTAGGTACTAGCCATACCAAAGTGAGAAAACCAGCTCCCCTGTGATTGGACTGATAATAAGAGGAGTCAGCTTTGCCCCAGGAGTGCATCGCCTGCAGTACTCTCTTTCTTTGTAGTCCTAGCTTTGTTTTTGTGTTGCACACAAGTGGTCAACACAAGAGCACTTGAAAGAGTGTATGATGAAAACTAGGTATCTCATAGTCCACACTATTTTTAAGCAACGCAAGTGCCTTTTCATACTTATATTGTGAGTGGAAGTTGAATGCTGAAACAGAGCATAACATCTTTGGAGAAGAGGGCACCTACTCCCACCTCTGTTTAGGATTCAAGCAACACCCCCTGGTCTTCAAACACAGATGGCTGAAGGTTATTCAAAGGTAGCCTGGGCCAAGCTGATAAGCTACAATGACTTATAACGGCAAACCAACTCTGAGTACCTCTTTGTTAAGGTCTGAGTACTAGAAGTGTGGCCCTCCCGGGACCTTGCTGCACCTTCTTCATTCTAGTTTCAGCTATATATTCCTGCTCTCTGGCTCTTTGCTTCCTTCATCTCAATCCTTTTGTCTCTCTGTCTCCATCATGTCCTAGTTGTTTCTACCTTTTCCCATTTCCCCTCTTTTAGACCCCTCCACATCTGGCCTGCACAATGCTCGTCTTGTGGTACTCAGGCATGTACCACAGGCTTTCAGGATGGCGATTCATAATCATAAGACATGGATTTTGTTTGAAAGCGATCAGGTTTGTGAAAAAAAGAACTCTTGCTCATTTTGCTGCAGTTCACAACATGCTGATTTCCAAGGAAGGTTTTGGTTTCAATAGGAGTATCATTCTCAGCATGAAACGATACATCTAATGGTCACTAAAAATTGCACTGGTGAGACTACCATAGTAAACACATTCTATATGCTCACCAACTCTAACTTTAAGAGTTTCAAATCGTAGTGTCTGTGCACTGTCGTATCAGGTTGAGAAATGCCTTCCTGCCTTGCCCCTATGTCCACCCTGTGCTACTCAGACATGCACCACATGCCTTCAGTCCCCCTAAGCCACGTTACCCAGGTGTCTTCTGGCCATTTTATGACTGCTTTGGACTGGATTAGCCCCATATTCAGTAAGCCACGTCAAAATGGGGGTTAATTTGTCATTTCCCAGCCAGAGTTATCCCAATAGGGCTTATAAAATATCCAGACAAGATGTATGCCTAGGGCCTCACGTTTCCTACATTGCCATTGCATGGGACAAATCTGATTTTCATGCAGTTATTGAGGCAGTTATTGAGACATGGAAACTTTTCAACAATCATGCACCTCAAATTCACGCCACGTAGGCACAAAGCTTTACAGCTGGCCTTAAAAAAATTCTCCAAAATGAAAAAAAATATCCCTACTTGCCTACTCTAATTTTTATCGGTGCCTTTACCTAATTACTTATCTATCAAAATAAGAAATGGTTTATAATTAGGTTTGTGTCGGATAGATCGAAGTGCAAACACAATGTTTTTTTTTCTTCATTCCTCCAAGTAATGAATAAACAAATGATGCAAGTATTGAATCAGATTCGATACCTGAAGGCTTTAAGTACTACTACAAGGTATTGATACTTTGCTATGCCTTTCTATCGGCAAGGGTAACAATATTTGAAGATTTCCTTTGTAGCATTATCCCATATCTAGGCCATGGGAATAGTGTTCCTGCTACCAACCACTAGACACCTGTTAACTTGTTACTTGGGTAGTATGAATGTATGGCAATGGGCCATTCGCCAAGTATCAAGTAAGGTTTATGCATATTGTCATACTAGTAATTGGCATGATCAAGTTGTCATATGAGAAATATCATATGACTAGTGGTGTATGGAGTAAATACATCAAGCTCATAAAAAATAGTGTTATTTCCAGTTGTCACTGGTTTATTCAGCTTTAGGCAACATGTAAGAAATATCAATCATACAGTAGTTAGTATGTAGGTAATTTGTACATACAGTAAACATACAGTAATTTATAAAGTACAATGTTCTGTTCCACTCCACCTGTGAGGTATTAATAATACAGTGTCCAGCATGTTTCTAGGTGGGTTCCCACACCTAGCTCCTGACCTGCTGCTTAGAGGAATAATGTAATAATGAATAACTTTACCCTCTGGTGGAAGTCTTGAGGAAGATAGCCCCTGGCCACTAATGATAGAAACCAATGCCTGTCTAGCATAGTTTCACCATAGTGCAGTGGTATAGCAGGTAGCAGGAGATGACTGGAGATGTTACCTCTAGAGCGGTTCTTGGTGATCTGCCTGACTAGGAGTGCAGCCAGGCTATTTGTAGCAAATCTTGGAAAAGCACCTCCAGACTGACTGGAGCCAGTAGCATTTGCCTAACTCTACAATTGTTTGAGGGGAGTCTTTCATGTGTCACAGGGGGACAAAGGACCCCCATGGACGCCGCTGTGTCCCCCTTTGTCTTGGTCGGTTCTGCATCTTCAGACCCTCATAACTCGGTCGTTTATGCGTTTATAACCGCCATTTTGCGCATGCGCGGAGTTGAATGTGCCAAGTTTATAATGCCTGCTGGATAGGCGCGTAACTCGCGCTGGTTCGTCTGTAGTGCATTCGGAGGTTGATTCAGTCTCCATGGCGTAACTTCCTTAATAATGGGAGTTCCGCCTTGATCTTGGGCTCATTCTAACCGTCTAATTATGGGCTTTCCATAAATGCTTTGATATTTGACCTAGGTTGCTCAGGAGCGACGCTAGAGCGACCGGAATGTTATGGCGTCGTGCTTATGTAACCCATTGTTCAGTCATTAGGGTGCTCAGACACTCATGACGGCGTCAGCGGTGCTCAGGCACCCGTGACGGCCGGTTGCATTCACTTACAAGTTATTAATTTGTGCATTGGACCATGAGGTCGCACACTGAGACCCTTATTCTTATTATTTTGTGCAGTGAACCATTAGGTCGGAGCCTTTGATGTCACAAACTCTGTCTAACTGACTGTGGCTGGTGTGCAGTGGGGCATGAACGCTCTTATACAAAGTTTGAGCGCTCTTATAGCTCTTAGAACCAACCTATGTATTAATTTCATAGATATTCTTTGATTAATACAATAATATGTTAGAATTTATGGAATAATAAAATGGTATATCATAGAACACTCCCTCTCCCCCGAGAGAATGCGAAACTCCGTCATTTCGACGAGGGAATGTACAATTTGCATATTTTTACCTAATTTTTGGAGTTATATACTGTTTGTAAGAGGATTTGAAGTAATGGGGAGTGCTTCAAATGCAATTTTTGTGGTAGAGCTTTGTCAGTATAAACAATTTTCTCCTGGGTATAAGTACATTTCCGAGTTTCTATATCTTATCATACCTGAGTGTATTTGCTTATGTAACATCAATTTTGGGTACAATTTTCCATTTTTATGTACAACATACAATTTGGCAAATAGTGTGCAATTTTGGCATTCAATGTTCAATTTAGTGTGCAAATTGAACATAAATGACAATTTAGTGTGCAAATTTACAATTTCGCGTGTAATTGCGTTCAATTGACAATTTTAGTATGCAAATATATAATTTTTGCGTATATTTGGCAATTTTAGTATGCAAATATATAATTTTCGCGTACAATTGGCATTTTTAGTATGCAAATATATAATTTTCGCGTATATTTGGCAATTTTAGTGTGCAAATATATAATTTCGCGTACATTTGGCAATTTTAGTATGCAAATATATAATTTTCGCGTACATTTGGCATTTTTAGTATGCAAATATACAATTTCGTGTTCAATTCACAATTTTAGTATGCCAACATATAATCTTGCGTTCAATTGATAATTTCTGTATGGACATGTATAATTTTGTGTACAGCTTGGTTACACATAAAAATGTTGATTTTTGTAAAAAAACCTGATTTTAGTGTATCACTTGGGTACAGACATACAGTATAATGTACAACATCTAATTTAAGAGTGCAAATTTGGGTACGAACTTACAATCTAGTGTGCAACATACAATTTTAGTGTGCAAATTGGGTGCAAGCGTACAATCTGGTGTGCAACATACAATTTTAGTGTGCAAATTGGGTACAAGCGTACAATCTAGTCTGCAAAATACAATTTTAGTGTGCAAATTGGGTACAAACGTACAATCTGGTGTGCAACATACATTTTTAGTGTGCAAATTGGGTACAAACGTACAATCTAGTTTACACTATACAATTTTTGGGATTTGAGACAAATTTTTCCGAGGACCGGAAAAACAAAGTACTTTATGTACAATGGGCTTGTTTGTCTCTGAGTTACTCTTTGATTTTGCTATATGGGTGTATTAATTGGCAATTTCGGCAGTGGGCTGCTGCTTAATTGACTTTTCCCCTAGCCTTTTGAGTATGTGTCCCTGAAAGAGATTATTTGGTGAGTATCTTAAGTAAACATTTTTCATGTCAACAATTTTCTCAACAATTTTTTTTTTTTTTTTTTTTCATTCATTTTTCCAACAATTTTCTTGGATCCCTAAAGTGTGTTACTTTAAGTAAACCTTGGTATAGTATACAAGTGCTAGTGGGTACAAAAACTGTCTTAGTTATCTACCTGCATTCATGTATATAAATGTTAGATTTGTACAATTTTACAATTTGTAGTTTGCAATTTCGCAATTTTGCGCGTATATGCGCGCATTAATCATCGATTTTGTGAGAATACCATAGATTTTCATATTATACATCAACAAGTGGCTGTGTATATATATTTTTTTTTTTTTTCTAATACTTTGATAATTTCATTGACAGTGGAGGTGTGTCAGGAGTGAGATGTGAGTCTCCTCCCTGATGTGCTCATGCAGTGGTGGCACTTGAGGTGTTAGGTGCCAGATTCTGGCATGTGTCTGTGTCAGTGCCTAGCTTGGTGTCAGTGGACAGTTCAGGGTGGGGGGGGGGGTGTGTGTGTGTGTGTGTCCATTTAAGGAGTGTGTGGCTGGTATTGGAGTATCAGTTCCTCTCTGAAAACCTCTGCTGTAGCACCATGGCCCATCTACAAGCTCTTTTTGCTTTGCCTGTCCCCCAGGTGATGGAGGTGGGGAGTCCGGTTAGGGCCCTGGTGGAGGCTAACCAGACCATCCACTATGGTTACATAGTGAGGAATTTCAAGGAGATCATTGAGCATGGTGATGTGTTGGTCTGCAATTACTCCTGCCACTATTTCTTAGGCTCAGCCTTGCGTCGGGGGGCCACTGTGGCCCTTCTGGCTAGGGCCTTGGGTAATATGGGATTCTGGCCCATGGACTATAACTTCGGGCCGCGGGAGCGAGTGCTATGGGATTATCTGTTGGCAGCATCCCTCCTCGATCTTGCGGCATCCGGGGATCCATTCATGGCCGCCGAGTATGGACTGGGGCTGATGGAGGCCCGGCTTGCTGAGTGGGAACATGACCATGGCCACATGATTGGATCGGACTCGGACTCCCACTCTCCCATCGATGTTGAACCCGAGGATCTGTGGTAGGATCCCGACTGACTGAAACCTAGGGTGTAAAAACCCGCCATCCCAAAGGCCCTTTTCAGGGCCGACAAATTGTCCGAAAAGTTATGAATACTGTCTCTGATATGTTGTCTCCTGGTGGTGGACTGGGGGCAGTCTAGGCTGAGGGCAGTCTAGGCTGTTTCCACAGTCACCGGGGAGGGCTGGTGGTTTAGAAAATTAGCAATAGTCTGCATGTTTGACCTTGCGGTCTCCTCCTGTTGTTCGTCAATAATTATATCTGTTGTATTTTTCAGTGCTGTCATGGTCACCGGGCTGGTGCCACAATCATTCTGGAGAAGCATGGAGTAGTACAGTCCTTTGTTTTTAAGGGCTGGTATAGTACTGAACCTAGTGCGCCAAGGTAGGTGTATCACCTGAGGGAGGTGATAAGTAAATTCTCCTCTCTGTGTTGTTATAACTGCTGGTCCATTCCAGGTAAATATAGCCTTAGGTAGTGGGAAGGTTTTAACCACTATATCCTTATAGGTAGGGGCAGCTGCTCATCAAATTCATGTGGTATTGGCCTCAAGAGTAGCGTGAAGTTTGAGTCTCCACAATATATTTTAAAATATATTGTGGGATTTGTGCGCTTGGCCACATTTTTCTTGCCACAGTGTGTCTGTGCAAATTTCTTAAGGTACTTCATTATTCTGTAGGCTGAGTAGATGGTCAGGGTGAATAATATAGCAATTATCAGGGTGTGGGTTTCCTGAATTGTGAGGAAAGGGGTGTGGGTTTCCTCTGTAGGGGTTAGTTTGGTAGGATTTTTATCTGGGAGCAATTTGTGTAGGGGCAGCTCGGTGACTAGTCTGAATGCTTTGGCTGTAGGCAGGTAGGCTACAGTCCCTCCTAGTCTGTACAGTTTGAGTAGTATGTATACTATAAAAATGTGAGCTGATATCCCTAGGATGAGTCCTAAGCTTTGGAAGATTGGATGCTCTGTAACTCGACGTAGGTGTGACTCTACGTAGCGTGTTTCCATTGCCCTATCAAGGTTGGAGGCATCTTTTAATAATGTTTTGGCAAAGGGCTCTAGATTTAGTTGAGTAATATCATCCATAATTGGATTTTCCTGTAGTTTTTCTAAGGTTCTAGAAAGGTTTACTACTGGGAAATTTGGAAGATTCTCTCTTTTATCTGGTTTGGTTTCGGAAATTTGGTTAAGTGCTGCCATGAATGGTAAATTGATTGTCTTGAAAATGTAATGAAATGATAAGGTTGAGTTACAGGGCAACCTTGTGTTTGGAAGAGAAAATTCTCCTACACTGATTGTGCACCCACAGGGTACACCTATGATTGAGTAGGACTGGGCTTTTCGAGTTTCAGACGTTTTACCATGGCAGTTGATAAAGTAATGGGGTTCATTAGTAGTGACCAGATACTCATCTTCAGAAATGGAAATAGCATGGGTGGTAGGTGCTTGCAGTGGTGAAACTGTAAACTTGCAATGTTCCTTAATCTGTTGAGCCTGGTTAGTAAAAATGGCTACAGGGCATGTAGGCCTGTGTTTATAGATTCTACCATTTACATCTCTGCATACCTTTACTGTAGTACCTTCACATGCCTGCATATCTGCTGAGTCCAATTCGATGAATAATGATTCGCCGTAAGATACTGCTAGAAACTCAGTTGTGGTTTGCAATTTGGTGACTCCTCTGGTGGGGGTCTCCTGTGTGTCTATAGGCATGGGTGATGTAATCATTTGGTACAGTTTGAAGGTTGAGGTGGTAGATTGTATTATAATGTCCAGATGAATGTATATATGGTGAGCTGAGTAAGTGTATGAGGTCAGCTTCTGTGAATAATAGAAATCTAAGTCATTAATTGCAACTTGTGCTCCAGGGTGTGTGATCCTAAGTTTGTTATTAATGTCAATTAAGTATCTAGCAAGGTCTGAGGGTGGTACTATATCAGGGGTTAGGATTCCTGATGATAGCATCCTCAGGGCTGCATTTGTCCTTTGCAGTGATTGAACTGTATTCATTCTTGCTGCTATGATAATTAATGCATCATTTAATACTTGCATTTTCTCCCTTTGAGTTTTCTCGTGCCTTGAATATGAGTCAAGTGACCTGGACATGTTAGAGGCCCACAGGTTGACGGTGTCACCTATGGTGTTGATTGTGCTGTCTAGTACCTTCTTATCTTGGATGTATGCTTTAACAAACTTATCTTGTCTGTCTGTGATCTTCTCAATGAGATTAGCTGCTTCCTGATCTTGTTTAGCAAATTTTCTTAGTATTTCATCTATGTTCTTGAGCTGTCCCATTACTTGGTTTACATCTTCTACTGTGGCTAGACCTAGCACACCGCGAAACAGGGGTGCTAGAAAACCCAGTATGGCCTCTCTTTTGGCCTTGTCCAATGTGTTTATGGGGTTGGATAAGAACAATTTGATGGAGGCTAATGTTTCATTTATCTCCTTGTCTGCAATTTCCAGCAAGGTGTCTAGCTCCTTAGCTTGTTGGATAATTTGGCCAGAGGTATGATCTTGTAGAGTAGGAGTGGTCAACTGGAGTATTCTATCCCTTATGGATCCTTGGGTAACGGGTGCCCGAGGTATCTTGTAGGGGATAGCTAACAACAGTGTTGTGGTTGTATGTCCGTTGACCAATGGTTGAGGGCTAGGTTTGAATACTACTCCTATGTTTTGTCTCACCACAGGTGTATAACCTGCAGTAAGTGGTTCTATAGTATATAATAACAGCATAGTTAGCAGTATGGGTGAAACTCTCAGTCTCCCCATGGTGCTTGTGTAAAGCAAGTTTGCTGTTAAAAGTCTTGTCAAATTTGTAGTGATTTGGTGCTGGTAAAGTCTAAGTGTATGGTGTAACACTTTAAATGAAGTGGTTCAAACTGTACCTTTGCAAGATTGAGCTGTCTTGGCAACATGTCCGGTGAGTCTATAGAGATTGACCAGTAAATGGTAAGGTCAGGTTGAAGGTGAAGTAGGTGTGTTCTTTATCCTAGTGCAGTCTCTCCTAATGGAGAAGTGGGCTGGCTAATTCCCAAGTCGGGTCCTGTAGACTTGTGTTCCAGACTGCAGCTGGATGAAGACTGATGGTGGGCTATGGTCCACAGTGCTTCTTATGTAGCCTACCCTACCCACATCCATTGTGGGCCTGGTATTGTTTCTCTGGAGCAGGTGCACCTAATCTCCAGTGTCTGCTACTGTGGGGGTCTATTGTGTAATCTGTGTACTGGTAATTAGCTCCTCCTGTCATCCAGGACAGCCATTCATGACCGTCTAGACAGTTGTCTGAGGGTAGCTTATAAGGTCAATTGATCTCTATAGACTGCTGTGTTGGCATAGCGCGCTCTTTCATGTGGGGATTAGGCTTTAGACACTCCACTGTGTTACCCTTACTCTTCTTAGACCTTATGTCTGCTTTACTTGGGGGGTCCCAGTCTTTGACCCTTTCAGAGGCAATAACCTACTGATATATTTTACAAATTTGATTGGCTTTATATACATATAAGTAATTCATTATCAGTCACACATGTCTTATGTGTGTATGAAGAGAATTTGTAATACATTTTGAAAATCTTATGTTCTTTTGGTATCTCAATGTGTTTCTAATTTCTTGAAACTGCACCACACCTAGATGTCTTTCTTAGTATGTGGTGTGCAGGCCTAGGCTTGATAGGGCCTATGCCTGTGGTTTCTCTTGTAAGGGTGATATCATTTTTGTTCCTTACAATTTTGTTGTAGTATTTGGCTTCATGTGGAATAAGCCTGTGTGCAAATTCATTGTTTCTGACAGCCACAACCTTTTTCAGTCTGTCTATGTGCACTGGTCTGGCCACCAATAGATTGGTGTCCAAGTTTTTGAGTTTGGCACTTGTCAAACTAGGTCTGTCTACTACAACATATGGTCCCATAAAAAGGGGTTGAAGTTTCTTACACTCTGTGTTGGTCAGGATTCTTGGTATGTTTAGGTACACCATGTCGGTGACCTTGATTTCCTGTGGTGTAAGTTTCTTATCATATCTATCCTTCCTTTCCTTTTGTAGCTTGGCAACCCTTTCTATAGCTTTCCTCCTAGAGGTATCCTGATTTGTTATCATGTTAGCTACATGGTCTGCTACGGTGGATATGTCTTCCTGTATTCCCAGCCCTAAGTCCATTGGGGTGGCTGGGTTTCTTCCATGGAGTAGGAAGAAAGGGGTGAATCCTGTGTTTTGGGACTCAGTGTTGTTTAATGCAAAGGTTATGGGTTCAATAAATGAATCCCAATTGTTTTGGTGCTTTGAGCAGAATGCTCTGAGCGCTGTGCCAATACTAGCATTGAATCTCTCTACAAGCCCATTTGATTGTGGCCTGTATGGTGAGGAGAATTTATGTTTGATCTTGAGGTGTTTAGTTAACTTTGTGAACTTTGCACCTGTATAACATGTTCCATTGTCTGTTTGAAGAGTGGCTGGTGTTCCATGATGACAAATTATATTCTTGTAGAACTCTGCTGCTGTTGTTTCAGCTTTTAAGTCAGTAGTAGCCCAAGCTGTTGCATATCTTGTAGCATAATCTATGCAGACTTGTATATGTTTGTTTCCCCTGGCAGTTGTGGGAAGTGGTCCCACTGCGTCTAGGTTTAGGAACTTCATTGGTGAAGCCATGTACTCTCTCACTGTCATTGGTGTTTTGTGTGAGTGTACTTGCCTTTTTGCTGTGAGGCATGTGTGGCAGGTGGAAACATATTTTGTTGTGTCTGCTAGCATAGACTTCCAATATACCCTAGGTCGGAGTGCTGACAGCATCCTACTTGAACCAAGATGGCCGCCAGTAGGTGAGTCATGGAAATACTGTAGTGTACTTGTTACCCATTGCTGTGGTATAACAATTTGAAGTGGTACAGTATTGGTTTTTCTCCAATTTATGGGGCATATATGGACTAATGTACCATTTACCAAGGTGTATGTCTGGCCTTGGTTGATGATTCTATTTCCTTGTGCTTTTGGTGCAGGCAAGGTCCCATCCTCAAGATATTGTATGAGGGGCAATAGGTCCTTGTCTTTCCTTTGTTCCAAGCCAAGGTTTGTACCTGAGATGGATGTGTCGGGAATCTGATCCAGTAGTTGATTTATATCTAGCACATGTTGTTTTATTCTGTCTCTTTCTTTTTCTTTTTCATCGACTACTGGCCTATCTTGTGCCTTTTGTTGGGGTGTGTCACTCTTGTTTTGGTGTGTAGGCTCCTTTGGAGGGCCTATTCTCGCCTTGATGGGAGTGGCAACCTTTTTCTTTAAAGGCACAATTTGCTTTTTGTCATTCTTCTGTCTCTCAGAGTTCTTTGATTTATTAGATGCAGTGTCTTTTGTGACATTTTTCCTGGCAGGTGGGGTCTTGGTAGGTTTGTTTCCTGTGACCTTTTTCTCATTCAGAATAGTTTGTGATTGTGTGGGGGGTTTTGGTGTGCCCTCCTGAATCATTTCTCTAGTCTTTGAGCGTGTGGTCATAGGACACAAATGGTTTGATGTTCCCTCTCCCTGCATTGGTTCAAAGAATCTGACTGATTTGGAAGTTGCTTGAGTAATAGCATATATTGTGTCTTCTGAATCCTCATCATCTGAGTCAGGTGGGGTGAAGGGTGGCTCCTTAGGAGTTGCCTTCAGCATCTGATTGAGTGATGAGAATTCGATAGGCTCGAAGTCATTATCTGGAAAGAGTTGTGAGTATTCTCTCTCACAGTGGCAAAACACATAGTGTGTAGATTGCTTCAAGATACCCCTAATGGGTGTCTCTGGCCTTTCAATGGTGTTGGGTGGATCATCCCTTTTGAATGGTACTTTCTTTGTTACTTTTGCAAACTTGGTTCTACTGGCTGCTCTAACTCTCCTTGGTGGGGGTGGAGGGTTAGTCATGGGTCCAGAGTCTGGGTATTCTCTTCTAGACATAGCATCTGGTGGTGTGTTATCATCACCTTTTACGTGTTGGATGGTGAATGAAAATTGTTGTATGTCTAGAGCCCATCTGGCCCATCTATGTGTGAGTCCTGTATTGGTTAATAGTGGGATTAGGGCTGCATGGTCTGTGTATAATTGGAAGTGCCTAGTTTCTAGATAGTGTCTGAAGTGTAATACTCCATACACTACTCCCAGTAGTTCTCTCTCTGTGGTATTGTAATTTCTCTCATGTTTGGAGAGGGTTCTACCTGCAAAGGCTACTGGTCTGAGCACTCCTTCTTTATCTCTCTGTGAGAGTACAGCTCCTAAACTCACATTGGAAGCATCAGTTGCCAAACTGAACTCTTTCTCATAGTTTGGATATCTGAGAAGAGCATTAGTACAGAGGGCATGCTTTAATGTTTTGAAAGCATTATCTGCCTCCTCTGTCCAGACAAATGCTTTGAGATGTGTCTGTAGATCATACAATGGTCTAGCAATTTGGGCATAACCTTTGATAAACTTTTTGAAGTATTGGCATAGGCCTGTGAAAGATCTGACATTTTTGACTGATTTTGGTGTTGGGAAGGTTTTGATTGATTCCACCTTTGTGGGAGATGGTTGCAGTCCCATGGGTGTGACTCTCATTCCCAAGAAGTCTATTCTGTCTATGAAGTATTCACATTTTGATTTCTTCAGTTTGAGTTTACCAACTCTTAGGCTGTTGAACACATCTTCCAGGTCATGGAAGTGTTGTTCGATTGATGGTGATAATACCAATATGTCATCTAGGTATGGTAGGGCACATTTGTATTTGAGTTTGTTCAGAATTAATGTGACTAGATGGCAGAATCCCGCAGGTGCGGTCGCTAAACCCATCGGCATCCTTTCATAGACATATTTTTTGTCATTTGCTATGAATGCGGTTTTATGCTGGTCCTCCTGTCTTATAGGAATTTGAAAAAATCCCTGTTGGGCATCTAGCTTACTGAATACTCTTGGTATGAGTGACCCTATCATGTCTAGAGTGTCATCGGCTCGGGGTGTAGATAAGGCTTGATTTATCGTGTTCTGGTTCAAATAACGAAAATCTGTGACGAGCCTATGGCCTCCCGATGATTTTTGTACTAAAAAGGATCTGGAAGCCCAGGGGCCCTCAGCACATTCTCTCAGAATGCCCTGTTGTACTAGCCTTTCACACTCTTCCCCTATTGCGGCCTGTTTTTCTGGTGTTTGTCTATATGGTAGGAAATGACATGGTACTGCTTCAGGTTTTACATGTATTGAGTGGGTATACAGGTGTGTAGCACCAATGTCTCCATCTTTTCCTACAAATATATCATCATACTTGGTCAGCAGTGATCCCAATCTATCATGCTGATCTTTGGATGTGAGCACAGATTTTGGTGGAACATTCTCTTCCAATTCTGGCTCGAGGTCATGTGCCTCACTATGTATAGCAGCTATTTCAGAGAGTCTGATTGAGTTGGGTTCAGGGTCAGCATATGTGGACTCACAGTCTGAGTCTGTGTCACTGAATTGAGTTACATCCTCAGGCCGTATGGCTGAGATGGATTGATCAGTGTGTGGGGTAGTGTCTGACACCTGTTGAGGTTTTTCTAAATCAGATTCCTTGACTTCCTGAAATAGAGCTATGATGGCACCCTTTTTGATTTTATATGGGCGCCTGCTGGTGTTGAGTAACACTAGGGGATGTTTGTTATTTTCCCTGGGGGTTACTGCTGCCCTTTGAACTAGATATGGGGCATTGTTATTTCTTTGGAGGTTATCTACTACTCCAGTTTTCCCTTGCAGTGATTGAGTAGATGTGACCTTACCCAATACTGCAAGTTCAGAGAATGGAGGGATGGTAAAATCCCTCACTGCCCTAATGGGTTTGAGAATTTGTTCAGGATCAACATTAAATTCAATTTGAGATTTTGTAGTGCTTAAGAAATCTGTGCCGAGAAAAACGGGTTGTGTGAGGTTGGGAATTACAGCAAATTGGTATTGGAATCTGACACCTTGGATTCTAAAGTTCAGCATAGCTGAATGTCTAACATGACACACCGATCCATCTGCCAAATGGATGTTGATTTTAGATTTCCTCAGTTGGATATGGAATCTCTTTTGGAGATCCATGAGGAATGATTGTCTGACACAGGTGATAGTAGCACCTGTATCAACCAAACATTGTACATCTGAAACATCATATAGATTTGCATTGATACAGCCATTTTGAAGAAGTACAATAGAAAGCTTGGTACTCTCACCTGTATCCTTTGATGATGAATCTGGTGGGGTGATGTGTATCACTGATGGACGTCTCTGTCTGTTAGATGGTAAATTGGCACTAGCAATTGTCTCTGGTTGAATCTTTGTTAATCCTGATTGATTGTTTGTTTTTGGGGTGTCACAGTGCACTGGCCCATCGGTACTGTGACATCCTAGTTTTCCTGGTTCTGTGGGGTGGTTGAGATGGTGGTATTTGGGGGTTACTGTGTTGGTTCCCCTGGTAACCTCTTGTGTCAGGTTTGTAATCCTCCTGGCGTGAGTTGGAACCCTGGTTATATTGACCAGAGTTGCTGTATTGACCGTAGTTGTTGGATCTCTGGTTGTTGTAGGCACCATTGTTGTTGTAGGATCCACTGTTGTAGTTCCTTTGTGGACTATGGCTTCTACTGTTGGATCCTTGATTATAGGATCCAGAGTTGTAGCTCCTATGTGGACTGTGGCTCCTACCGTTGGATCCTTGATTATAGGATCCAGAGTTGTTTGAACCCTGGCTGTTGTTGTAGGATCCAGAGTTGTTGTAGGATCCAGAGTTGTAGTTCCTATGTGGACTATGGCTCCTACTGTTGGATCCTTGATTATTATAGGATCTGCCAGTACTTGGGGTTCTGTCTCTCCTATCGCTGTATGAAGAGTTACCATTGTTGGAAGAGCTGTTGTCTTTCCTACTGTTGTGACCCCCCCGGTTGTTGTTATTGCCCCCTCTACCTCTACCTCTATTGGATTGGTAGTCGGGGTCATAGTTATTTCCTCTATATCTACCGGTAGGGTCTCTTGATGCAACCTTAGCCTCCTGTTGCCTTACATGGGCACTAGACATTAGGTTAACATCTTAATCTGCACTAGTGCTGATTTCCTGGACCTTTTTCTTAGTAGGCTGTGGGTTTGACTCTGCCTCCCTTACCTTCCTAGATCTTTCTTGGGTCTCAACCTCTAAGGCTAGGTCTAGGGCTTGGTCAAAAGTGTCTATCTTCTTGTTCTCAAGAGCCACAGAGATCCAGGGCCTCATGCCTTGGGTAAATGCCTTGCTTAGGATTTCATCGCTTTGGCGTTGGGCATTACACACTTTCCTGAGATGGCATGCATAGTCTAGGACAGGTTCATCTACCTTTTGTGCACGGAGTGCAGTCCTTGAGATTATATTGTCTTTAGTATCAAAATACTCTTTTAATTTATTCACTACATTGGTCCATGTCAACATATCAGGTGTGGCACTCTCCCTGAAGGATTCAAACCAAGCTAGTGCTTGTCCTTCGAGGTACTTGGGTAAATATGTTACCATGGTGTCACTGTCTGTTACTTTGTACTTATCTTTCAGATACTCTGGGAATTTGTGATCAATAAATAATGCTGTTGACATGAGTGGTGATGGGTGTGAAAAGGTTTTGGGTTTTGTTACCTCATGTAGCCTGATCTTTCTGTCGTCCTGTTGTTTTCTGTCTATGAGTTTGGTCATGTTGGACACCATGGAGATTATGATGTCATCTTTGGATCCAGAGGCAGATGGTGGGACAACAGGTGTGATGGCAGGTGTGGGAGGCTGTGGGGTCTGGGATGATACCATCTTCATGAGGTCTGCTATCTGTTGTTGTTGTCTCTCTAGGGACTTCCGCTGATCTTCCATGGCCTTCTGTTGGGCATCCATTGCTGCATTCCTCTCTGCCAGTTGTTGGTTGAGGATCCTCTCCCTTTCCTCCTGCTGGGACTTGTTGGTCTCTAGGGCAGTAACTGCATCTTGGATGGCCTTCTCATAGGCCCTTATCTTCTCAGCTGTCTGATTAGGTTGGGGGCCTTCATCGGTGTCCATGATGGAGGGTGTGGGGGAAGTGTCTCTGGAGGAGTGGCTGTCAAAGGCCGGAGCTGGGGTGGAGGATCTAGATGAGGGTGTGGATCCACCCCCTGAGGCAGATCCTTCTTCTCCTGAGGTAGATAGCGTGAGTTGAGCGTCCTGTAGAGATCCCTGGGAAATGTTGGATCCCTGAGAACTGGTTGTTCCCTGAGTAGACAGGGTGGGAGGTGTGGGGTCTACTGAGTGTGGGTCTGTTGTACTGGAGGCTGGTTTGCCTCCTGTGGGCCTCCTAGATCTAGGTGGGAGGGAGACCTCTTCAACAGGCCCCTGACTACGTAAGGTCTTTGTGTGTTGTTCTGCCAGCTTGACTGATAAGACCTTGATATGTGGGAGATCTCACTGATCGTGTGGGAGATCTCATTGATGTGTGGGAGATCTTACTGTTGTGTGAGAGATCTCATTGATGTGTGGGAGATCTCATTGATGTGTGGGAGATCTCACTGATGTGTGGGAGATCTCATTGATGTGTGGGAGATCTCACTGATGTGTGGGAGATCTCATTGATGTGTGTGGGATCTCACTGATGTGCGGGAGATCTCACTGATGTGTGGGAGATCTCACTGGTATGTGGGAGATCTCACTGGTGACCTTTGTGGACATGGTGTCAAGGTCAAGGTCACTGGGTGGGTGGAGTGGGGTTTACTGTGTGTATGATTGTTTTTAGTAATGTTGCCAGCTTTAATTTTTATGAGCCTGTGAGAAATGGGATCTTAGTAGGATGTTCTCCACCACTTTGTCATACTAGTTATTGGCATGATCAAGTTGTCATATGAGAAATATCATATGACTAGTGGTGTATGGAGTAAATACATCAAGCTCATAAAAAATAGTGTTATTTCCAGTTGTCACTGGTTTATTCAGCTTTAGGCAACATGTAAGAAATATCAATCATACAGTAGTTAGTATGTAGGTAATTTGTACATACAGTAAACATACAGTAATTTATAAAGTACAATGTTCTGTTCCACTCCACCTGTGAGGTATTAATAATACAGTGTACAGCATGTTTCTAGGTGGGTTCCCACACCTAGCTCCTGACCTGCTGCTTAGAGGAATAATGTAATAATGAATAACTTTACCCTCTGGTGGAAGTCTTGAGGAAGATAGCCCCTGGCCACTAATGATAGAAACCAATGCCTGTCTAGCATAGTTTCACCATAGTGCAGTGGTATAGCAGGTAGCAGGAGATGACTGGAGATGTTACCTCTAGAGCGGTTCTTGGTGATCTGCCTGACTAGGAGTGCAGCCAGGCTATTTGTAGCAAATCTTGGAAAAGCACCTCCAGACTGACTGGAGCCAGTAGCATTTGCCTAACTCTACAATTGTTTGAGGGGAGTCTTTCATGTGTCACAGGGGGACAAAGGACCCCCATGGACGCCGCTGTGTCCCCCTTTGTCTTGGTCGGTTCTGCATCTTCAGACCCTCATAACTCGGTCGTTTATGCGTTTATAACCGCCATTTTGCGCATGCGCGGAGTTGAATGTGCCAAGTTTATAATGCCTGCTGGATAGGCGCGTAACTCGCGCTGGTTTGTCTGTAGTGCATTCGGAGGTCGATTCAGTCTCCATGGCGTAACTTCCTTAATAATGAGAGTTCCGCCTTGATCTTGGGCTCATTCTAACCGTCTAATTATGGGCTTTCCATAAATGCTTTGATATGCAGGAGCGACGCTAGAGCGACCGGAAGGTTATGGCGTCGTGCTTATGTAACCCATTGTTCAGTCATTAGGGTGCTCAGACACTCATGACGGCGTCAGCGGTGCTCAGGCACCCGTGACGGCCGGTTGCATTCACTTACAAGTTATTAATTTGTGCATTGGACCATGAGGTCGCACACTGAGACCCTTATTCTTATTATTTTGTGCAGTGAACCATTAGGTCGGAGCCTTTGATGTCACAAACTCTGTCTAACTGACTGTGGCTGGTGTGCAGTGGGGCATGAACGCTCTTATACAAAGTTTGAGCGCTCTTATAGCTCTTAGAACCAACCTATGTATTAATTTCATAGATATTCTTTGATTAATACAATAATATGTTAGAATTTATGGAATAATAAAATGGTATATCAATATGCCAACGTAACAACTTGTGCAAGTGTCAACATGGGTTCATTTAGCACATATTTCATTATCTGCTCTCAGCACCGTAAAATCGCTCAACAATGTGATAACCATGGTATAATGAGGGATATTCAGTGTACTTCTTTGATGAACGGCTGCAGGGAGGACGGCAGGTTGTGTCCTGTAAGGGTACCTTTGAACTTCTCACATATATATAGAAGTGAATCACCGTGAGATACATTCCCATGATCCACCCATCAACTTTTTTATTTCATGTTAGAAGCAGTGAGATACAGATGCCCCATAGGTTTAACATAGGAGCTCCATTATCTCAAACCCCCTGTGAGATAACCCTCCCCGTATCTCACTGCAAGTAAGCGCACCCTACATGATAATAAAATGCATTAATTATCATCTTTCTATGACATTTCCATGAATACAGGAAATAATACAGGTTCTATCCTGACCGGATTGAGGGTTTTATATTTGAAATGCACTAGTGAAAATATTTCGCACTTGACGTCAGGCACTCTAACAGTAAAGTTTACCAACAGTGAAACGTATCACACCATCAAATAATTGTATGGGCTAGATGGATTAATCCAAGTGCTTGACAAACAGACTTCCTACAAGTGACACATATTTGTACTAGATTTTAACTTCAGCTACTCTGTATTGACAGAATATTCCACAGGAGTCCCATTGGTAATTTTCCTTATTTACTAGCTATTAGGCACAGTTGCCTTGAGTCAATGTTAAACTGTTATTTCTGAAGTTGGGCTATAGGTGCAGTTTATCCGAGGTTAGCATACAGTTGAATTTGAAAGTTTACAAAGTACAGAAGTCAAAGCTTCCATGATTCAATGTAGGCCAATATGTGCTGATTCAATGAATGTGTGGCCTATCGTCAGTCATTGTCAATCGTCTAAATGCCAAATGATGTTAAACGTAATATATGATGCTGATCATGGCGTATTGTCGGGAGGCCATTGCTTAAGTTACTATAATCACTAACAGCCCTATGACTACAAATGCCAGTGTCATTCCCATGAGGATTTTGGTGCAACGTGAAGGGTCTTGTCGTAGTATGCTAAGAAATTAGCTTCAGATAATGAACCATGCGATGTAACATTTAACTGGCAACAGTGAAAAGAAAAGTGTTGAGACCATTGTCAGAAACATAATGTATACTAACTGTCAAAGTTGATTAAATGTTCTTTGCTCATTTGGTAACTATGTAGTCCTCGCAAATAACCAAACAACGAAGCTTCTTCACCCTCCTGCCATGTTTAAATATTCTGCCTGCGTTGCATACTCTCTACGAAAAAGAAAAAAAAGTTTAAAGCTGGGTAGATTCACCAAAGGTTGAAAGAAGGATAAGGCAAGCACTGTGTACTTGAACAGTCACTTCTAACAAACAAGAGGATCATTGAAGTACAGCCAACTCTCTCTAATGTGGTCACCATTCATTCTTTCCAAAAGTGACCACATTAGCGAGGTGACCACATTCGAGAGAGTTCATGTTTATTTTGGGTGTTATCAGCTATCATAATCATTTCATGATCAATTTTAGGATACAGATGCAACACAAGTATTATCCATTGCATTATCACAGATTCATTTCTAGTTTCTCAATGTCTCGTTTACTTTAAAATTAGAGTCTATGTTCTAATGGACATCATTGTTTTAATCATAGAAGACTGATGATTTCAGCACAACAGGGGAGGGATAGGGACGCACCAACACCTTCACAGACCGCTAGTCACTCCATAGAGACACTCAGAGTGCTAGGGGAGCGGAGAGGACGCACCAACACCTTCACAGACCGCAGTGGGGTGTTTCAGAAGCAGGTAATGTTTACAACCGGTCATAAGGAGATATAATAGCAGTTTTAATAGTGATTGTAGGCTTATAACTGCATGTGTTTCTAAAGCATTACCATTATCTTACTGTGTCTATAACTATATGACTGGTGAGAGATGATAATGGTTGCAGTTGTAAGTTTAGAATCTAACAGTTTTAGAAACAGATATTTAATGTTCATTATCATGTCCGACTTCTGAAACACCCCACTGGTCACTCCATATAGGCACTCAGAGTGCTTGGGGAGCGGAGAGGACGCACCAACACCTTCACAGACCGCTGGTCACTCCATAGAGTCACTCAGGGTGCCAGGGGAGGGGAGAGGAGCACCAACACCTTCACAGACCGCTAGTCACTCCATAGAGTCACTCAGGGTGCCAGGGGAGGGGAGAGGAGCACCAACACCTTCACAGACCGCTAGTCACTCCATGGAGTCACTCAGGGTGCCAGGGGAGGGGAGAGGACGCACCAACACCTTCACAGACCGCTGGTCACTCCATAGAGGCACTTAGAGTGCTAGGGGAGGGGAGAGGACGCACCAACACCTTCACAGACCGCTGGTCACTCCATAGAGTCACTCAGGGTGCCAGGGGAGGGGAGAGGACGCACCAACACCTTCACAGACCGCTGGTCACTCCATAGAGGAACTCAGAGTGCTAGGGGAGCGGAGAGGACGCACCAACACCTTCACAGACCGCAGTGGGGTGTTTCAGAAGCAGGTAATGTTTACAACCGGTCATAAGGAGATATGATAGCAGTTTTAATAGTGATTGTAGGCTTATAACTGCATGTGTTTCTAAAGCATTACCATTATCTTACTGTGTCTATAACTATATGACTGGTGAGAGATGATAATGGTTGCAGTTGTAAGTTTAGAATCTAACAGTTTTAGAAACAGATATTTAATGTTCATTATCATGTCCGACTTCTGAAACACCCCACTGGTCACTCCATATAGGCACTCAGAGTGCTAGGGGAGCGGAGAGGACGCACCAACACCTTCACAGACCGCTGGTCACTCCATAGAGTCACTCAGGGTGCCAGGGGAGGGGAGAGGACGCACCAACACCTTCACGGACCGCTGGTCACTCCATAGAGTCACTCAGGGTGCCAGGGGAGGGGAGAGGAGCACCAACACCTTCACAGACCGCTAGTCACTCCATGGAGTCACTCAGGGTGCCAGGGGAGGGGAGAGGACGCACCAACACCTTCACAGACCGCTAGTCACTCCATGGAGTCACTCAGGGTGCCAGGGGAGGGGAGAGGACGCACCAACACCTTCACAGACCGCTGGTCACTCCATAGAGGCACTCAGGGTGCCAGGGGAGGGGAGAGGACGCCCCAACACCTTCACAGACCGCTATAGTCACTCCATAGAGAAACTCAGAGTGGTAGGGGAGGGGAAAGGACGCACCAACACCTTCACAGGCCACTAGTCACTCCATAGAGTCGTTCAGGGTGCCAGGGGAAGGATGGCAACGCACCGAGACTTTAACAATCCGCTGATCCACTCTATAGAGTCACTCAGAGTGTAAGGGGAGGGATGGGGATGCTCCAACACCTTCCACTGGCTTCCTTTTGAACTCCCCCTTGCCTGCATCAACCTAAGGGACTAAAAAGGTGAGTTGAGACACTCCCTAAACCTCCCCTGGCTTCCCTTTTATCCTATAGCAATTTTGGGGTGACCACATTAGAAAAAAAGTCAAGGTGACTGAAAATTGGTGACCACAAGGAGAGGTGACCACATTAGAGTGGTGACCACATTACGTAGACAGTAGGCCTAACCGGCTACACGTTAACCCTTTCATGACAGCATCAGACCACAAGCTTTATGTGTTGAACCTTTACAGTTGGCTAATACAGGAGTGCATCATGCTCACAGGTCAGCATGATGCACCAATGAAGTGCCAGCGAGTCTATTCCCAATCAGGCCATGCTTTTAAGGTAAACAACGGGGGACCAGTCCTAAAAGCAGGTCATGAACAGTGCGTTTGGTACCGCTGAAAAACGGACATAGAGTTAAGAACTAACCTTTTTCGGGGGCAGAGGCAATCAAATTTTTGCATCTAAAATCCCCCCAAAATAAACCTTTAGATATGCCCCCTGAAATTGTAACATGAAGTCACCTTTTCTCTGAATCCTCAAAGAATCTGGCATGTGGGCAGACGTAGTAAGAGATAAAAGTTAGCAACCTAACGCACCCCTCATGACCTAACTTTCGAGGGCGGTCCCCCGTCATTTACCATTTAGCTTTTAGCCACAAATCACTCCATTATGCTGACCAACTGGTAGTGTAGCAGCCCTGGTGAATTTATCACGAGGGCTGAATGCATGCATCATGACAACCAATGGGCATGATGATTCAAACACTCTCCGCCTTTACAGCATTAGCAGATTTCACTGAGATCCTCTTTGTCGACAGTGTAGGGTGTCAGTGTAGGGTGTCAATGTACACTGTACCTGTCAGTGCAACATGAGGAGGCTGTTGGTGTTAAGGCTACCAAATAACAAAGCTCAGTCGCCTTTCTGCTGTATGAAATTTCTGCCTTCATTGCATTACGATACTTGAAGGAAATGAAAGCTTAAAGCTGAAGCAAGGGTGTAGCAAACACTATGCACTTGAACAGTCACTTCTCGTAAACAAGAGGATCATTGAAGTAGACAGTAAATATGGCTTAACCCTTTTGTGATAGCATCACATCACAAAATCTGTGTGTTGAACGTTTACAGTTAACCAATATAGGAGTGTCATAAGTCAGAATGATGCACCAATGAAGTGCTAGTCAGTGTGTCCACGGCTGACCGACTGGTAGTAAAACAACCCGCTAGGGTTCGCCTGATACATGAATGTATCCCTGGCGAGTTACTCACCATGGTTACATCCATGCATCATGACAACCAATGGGCATGATGATTGTCAGCCTTTACAGAGTTAACTAAGTTAACAGATTTTACAGAGATCCTCTTTGTCGACTGTCAGTGTAGGGTGTTAGTGTACGGGGTACCTGTCAGCGTAACATGAGCAGCATGTTGGTGCTAAAGTTACTAAGTGGTGTCTGTGGCAGACAAACTGTCAGACAGACAGGCTCAGTTTTTGTCAGTTGTGTTAATCCTTTAAAGGCCGCTGATGCAATAATGCATTACGCCCTCTGGGAGTATATATATATATATATATATATATATATAGTGTGGCGTAGACCGAGCCGACGTCGGTGGATCCCGAAACCATCCTGGCATGGGGGCGGGGGGAAGCCGGCGGAGGCGGAGTCACGTCAGCATTGTGTTATTCGGAGTAGCGTCTTCGGCGGCGGTGTATGTTGTACATACACCAGCGCCGGTGGACTTGCAAGTGTATAAATACTGGAGGTGTCCCACCGGACAGGCAGTCTGAGCTTGGGGTGGCTATAGGACGCACCGGCACTTGCACCAGAGAGGAGGAGCAGCGGCATATAGATAGAGATATACTTAGCTGGTGTGGCAGAGCAAGCCAGGCAATAAAGAATTCACGTTAATTATACTTGTCCGTGTTACTGGTCGTCATTCTCTTATCCGGAGGAGCTTGAAGAGCGCTACATTGGTGACAGCGGTGTTTTCAACGGATCCACGCAGGACTAGAGATGGCGGAGGCAAGGATAACGGGAACAGACTCATTGAAATTGGAAGGAGAAGGAGTTGGTCGGGGGACCCTCTTGGAAGTAGTGGACGAGGAGTTGACAATCAGAAGACCCACAGAAAGCAGACCTGGGGAACCATACCCCGAAAGGCAGGAGGAGCCTAGGGATCGGAATTGGACGGGGGAAGGCAACCAGGTAGAGGTGGGAGGAGGGCGTGCAAGTCCCGTAAACGACTTCAGATGGCCATGGGAGAAGGAGGAGGTGGAGAGGGAGATACCCCGGAGGCCTAGCCGGGGGAGGCGCCAACCCAGAGGCAAGACTGAAAATACTTCAAGCATGACTCAGAGGAGATTGGAGGAAGGGTCAGAGGATTGGACGGAGGAGGAGTGGGACCAGCTCCTAGAGACTCTCTCAAAGCATAGGAAGATGAAACCGGCAGCGGAGGGACGGGAGGAAGGAAGAGGGACGGAGGGCCCTGACAACAAGGGAGAGGGGATGACGGTAAAAAAAGAGGTGATCGGGGGAGAGCAGCCATCAGTGGATGAAACCCGGTTACCTGCGTTGCCGTCCCTATCTGGCGGAGCTGACGGCGAAGTGAGTGCAAAAGGAAAGCCGGTGGTTAAACCCACAAAATACGACGGGACGGGGGATCTAGGCGATTACCTCAACCACTTCGACCTGTGTGTGAAGGTGAATGGATGGGACGAGGCTGAGGCCGGCATGTTCCTAGGGCTGAGTTTGGCGGGGGCCGCTCGGAGGCTGTTGAACGGCAGAAAACCTGCTACGCCGGAAGGGTACACCGAACTCCGGAAGGCGCTGGTCGAAAGGTTCGAGCCCACCAATCAAGAAGAGACCTATAAAGCTGTCCTCCGCACCAGGGTACGGAGGAAGGGGGAGGCGTTGCAAGAATTGAGGGAGGATCTGATGAAGTACACCCGACTAGCTTACCCCGAGGCCGACGCCCGAACTACAGACACCCTGGTTTTGGACAGATTCCTGCTATGTTTGGATAATCCTCTAAGACAATGGGTCTATCAGTCACAGCCAAAGGACCTACAAGCTGCCGTCATGACAGCCGTGGGGGCAGAAGCCTACCTGAAGGTGGAGCAGGAAACATCGCAGAGGGTTAGGACCGCTGATGCGTCGGTAAATGAGCATCTCAAAACCAACACCGACAGGATGGATAAAATGGTGGAGCTAATGGACCGTATGGCTAAGAAGATGGAGGAGCCTCTCTCCACCGAGAAGAAGAGGCGGAGTACTGCCTGCTATGGGTGCGGTCAGGAAGGGCATTTCAAGCGGGAGTGCCCCAACAGGAGAACTGACAAACCTGGGGGGGCCCCCGAGACGGGAAAGGATGTTATTCCATCGGGAAACTAGAACCGACCTCTACCCAAGGCCAGGTACAGGTCGGGGGGATTGGGCCTATGAATATTGTGCAAGGAAGGCGAGAGAGGGGCGGCGGAGGACTAATAGTGGAAGGCAAGTTGGAGGGAGCCGTTATACAGATGCTGGTAGATACTGGCGCCTCACTAAACCTTATCTCCCACGGGTGGTGGGAACGACATGGGGGTGATCGGCCGCTCCAAGAAACGGGGGAAGTTGTCTTTTCGGTGGATGGAAGACCCCTGAAACTTAAAGGGGAGGTGCAGGCTTCATTACAATTGGGGACCAGGAGCACGAACGCGATGTTTATCGTGGGGGACACAGGGACGGAAGGAATATTGGGCGCCGCCTTTCTACGAGAAAACCAGCTTGTGGTGGACGTGGCCAGGGGAAGATTAATCTGGACCCAACCAGAATCGTTGTGTCGAGTGGTGAGCACCCGCTCAGCAGTGGTCGGAGCGGGGGAGGAAGCATTCCTGGAAGGCGCGGTGAGGGGTCGGTGGTTGGACGGTGGGAATGGCCTGATAGAAAGTATGGCCGGGCACAAGGGTGAACCCCACTTTCTGGTGGGCAGAGGCCTGGTCCAGCCAATAAACAGAGAAACCTGGGTCAGGGTGCTGAACCCTGGGCTGGAACCGATCATCGTCTACAAGGATATGACTCTGGGTGGCATCCAACGGGTGGAAACGCCGGGAGAGGATCCGGGGGTGAACCCCGGAAGCTGGTGCCGTCGGGTGGAGGCTATGTCGCCGGAGGAGAAGAGAGGGCTTATAAGAGAGCTGGTGGAGGGAACAGAGCCAGACAGAAGGAAGGAGCTTGCGGGGTTACTTAATCAACACCTGGCGGCCTTCCAGTGTCATAAGGGTGATAAGGGACACACCACTATGGCCCAACACCGAATAGATACGGGGGATCAACCCCCTATAAAGCAGCCCCCAAGACGCTTAGCCCCCCACCGAAGGGCCACGGTGGAAGAGGAGGTTGAGAAAATGTTGGAGGCAGGGGTAATCGAGCCTTCAGTAAGCCCATGGGCATCTCCGGTGGTGCTAGTGAAGAAGAAAGACGGGACAACCCGTTTCTGTGTGGACTATAGGCGGTTAAACAAAGCTACAGTGAAAGATGCCTACCCTCTGCCCCGGGTGGAGGACTGCTTGGATACTATGGCGGGGGCCACCTGGTTCTCATCAATGGATCTTGCCAGTGGGTATTGGCAACTAGATGTAAGGGCGGAGGACAGAGAGAAGACAGCGTTCACCACCCACCGGGGGCTCTACCAATTCATCAGAATGCCGTTTGGGTTATGTAATGCCCCAGGGACGTTTGAGCGAGTGATGGAGGTTGCCATGCGGGGGCTTCAGTGGCGTACCTGTTTGGTATATTTAGACGACATTGTCGTGTTTGCCGAGTCCTTTGAACAGCATATGGAGAGGTTGGGCGAGGTACTACAAAGACTGGCGGAGGCCGGCCTTAAGATAAAACCCTCCAAATGCCAACTGGCCCGCCGGAGGATACTGTTTCTGGGGCACCAGATCAGTGAGGCTGGGGTAGGGACCGACCCAGGCAAGGTGGAGGCTGTTCGGGGGTGGCCCCCACCACAGAATATCACAGAAGTGAGGAGTTTTCTCGGTCTGGCGGGGTACTATAGAGCCTTCATCCCCGACTTCTCAACTAAGGCTAAACCCCTCAGTTCTCTGGCGGAAAAGGGACGGCCTTTCAAGTGGACGCCGGAGTGTGAAAATGCCTTCGAGATACTGAAGCAGAAATTGATAGAAGCTCCTATCCTGGGGTTCCCCCGACCAGAAGGCCAGCTTATTATGGACACGGACGCCAGTGATACGGGGTTGGGCACGGTGCTGGCACAAGAACAGGATGGGGAAGAGAGAGTATTGGCTTATGGCAGTCGCACCCTTAGCAAACCTGAGAGAAACTATTGTGTTACGCGGCGGGAGTTGTTAGCCATCGTTTTTGGCCTCCGGAAATTCAGACACTATTTAGTGGGTCGGCCGGTGGTAGTGCGCACTGACCATGCATCCCTTCGGTGGCTATTGGAGTTCAAAGAACCAGAGGGCCAGCTGGCGCGGTGGCTTCAGATCATAGGCACTTATGACATAGTGATACAACACCGACCAGGAAAGGCCCATGGTAATGCGGATGGCCTATCCAGGACACCCTGTAAACAATGCGGCAGAGACCCTGAAGAAGACAGGCGGTGGTGTCGTGTCTTCACAAGAGCTCAGAGTCAAGTGCTAGAAGGAGGGAACCGATCCCCCGCGGAGGGACCGGACCCTCCGGTGGGGCCGGCATGGGAAAAGCTGCAGAATGATGACCCCCTTCTCAGGGAGGTACGGGGGTGGGTGGAAGGAGGAGAGGTCCCCACTGAAGCGGTAAGACGGGACTGGAGCTATGAGAAGAAGGCCTGGTATGCCCAGAGAGAGAGGCTGACAATACACAAGGGCGTGTTGGGCCGGAGGTGGATAGGGGAGGCGGGGTCGGCCCACTTCCAGATAGCAGTTCCCAAGCCTAACAGGAAAGATGTGCTGCAGGAGGTACACGGAGAACCACTGGCCGGACACCTAGGGCGTAACAAGACCATCAGGCGGGTACAGGGAGGATATTACTGGCCTGAATTCCGGAGGGATGTCACCCGGTGGTGCGAGCAGTGTGAGCCGTGCCTGCGGCGGAAGGCAGCCCCCGCCCCCCACCGAGCTCCAATGGGACATGTTGGGGCTGGTCTACCACTCCAAAGGGTAGCCCTGGATGTGATGGGACCTCTGCCCCCGACCTCACGGGGTAATCAACACATTCTGGTAGCGGCCGACTATTTCACTAAGTGGACGGAGGCCTATGCCATTCCCAATCAGGAAGCGCCCACCGTGGCAAGGAAGTTGGTGGAGGAGCTCATATGTCGGCTAGGGGCGCCGGTGGAGATTCACACCGATCAGGGCAAGAATTTCCAGTCGGGGTTGTTCAAGGAGATAGTAGCCTTGCTGGGGGTCAAACAAACAAGGACTTGCGCTTTTAGGCCTCAAAGTGATGGAATGGTGGAAAGAGCTAACCGGACCATTGAGGCGTTACTGGCTACGGTGGTGGCCACCGACCAGCAGGATTGGGACCTGCAGCTCCCCTTTGTGATGGCCGCCTATAGGTCATCGGTGCATAGCTCCACCGGAGTATCGCCTAACATGATGATGTTGGGAAGGGAAACAACCGTCCCCCTGCATCTGATCTACCCATTGGACCCACCTCCGAGGAATAAGGCTGGATACGTGGCTGAGGTCCAGGAGAAGATGGCACGGGCGTATGAGGCAGCTAGGAGTAACATAGGGAGGTCGGTGGCCCGCCAACGACGTAACTATGATGCGAGGGCGGAGGAGGGCCATCTGCCAACGGGATCCCAGGTCTTCTACTATCACCCCCTAAAGAAGAGAGGACTGTCACCCAAGTTGCAATGTTATTGGACCGGCCCGTGGACTGTGCAGGAGAGAATAGGGGATGCAGTGTACAAGATAAAGAGAGGCCGTGTAACCAAGGTGGTACATTTTGATTCTATAAAGGAGGTCTGCCTGCCAGAGGAAGAGGATCTGGGGGATGAATGCAAGGAGATAGACCCGGCGAAGGAAGAGGTAGCCAACCCCGACCATGGAGCGGGGGATGGATCGCCGGGGGCTAAGGCGATACGGGCGATAATAAGGGACCCTAACCCCGGGCCGTGTGACCAAGCATACTTACCTGTTAAGATGGCTGAGGGTGGGGACAGCTGGTGGAAATGGTGGCGGGAGGAGGAGACTCGGGTGAGAGCAGAAGCTGCAATGGCCCACTGGAGGGGTGAACCCCCAGATGACGAACCCCCCCTGGATGAAGAATATTTATCCCCTCTGGAGGAGGAGACAGAAGAAACTAGGGAAAGAAACGAGTTCAAGAGGGCAGAGTGGGCCAGACGGAGGAAGGACCCAGAGAGATGTCGTATCTTAGGCAGGCATGCAGAGAGGTGGCGGGTCTATGAAATGCTAGAGGAGGCAGAGCACGATAACGAACGGAACGAGGAGAGGGAGAGCCGTCTAGCAGCCCCGGGTCGCTTACCCCGGAGGCCTAAAACACCGCCTAAGGCGGAGGAGACGCCTAAGGTTGCGCCTACGTGTCTACACTTAGTACAGGCTGGGGTCACGGCACCGCCGGGCGCCTTCAGGCCTGCTACGCCGCCTAGCTCGGGGGACGGGCCTAAAACTCCGCCTAAAGCGTCGAGCGCGCCCTCTGCCGGAGTTATAGCCCCGCCAAAACCGGTGTTGCTACGAAACCAGAATGCGAGTGACGTCAATGAGGAGGGAGACGACCACTATTTGAAGATAACAGTCACTTTCCCGATAGAAATGGCGGAGGACAGACGTGTTGTAATGAGGAAGGTGGAGGAGAGCTGTAGAAATGGTGTAACAGGGGACACACAAGCCGGGCGGGAGGAAAAAAAAAAAGGGCCAAGGGAGCGCGTAAAGAAAGACGGGGTTCACCGGGAGGGCCGCCGGAGGGAGAGAGGGGGCCGATCTCCACCCAAATCCTCGTCCTCACGGTCCCACAGCCGCCCTAGGCATGGGGGAAGGGAGAATGATAGAAATAAACACCGCCAACGGCCCACCGAGGAGACAGTCCACCGAAAAGTAAACAACAAACCCTACAGGAAGAAGGACCGTGCGAAAGACAGCTGGTCAAGAACCCATTCCCACGTCCACTACCCACCGGAACGTTCGGAGGGAGGAGCAGAGCGGACGTTCTCACGGTCGGGTGACGGCCTCGTGACAGGGGAAACCCTGGTGGCACAGGCGTGCGGGGAAGGTTCCTGGCTGCTAATTGGCCAAGACAACTCAAGGGGGAGGGGTGTGGCCGGGCCGGGGGTGTATAAAGGAAGGACTCATCCCCGGGATTCGGCAATATCGACCATCGATTGGAAGCAGTTAGAACTCGGTAATATGCCTAAGACACACGAAGACGAGAAGTCCGTGCCCATGGTATGGGTAGGGGGAGTGCAGATACCAAAGCACAGGTGTGAGATCTGCAGGGAGGAGGGCAAACCGTATGCCTTTGGACGCAGCGATGCTTTAAAACGCCATCAGAGGAAGCATGAGGCCGTGCAAGAAGGGTACGAGTGCCCCTCCACCGGCTGTGAATACCAGGTCGCCAAAGATTACAAGAATGACC
This sequence comes from Acholoe squamosa, assembly GCA_949317995.1. Lineage (NCBI taxonomy): Eukaryota > Metazoa > Annelida > Polychaeta > Phyllodocida > Polynoidae > Acholoe > Acholoe squamosa. The sequence continues at coordinate 109,833,410 of OX439036.1, read as the reverse complement.
TGGTGCGCCACGTGGAGAGACAGCACCCGGACATAAAAGGATGGGTGCCCCCGAAAGAGACCAAGCAACTGCGGCTGGCTAGTGAAGAGGAGGCGGGGGCCGTTCCAGCACAAACTCCAGGCACCTCCACGTCTACAAAACCCAAGTCTAAAGGCAAACCCCGGAAGGTTAAGGTCCACACGTCAAAAGGAGGGGCTGGGAAGGCAGAGGAGCCGGCCGAGTTCGCCGCCGCAAGCACTTCTAAAACGGAGGCGGTGGTGCCCTCCAGCCAGACACCGGGCAGCGCCTCTATCATATCGTCACTGGTGTCCCCCGGGATAAGCATAGGGGTTGAGGAAATGGAGGAGGTGGCCGCAGCGGCCAAATATCTAGAGGAACTGGTGGGACTGAAAACTCCCCCCAATCAGGGACTACCTGCACAAGGGGTGGCCACCCGGAGTAGTACTGGCAAGGGGCGGAAACGGGTGTCCGAGGAGGCAGTGGAGGAGCCCCCTGACAAAAAGGTGCGCCGGTCCCCCGGTAAGGAGGGAGCTGTCCGCCGGGTTACAGAAATGATAACGGACCCCGTTACCGGTAAATATCAATTGGAGCCAGAGGAGGAGGGAAAGGTTCTCTTTGTTCTTAAATTACTAATGGACAGGTACAGTAGGGAGGGGGAGACCCCGACCAAAACCTTAACTAGACTCCAGAAGGAGTTGCCGGTGGGCACACTAGACGTAGATGAAATAGAAAAGGAATATGAGGCGGCTAGGACGGGTATACCAACACGGAGAACCCAGCTAAAGGTTGGGACTTACGATGACGTCACAGACGACGGTTCACAGTCAGCTCAGGAGTCCAGCCCGGAAAAAGGAAAGGCATTCGAAATTTCCGGGGGACTCGATTCCAGCCCTGAAAAACTGCCGGAGTACACCTTAAAGGAGGACCGCCCCAAGCCCCACATTGAACCGGAATTATGCACCTCCACCCCCGACTCCCCGGAGGAGGAGGAGGACAGGGGACCAGGTAAACCCGACCCCGAAGACGTAGCCACGAAGATGGTCTCCGCTCCAGCTAAAGTTGATGAAGAGATCTTTGAATACCCCCCCGGCGTGGCTGGCTACCCTGACCTCGAGGAGCAGTATGCAGCGATGATCAAAGCTGGTAGAGAGAGGGCCAGGCAGAAGGAGTTAGAGGAACAAAAGAGGTTAGAGAAGGAGAGAGAAATGGAAAGACAGAAGGCTATAGAGGAAAAGAAAGAAGCAGAAGCCAGGGTGGCGGAGGAGGAAAGAGCTTTGAAAGAACAGAAATCTAAAAAGACAAGAGGAGGAAAAGGGAAAGGCCCGGGAAAGAGTAGCCAGAAAACAGGATTAGAAACACTGATGGAGCAGGTTACCGTGCGCACGGGGGAGACCCCGGAAAAGGCTAGTCCACCAGTGGTGCCCCAGACTCCCACCCCCGGAACGCGGCGCAGCCTTGAGGAAATATTACTGAGTACATTAACTCCCACGGGCCAGCGCCCCAAGACCCCGGCAAAGACGAGCTCCGGCAGCAAACCCAGGGACAATGAGGGGGAACCCGTTGGAGTAACCCCCCAACAAAAAGGCAAGATGGCCGGGAGAGCAAAAGGGAGGCCTGACTTAGTGCATTACCCCAGGACGGTTACTGTTGGATTGGAGGGGCTGGTGGTGCAGTCTCCCAAGGGGGACTTTCTCTTACAAATTGAGGCTGGGGAGGAGGCGGGACACATGGAGACTATGGTGTTGGTGCCGGAGGGGGTGGAGACGGTGCAGGGGAGTGTGGAGGATGAGGACCCTTTAGGCCCACCGACCTCCGAACGTGTTATAATAGTGACAGACGCCCAGGTGGTACCCATACCTGACGGGGGCGTGGCTCCCACACAAGGAGTAGTGTCTGTAAGCCACTTGGTGGTTGCCCCTTCCCCGGCTCCCGACTCTGGAAAAAGGGTAGAGGTGGAGGAGAACTTGATGCCCTGGAATGAGGACTTCACAGGCCCCCGTGAGCTGCAGGAGTATACGAGGCGCTTGCGGAACCCGGGGAACTTGGGGCCCGAGATGAGAGTGGTGCCGGGGGGGGTGTGCAGCTCGGCAGTGCAAAGCTTGGCTGATGGTGATGTGGAACTGGTTCAGGTGACCCGAACCAGGTACGCCAAGGCGTCCAGGGAGGGACTGTGCTCCAGATGCGGGCAGCCATGGCCTATTACCCCGAAGGCCCCGGAGAAGGAGGAGAGACAGGAGGAGGAAGCCTCTACGAGCACCCAGTAAAAAGGGTAAGTGTCTCTTCCGGTGTATCTACGGCGGGGGAAACGGAAACTCCAGTACAGGAGGGCGCCGGCGGAGGTCGGTGGGAGGAAAAGGAGGGAGGGCGGTGATGCAGCCGGGTCGGAGGGTGACTGCGGGATAAGCTGGGATGACGTGGAACGCACCCGAGTAATCTATGGGTGTAAGCCAGTACAGGCTGGGGGAGCAGTAGCACCTTAAATGAAGGACAAAATGCATCAGTTCCGGTGGGGTAAGCAGTACAAGTGCCTTACCTTGTGTTGCAGACCTGGTCGAGCCGCGGGGGGGCGGCATCCGGAGGCAGGCGGAGGAGAAACGGCAACAACCGGAGGGAGGTGGCCGTCGGTGGACGGTTTGGAGGACCGGTGGACGGCTCGGTGGATGAGTCGGGGGCATCTCGGCGGTGGCAGTGATGTTGTATTGGTCTTGAAGGCAGCGGTTGTATAATAGTTAAACCATTTGTAAATTATGAAGCTATCCGTTGGAGCATGCTATAAGTATTGATACTGTGTATACTGTATGATTATCTATATTGCTCAATGTATTTGTTTAAAAGTAATAATCACAAACACCCAGGGGCCATGGTGTATAATTGTTTATTCAAAATTGGATACCCATCTGCAGGAGGGTACTCTGACATTCTTTCCCAGTACGACTGTTAATTAGTTGGGGAGAGTGTGGCGTAGACCGAGCCGACGTCGGTGGATCCCGAAACCATCCTGGCATGGGGGCGGGGGGAAGCCGGCGGAGGCGGAGTCACGTCAGCATTGTGTTATTCGGAGTAGCGTCTTCGGCGGCGGTGTATGTTGTACATACACCAGCGCCGGTGGACTTGCAAGTGTATAAATACTGGAGGTGTCCCACCGGACAGGCAGTCTGAGCTTGGGGTGGCTATAGGACGCACCGGCACTTGCACCAGAGAGGAGGAGCAGCGGCATATAGATAGAGATATACTTAGCTGGTGTGGCAGAGCAAGCCAGGCAATAAAGAATTCACGTTAATTATACTTGTCCGTGTTACTGGTCGTCATTCTCTTATCCGGAGGAGCTTGAAGAGCGCTACAATATATATATATATATATATATATATATAAACCCGGTGAATCATGATGACCAATGGGCATGATGCACTCCTGCAACAGCGGTCTTTAAAGGGTTAAAGCCCAGGATTCACTATGGTATCGTTCATTTATGAACGTTGTAAATATTAGTGAAACCTGTCACACACTGTTCAGTATAATAGCAGGTCATCCACCAATGGGATATTTCAGTTTGTTTCATGGATCATTCGCTATTTTGACCTGTGGTAGCACATCTAAATGAACAAGAGGTGAGAGTTCCTGGTAATCCCATTTAAAACATACCATGACGACTTAGAAATAGAATTATATTTGTCAATGTACATAGAACATAAATATACAGAAGGGAAAGCCAGATGGAAAATGTTGACAGGGAAATGGATGATAAATACTTGCGGCCCCACAGGAGTGTAGTTTGTGTTGTGGTAAAGAATGCAGATATATACAAAGGGCTCTGTCACTTTTCAATACAATTTTGTTTAAAGTAACAGCCCGCTGTCAAAGGAGTCTGATATTCGACTAGCCATTTTTATTCTATAGTATTGTTACAAGGCCTTTTCGATAGAACATGTTCTTTCTGGTCTCTTACCAGAGGGATTTGTATTTCGCCCACCCCCTGTATGCACCACCCCCTCCCATCTGAAAGAAAAGGATGATCAATGGCCTAGATCTTCCTAGTACCAATAGAACACGCTATTGGAGGTCTGCTTGTTGATCTTTTTCCCTTCTTCTCCCTTCCCCTATCACAGCCCACCTGCTGGAGGACTGGCCACTGAGTGAGCAGATCCGAGCAGCTCATTAGTTTAAGAGTACCTCTTTGAACTGCTCCCTAATGGACAGCTTTCCATGCACATCCAGCCTATGGTAACCAATGTGCAGACATTCAAAGAGCTGCTGTATAGTCATGTTCCTTGTAGAACCAATGGTCATACCCTACAGTGTTCATTCATGAATCATCGCAATGCTTTTTATCCCCAGGCATCATACATTTCACTTAAATGTTGCATATAGCGATAATTATATTTGCATTTGATGCATTTGTCTGATGTCCCAGATCACTTCCTTCCATGAGATACAGCCTCACCCCTCGTACCGATATGTACCGAGTACGACTTTAAACGGCCACAAACAGCCCACTTAGCAATATCCCTAATTGGCCTTTTGGTGGCACGCGATCAGCGACAGACAAGTATAGACTCATCCCATGCATAATCATACAGACTCCAGCAATTTCTTCAGTTGGATGTTTTAATTTTGCAATTTTGTTCGAATTATAAAACGAAAGATAGACGGGAGGATCTACAAACAAATCTCTTTTTATTTCTCCAGCTGTCCCCTAATTACATGCACTGATTGCCCCCTTAAACAGCTTTACTCCCTGCCTCACCTTACAAAGCACCTCTGTGTAGCCTCCAAGTTGCAGTGTTCCAATTGAGCTTCTAAACACCTTATAAGTGCATGGTCCCTCATTTATTTTAACCCTTTAAAGGCCACTGATGCAGGAGTGCATCATGCCCATTGGTGCATCATGCCACCCTACCGGGTTATTATATAAACTAACGTAGGGTCTTCATGATGCTCCAGCACTTCATCAGAGCATCATGATGACCAATTGGCATGATGCACTCGTGCATCAGCGGCGCTTAAAGGGTTACGTAAATATTGGTTAGCGTGAATATTGTCTGGGACTGCCGTGTATTACCCTGTGGTACATAAGCAAATGTCAATGACCATAGAATATTTGTGCATCGTATTCAACGAGGTGAGGCTGTCCATATTCAACGATGCCTTATAGGTGGAGTTGAATGCAGACAGGCCTCACAGAGGTGAATACGATGCAAAGATATTCCAGGGGCATTGACATTTGGATTTATGTCATGGCTACACAGGTTTGAAAGCTTTTAAATGAAGAAATTCAACTATATTTAGCTGTGTTCATTGCAGCAGGTCATGGGATCATCAGCCATTGAATACTGACACATTGTATTCCATCCCCCCCATTGAATGCAGCATGTCCAGTACTGTTCTATAGTAACGATCGTATCTGCCATGACATGAAGTTTGTATTTCGGGGGGGGGGGGGGGCTGTAAAAGGTGAATACCAGTATTCAGGCCTGTTTCTGCTTCCATGGTAAGGCAAGGTACTTGCCTTTCTGAGTTGTAAAAATGTATTCTTCTAGTTGAAATGTGGCATGGATTTCACCACCCCTCAGTCACTATCCAGGATTCAGAACTTTTCAACTCAAATTTCTGGTCCCATGATATTAAGACCATGTGTGGCTTGGTTGTTTGTGCAGATTGGTGCTGAGGTAAATGGTAGTGCGCTATGTAAGCCAGGAGGGTGTTGCTCCTATTGTAAAAAGAGCTGTGAGTATGTGCCCTCTTTTCTAAACAAGTCGGCCACTGCTTCACCATTCAACTTGCACTTACCACATTAGTCTGAAAAGTCACCTGCCTTGTTTAAAATAGACAGAGCTGCACTACCAGGTACCTACTCATGTCACACACTCTATAGTTAATTATACTGGAGGGTGTTGCTCCTATTGTAAAAAGAGCTGTCAGTATGTGCCCTCTTTTCTAAACAAGTCGGGCACTGCTTCACCTAAGTACTTGCACTCACCACATTAGTCTGAAAAGTCACCTGCCTTGTTTAAAATAGACAGAGCTGCACTACCAGGTACCTACTCATGTCACACACTCTATAGTTAATTATACTGGAGGGTGTTGCTCCTATTGTAAAAGGAGCTGTGAGTATGTGCCCTCTTTTCTAAACAAGTCGGGCACTGCTTCACCTAAGTACTTGCACTCACCACATTAGTCTGAAAAGTCACCTGCCTTGTTTAAAATAGACAGAGCTGCACTACCAGGTACCTACTCATGTCACACACTCTATAGTTAATTATACTGGAGGGTGTTGCTCCTATTGTAAAAGGAGCTGTGAGTATGTGCCCTCTTTTCTAAACAAGTCGTGCACTGCTTCACCATTCAACTTGCACTCACCACATTAGTCTGAAAAGTCACCTGCCTTGTTTAAAATAGAGAGAGATGCACTACCAGGTACCTACTCATGTCACACACTCTATAGTATATTATACTGACTGACTTCTCCCAACTAGGTACCTACTCAAATCCCCCTTTTTTAGCACTGTACTTGAATGACCACTTGTGAGCAACAAAAGGGACAAGTTATAGCTACATGAAAAGAAAGGACTGGAAATGAGGGCATTTTAAGCCAGCTCTTCCTTTTACTATAGGAGCAACACCCTCCAGCATTGTCTCCAACATAAAGGATAGGAGGACAGCTAGTCAGGATCTTGGTGGTTGGTAAATGCAGCCACTGCTGGTGTCTAATATGTGATCCACATTCATTGGCATTATCTACAAGGAATGAATTATACAAGGGAGAATATAGTGGTAATCCAACTATACCAGGACGGGGTGCAGAGTTCGGTGCTCGAGAAATATAAAAAACATCCTCTCTATAGAGGTATAGCCATATGGAATAGGCTTAAACCAATTGTTCAGACATCCACCAGTATAACTGAATTTAAAACATGCTTTAAAGCTCACCAACTAGACCCCCAACCACCATAGTCCCCCACTATGCCCCCCACCCTTCCATATGCCCTCTAACTCTCACTCAGTGTGATAGCGACATGCTTGCTTGTGTATCATCAAAGTTATGCTTTGTCTCTCCTTGTGTGTTCCAATTGTCTATGAATGTTTGTATTTTTTGGTTAACATAACCAAGGAACATCCTATATCTTTCTATCTTACCTCTCCCAGTAATTACAAACAGGCCCCACTGTATGGTCCTCATTATTCTCATCTCAATGTTACCCATTTGACTCATCAAACCACTACCACTGACTGGCAATCAATGGATAGCACCAATAACCCACTCCTTATAAAATTTATGACAACAATATTTTTTTCTGTACAACTTTTATAGTCTGTATGAAATACCACTCATGATGATATCATGTATACCTAGAGCTAAGCCTGGAGTTTAATGTAACAACTGAACCTAATCAGTCAAAGAAAATCACTCACGAAAATAAAAGACATAAAAAAGAAAAAAGAAGATATTCATTGCAATCTCAACCAACTCTATACTGATGCAAAAAAATATGAGGCGAGACTTTAAAGCTTTCTGTAAGTCAGATAACCGCTGAATTCTTTTCATATGATTTAGTTTCCAGATTATTCATCATGAGCATCCTGAATGCTGTCCAGTGTAATCTTATACTCAGGAAGTATATTTTGGGTTTGTGTTACCAATTTCTTTAATTAGCACTGTGTTTCCCAAATCTACCAATCATTCTTTCCTGTAATTTGTATTGTTAAGCAGTGCTAGTGAGATAAAGAAATCCTGTGCTAGATGAGGTGAAAAATCCTGTCAGTGCATCCAAAGGAGACCACAGATGGGCCAGATACGATCGGTAACTAGGGACGTTTGACCGGTTCAGATCGGGAAGATCAAACATGTTTGATATTGACAGACTGGATTGGACGTCTCTTGCAGATGCCCCCTATGTCATGATCGGCTGACCTAATCGGGCCTGTCTCCAGTCCCCTATAATCAGAGCCTCATCAAGCTCATGACCAAAGAGAAAATAATATTGATGCAGTGTGGAGGTTATAACTAGGATCAGGAGGGCATCTTTCAAACCTTTAAGGCCTGCTGAGGGAAGCGATATTCGCACGGGTATCCAGTGAGAATAACACTCCTATGTGCATGGGATTTTCTAATACACAGGACTTATTAGTCATTTTGGGAAATGGGACTAGTTATTTGGGAAACAGGACTCATTATTTGGGAAACGGGTCTAATTATTTAGGAAACGGGACTGCTCATTTGGGAAAAAGGATATTTTAAGCACAGGGATTATATTCAATACACAGCACAATGTCATGTACCATAGTACCATGGTATGAAGAAAGTCAACAGAATTCGGGAAAAATCAGGACATTTAGGAAACAGGACTTCTAGAAATACGGGAAACAAGGTACAATAATAAATTTGGTAAAAGGGACCTTTGGTGTCCAATTTCCTAGATAATCTCGTGCGAATAAGAGTCTCACTCGCACGAGACGCCCGTGCTAGTATCATTGGCTGCCTGCTGATGCATTAATGCAACTGATGCACCAATGAAGTGCTGGCAAGCAGTCTTGCCAGCACTTCATTGGTGCATCATTATGACCAATGGCAATAATGCACTCCTGCATCAGTGGCCTTTTAAGGGTTAACAATATCATGATTATCAATATTGGAAAATGCCCTCCTGGAGGTAGAGCTGTTAAAGGTGATGGTCTCAGGTGGTGATTCCGCAGGTGCTAATTTCACCTTGGCCTGAGCAGCTTAGGAGATCTTAGGGGGCGTGATAGCTCACCTTCAGGCATCACCTGCTCATCCTACTTATTTCATGTTGCAAATGACAGCTCCATGGGCAAGTAGCTCCACTATCTGATGCCCCCTGATAGCATTACACTGAATTGTTAGTTAGCTGTGATAAAATCTAGTATGGAGTTTCGAATTAAAATAACATGAAATAGTTATTTACAATAGCCAACGTATTGTGTTTTAATTTTCTTACTTTCCATCTCTCTGTTTTGCCCAGATGCCATTGCTACTCATACCTCCACACCTCCTGGTCCCTGTCTGCTCTCTATCTGTCTCTCTTCTCTCTCTATATATCTATCTATATTCTCTCTCTCCGTTTCTCTCTTTGCTTCTATCATCCATCTTCTCCCACTACCCACCACCCTACCCATAAGCCTATCTCCTCCCACCTGATCTGGCGCCCTTGATCCTCCTGGTGCCCCGGTGTACTGATTTGAGTATGGCATGTGAAAGGACCTTAATCGGATTGCCTCTTCACCTCCTAACCCGACCCTGTCCCCCTCCACCACCACATTTCAACTAGGCTGAATGTAATGATGCCGGGCTAAAGGGGAAAAGTGGCACACTGGACATAGAAACAAGTCGAAAGAACAGCAATCTAGATAAGGATGTACGAAGAAGGTCAAAATGTATCAAATTTTATGAACTTAAGCACCAATTGCCTGCTACTATGATAAATTTGTCAACACATTTTTTCCCTCTGTGCTAATTATTTTACCAAAGCCAACATGTTATTTTCTACAAAAATGGGTACTGCATACCTGATACCTCTATATGACATTGGACCTAAAGCTAAAGGCAAACCTAGCACTTTTTGACGCGTGAACAAACACCTGCATGCGTCAGAAAATGCTTGATAGGGGTTTCTGACATCCTCCTGCATATGTCAGCATGGTATCTCTTGGGGGCCGGACCCTAAAACAAATCCAATTTAGTCACAGAACCTAAATGGATACAGCAGCCACTACCCTAATAGCTAGAGTGATGACAAATAAAGCCCTTGGGTGCTGGGTCAGCAGCTGGAACTGCCTACAGCAGACTACCCTGCAGCAGTCTCTGTAAGACATGAGCATTCTCTGTACCAATGAAATAAAATTGGTCAGCATGATTAGCAGTGGATTTGTCTTCTCGGTATTTTGCAGAATATTTTCTGATATCAAGTCATCTGTTAACTGGTCATTATGCGGTTCACAATACATAAACCATACAGAGTGACCATCTCACGGCAGGATTTTCATGCTCCAGATTTACATGACCACCCAGCGGTGCTTATCATCTTTCCTAGTAAAAAACGGAGACAAAACATACCAATTATACCTACTTTGAGGCTGCTGGGTGTGAAAATGAGGTTAAAAAATGCCTGTTGGCTCTGAAATTTGAGATATCCATAGGGTGGCATATATATGCTGAAAATCACTCCGATAGCAATAATTTCACTATGTTCACCTATTCAGTGTGTCCTAAACCTGTGCAACAACTTTCTTATGTCATTTCTGACATTTATCTGGGTATTATCAATAACTTTTACACAGCTGCGAATCATATTTCACCCAAAAGTGGCTCCTAGGCCTCTATTATTCCGGGTGTCAGAACCAGTTTTATTAAATATTGTATGCTCAGTGTTAGCATGTTCCATATACATAGTTGTAGCAATGTGGGTAGTCCAAAAGCTAGAGTCTAACTTGGATCATGCCACTAGCGGTCAAGATTTACATAATCCCACACCAAATAGCCTTGATTTAATGTACATTACATTTTAACCCCTGGTTTCAGGGTTATATTGCTTCATTTTGGGAAACGGGGAACCATGATAAAAAGACAGCCAAATTTTCATGTTAATTTTCTTGAAATATTTACTTCTGGATCATTTACAGCAAACCAGCCATGATTTATTGTGATTAAGGTTGCATCAGAATTATCCATAATCATGCGATTAAAGTTATTGCAATTTGTCATTGTAACCACAAATAGGCTATATAGTAAATGGAAGTCATGGCTTGCCCTCAGAGCAGTCATAAGAGGATTTCTGTGAAACAACACACTGCAAAAATGGTGTTTAGATTTTAAACATGTTTAGGTCTAAACACGTTTAAAACCTAAACATATAGGTCAGTTAGGTGTCTCATCAACTACACATTTAGGAAATGAACACTTTTATTCTAGCTACATAAACATTTATGCTAAACATGTTTAGATGTTTAGAGTTGAGACAGTTGAAAAATAGGTGTTTAGATTTAAATATCAATATGTTTAGATACTTGGATGTTGAATCCACACCAGGTAGCAGCACTACGTTTGACTGGACTATCTGCACACAGTTATAATCAATTGTTGTGACAAATGTCCCCAAATCCCATGTTTATCATGGTTTCATTTCATAGAATGTCATGTGAATAGAAGGGGCAATAGAAAATTGACTAGATTCACCTCATGCCACCATCATTACCATAAAATAATCAATAAACTCCATGAATAACACCCATTTGATGTTATTCTGGAATAGATAAGGCAATTTCCTTCCTGCCAAGGTGTTGTACTTTCTCAAGTCTCTCATTCTGATGCAGTGTGTAATATATGTACATGTATATAGCTGTGGCTGACATCTTTGGAGACTTTGACAAGTAAATACCTGCTGATGCCCCCCCCCCCAGTAAATGAGAAAAAAAATATATCTCTGTTGTTTAATGCATACATGTCTGCAAACCTTAAATCTACATCAAATCATTTAAACATCTAAACACAAAAATTCATAAACACCTAAACACAAAAATTCATATATCTAAACACAAAAATCTTAACCTAAACACCCACATTTCTAAACACTTGAGCTAAGCACATTGTTTGGCTAAACATGTTTAGGAAATTAATGTGATTACAAAAACGTTGCAAGAATATGTTTAGAATTGTGTTTAGGATCTAAACACCATTTTTGCAGTGCAGGGCTGGGACTATGAAGAGTGTGTAGATACACTTCTGGCACATCTCAGAAACTCAAAAACAAGACATCCTTAAAGATCACCTACCTCCATCTGACCTTGAATTCTTCCCCCAAAAAGGTGTGGTTAGTAAGTGACATACATGGGGAGAGATTCCAAGAGGACCTCCCAGAGAATACAAAATGCTACCAAAGAAAGTGGTTACCCTCTCTTCTAGTTGACTAGTACTAGGATCTGAAGTGGGATGAACCCAACATTGTGTACAAGAGGCAGGCAAAACAGTCACAAACAAGTGTCCACCGGCTAACTTTTTTAGATTATTTACTACTTTTACCACATATTACAGAGTCAAGGGATGGGCAATTCATTAGATATGGGTTTGGAAATGGTAAACAAATATAAATATATCAGATTTGATGTAAAATCTGTGGTTTGTATAGTTTGCACTAATATAGATTTGGTTAACGAGGACGAAAATGGGCAATTCTAAGGTAGAATATATATGCATCTCAAAATTGAGAGTCCCCAGCAAAAAACGGATGTTATTTTTTAATTCCATAGGACAAAATACATAGGAATTAATTGGTGAAAATTTGTTGTACAGAGTTATTAATCTACTTTCCCCTCCCATGAATTCCAAAATCCTTGCCTTTGTTCACATTGACCAATCCGATGGCATGAAATTGAGGTGATGAAATAACAAATATACCCGGAATAAAAGAAGGAAGGGGCCTAAATGTCTGGGGTATTGAGGAATGTAACTGCACTGACAGCAATAGTGTGATGTATACAAGGTGCAAATTGGATCTGTATGGTGTGTCCGTCTGTGTCTCACTGAGAGACCCTAGTCTCTATATCCTCCCCTGACATTCCTCTGTATTTGTACTCCTCTTAGCAGCCAGACGGAAACCAACTCCCGATGGCCCATAACAACACAATCTATTGAATATCACACTATCCATCTGGTGCAATTTGATGAAACCCACTGGGAGATGGGACTGTGTGTGTGCCTAGACTGTGAGGTAGATTTGGTGTTATTTGTGGAGTTCATAACATAAGATGGGAGAAGTCTCACCTCAACTGCAGATTATGTCAAAATGACTCAGATATATAAGAGTAACCTATTCCAGGAAGGGCTAGGTACCAGGGATATTTGCGTTTATAAAGTGATTTTTCGGAATGTTTTTGGAATAAACTTCAATGCCCTACGATGTGTTTAAAGGGAAGTTAAAGAATCCAATAATAAAGAGTTTCAAATCATCTATTGTTGTTGTATCTTTATCTTCCCGAGAATTGAGAGACACTGAGATGCCACTCCTGGAGAATAACAATCTCGAGGGGTCAAAGACTTTGCTCTAATTTTTATGATAATAAAGGTGTCAATAAATCTCTGCAATTTAATTGGGTTCCTAGTCAACACAGCATTTAGTTCTTATTTTGATCGGTTGCACTTCTTCTCCCTCATATCCGCGTTTTAGCACCTCAAACATTGAAGAGAACCTTCTAGTTGCTGGAAATAGATTTTTGACACAGAGATAACATAATGTTTGACATCAGCTTGATATTGTTGTGGCCCTAGGCCCAGTGGAGACAGAATGTATTCAAGACCATTACTAATTATCACATTTATTAGGCTAATGAGTGCAGCCTCAAAATGCAATATGTCATTTATAGTTAAATAAAATCTGAATTCTGGTCAGATCTTAACTTTAAATTTCCATTTAGTTTTTTTTCCTTTTTTTCAATTAAAGGCATATAACCTAATCTCTAACACTTATTTATAATGTCATGTGCTACATAAAGTGAGTGTGAAAAAATGATTCGGTGAAATGAAGTCAATCAGAGTCTAAAGCTGGTGGCGAAAGTGCATTCAAATCAGAGTGAGTGAGTGAGCGAGTGATAGATAGTGGTCAAAACGCCATTTCGACCGCATATTCATTGCAAGAACTACATTACACAATTTTACAGCTCTAGGAATGTGTCAGTGCCAATGCATCTGTGCACCACACACATCCTAGGGGAGAGGACAGAGGAGATATAGACCCTTTTAAGTTGGCTGGGGAAACATGCACTCCAATCAGAACAATTTTTAGGCTTCATTCTATAGTTTAGATTCACTGATTGCTCCCTAACCAACCTCCGTCAGTGACTGACCTCACAAAGCCCCTGAATTTAGCTGCCAAATTGCAGTGCCCAAACAAACCTCCAAACACTTTATAAAGGCATTCAGTCTTGTTGCTCTAACGAAGCCATTATGACCTGCCCAAGACCTGTAATTCACTGCAGTATTTGTAAAACAAGGTTCTTAGGGAGTGAACATTTTTTTAACAACAGGGGTGGATGGGTTTGAGGTTTGGGGGGGGGGGCAGGAAAATAAATTAGCCAGTCGAGAGTGGGTTGGTCAAGACCAATCCCCCCTTAGGGACACTGTACACTGTTCCTCTTTTTGGCAATTTCTAAATAATCAATTATGTGTGATGCCATGAATTTATATCAGAGGTTTACATGTGATACCCCGTTTTGATTATACATCTTGTTTCTTTCAATTTCCTTGGGAGGGATAGTAATGGAACAAACATGTTCATTTTCATGTTCATTTTCTTTTGACAGCTATAGGAGAGAATATCATACAAATAATGTGGGATAATTTCCTAGGGAACAGTCCCTCTTCCCCAAACACCACCTGACTGGTTTTCTACCTACCTAAATGTCTATCTTCCTCCCCAATGGCAAACCATAGTCCCTATGATCATCCCCCTCCCTGCTCCCAAGTTCTACCACTCTCATCGCCACTCTTTAACTTCTCTCTCTCTCTACTTTTCTAGTTGGCCTTTTCTCTCTCACCCCACATCCCTATTTCTTCAGTTTCAATCCCCATCAGTCCGCTGAAGTGTCGGAGTATCATGTGTATGGCATGGGAAGGAGCCTAATCGTATTGCCTCCTTTCCTGGGGCATTAGTCCTTGTCTCTGCTACCACCATCTGGCTCAGACTCTAAGGTGGCTGTGGCAGTTTGGCGTATTTCTCCCACCCCTAACCCCTGTGAAGTCAAGACCTGTTTTGGACTACTGTAAAAGAAATGTTGCCAAAATGATGGTGCATTCCTCATTCCAAAGTTGCTGGAGATTCATCGTTATTTTCACATTTGTGTACCACAGTACTGGCAATGACCTTGACATTATCGTCCGAATTTTGACTTAAAATACAACCGCCATGAGTGAATTTTTAGAATCCTAGGTCTGATATAGTTAAACATTGCTTGGTTTTCACTGGTTATCATAAGGAATGATGGTTCGCCCCACAGGATTTGAGAAAATGATGGGAACTGTGTGCAAAGTATTCGAATGTACATTCTGATATTAAAATGTCAAAAAAAAAATTTCCAAAATTATGAAAAAATAATAAAAAAAAAATGAGGAGGTCGGCCACTTTTGGCTGAGGACAATCGGGTGACCGGAAACCTTTTTTTTTTTTTTGGCCTAAGATCCCCCAATACAATTCCCATACTGATACTGATGGTAGTGCACTGAATCCTTTAAGGATGCCTAGATAACCAAAGGCCTTGGTGTGCAAAGGATGGCAGAGCTAAAGTCTGAAATTAGTTAACCTGTAATTTTATACAGTATTGACGTCATCAAGGCACACCATGCATAAAAAAATGGTCTGAGAGGCCTCTAGACCTTGCATGAAATAGTGCCTACCTGTAACACTGTGTAAGGGAGGCAGGTGGTACTCTGGTTTCCACATCACACCTACTGACCTCCCTATGAGCCAGCACGGTCTGACTACAGCAGGTTAAGACTAGGGGTTCAGACTAGGAACTACTGAGCCATCCCTTTACTGGAGCCTTATCAAGATGTTATATATCTATAGCCAGTCACAATTAAAACCAATCATGATCAAAATGCGCAGTTAGCTGTCATTGTTATACTACAATTGCCTAGTTTGCTCATTTGGCAAGTGTTGGGTAGCATCCATCTGACTTTTACAAACTGCCTCAATGGAAGTAATGTCTCTAAATGAGTAATAATCATAAAGAAAAAAGGAGCTGAAAATATAGGATATATATTGAGGAAGGTAATAATGACGAGATCTTAGCAAAAGCCACAGCAGGCAATAGTGTGATGTAAACAAGGTGCAAATTGGATCTGTATGGTGTATCGGTGTATGTGTCCCAGAGAGACCCCAGTCAATCTATCCTCCCCTGACATTCCTCTCTATTTGTTCTCCTCTTAATAGCCAGACTGAAACCAACTCCCAATGGCTCATAGCCACACAATCTATTGAATATCACACTACCGTTCTGGTGCAATTTGATGGATCCCATCGGAGGACTGTACTGGACGTGCTTAGACTGTGGTAGAAAATGTGACGATATATGAAGGGCTCTGGGTGGCATTTCTCAATATGCTACAACTTCAGAGATTAAGTGCACGTTTGTGTACCACCGTATTGCCACCTGGGGCTTCTTGTAAAATCATCTGGTTCAGTCCTATACACTAACAGTGATTCACTGTTTAGTTTCTCGATGATTCCTGGTATTTTCAAAGCCCCACTGTGCACAGTAGAGTCTTTTTGGTCTGATTGCTCTTCATTGCTAAATGTGTTCTGAGTCAAATTTGCTGCAAGCCATGTTGTGACTTTTTTTCTGGGATCCAACTACTATAACTCCATATTGCAGGGGACTGAGTTGATTTTCAATGAATATGAGTCTAAGGATAACAGCAGGAAGTGCACACTAGCTATAATCTGAACAATTGGTAGGTTGCGTCACCTTGGATACACTGATTGCTCCTTTAAACAGCCTTCCTCAGTGGATGACCTCACAAAGCCCCTGAGTCTAGCTTCTAAATTGCAATGTGCCAAAAGAGCTTCCCAGACCTTGCTCAAACAAAGGTCATGTGGTCTGTTTTTGCCCCTGCCACCACTAACTGTACTGAATATGAAACTGCTAGTTTCACTCTTAACTGTAAAATGTGGTCAATGCTATACTATTATGGTGTTTTGTTTTTACAGTATAATATGGCTGTGGCAGATCAAAAGTCCTGTGTGTTAGGTAGAGGTGGGACAAGGGATAAAGGTGTATTAGTTGTAACGTGTTACAATTAGGTGCTAGATTAGTCCATAGAATGCACATTCGAATTCTAAGCATATCAAGCTTTACCGACATATTGAAAATGCATCTGCAGGACATTACAAAACGATGTCTATAGTTATGGTTTTGAAATGCCCTCCTGATATCTTTCCAGGCAAAAGATTTGTTAAATTGTTGGATATGTTTGTCTACTATAGAGCAAACCCAGCAAATTGTCGTTATCTGTCGCCATGATTGGTCATCAATGGTGACTCCTTTCTGAGTGATAACTCACTGCGTCATCTTTCGCCACTGTGTGTCAGTCTCACATGGCATGGCGATTTATCACAACAGTCGCCAACATGATCTCACTCACTACGTGAGTATGTGCCACCCCTTGTCATCCCTCACAAAGCATGGTGACTTATCACCACGATCGCCAACATGGATCTAACTCACTGCGTGAGTATGTGCCACTGCCTGTCAACTCTCAGTCAGAATGGCAACTTTTCACCTGCATTGCCACATGGCTCTCACTCAATGCGTGAGTGTGTATCACTCCTAGTAAATCTTCTCTCAAAATGGCGACTTATCACCACCATTGCCAACATTGGTCTCACTCAATACGTGAATTTGTGTCACTCCAAGTCAATGCTCTCTGAGGATTGCATCATCTGTCACTCACTCTCACTCACAGTGGCAACTTATCACCACCATTGCCAAAGTTGTTGAGACAGCACCACTGTTCAACATGTAGCCTATCTAGGAAGTGTGGGCATGAAGTATAAGTCCCATACGTATCAAATGTGCTTTGTTTCACACTGATTTCCATGTAATACTTCAGAGTTGAATCAAACAAGATTATATAGAGAGAATAGCAATTGAATTTAGATAGAGGTATCTCTAAAATGAAAGCAACTATCCATAAACACCTTTTCTCTGGTTACAGGAAAAATACATAGGGAAATATCAACATGAACACCTTGTCTGTGGTTAGAGGAAAGATACATATGGCAATACCTTCTCTGGCAAAACATACTTTGATCTGGCAGATGTGAGGCTGCATGATTACCAATGTCGATGATCATGAGCTTTTCATCTAACAAGGTGAGTGATCACCAGCGTCGCCATCACTGGTGAGTCTGAGTGATCACCACTCTCGCCATCCATGGTGAACCTGCGCTATGACGTGGTGCGCGTTTCATCTAGCGAGGTGAGTGATCACTGGTGTCGCCATCCCTGGTGAGTGTGGGTGATCAAGATCCTCACCCTCTGTGGTGAACCTGTGCTATCACGAGGTACGCGTTTTATCTAACGAGGTGACTGATCACAATCCTTGCCATCCGTGGTGAACATGTATTATGACATGGTGTGCGTCTCATCTAGCGAAGTGAGTGATCACTCATGTCGCCATCCCTGGTGAGGATGAGTGATCACTCATGTCGCCATCCCTGGTGAGGATGAGTGATCACGATCCTCGCCATCCCTGGTGAACATGTGCTATGACGAGGTGCGTGTTTCATCTAGCGAGGTGAGTGATCACCCACGTCGCCATCCCTGGTGAGTCTGAGTGATCACCATCCTCGCCATCTGAGGTGAGGCCATGTGATCACCACCATTGCTATTCCTGGTGATCTTGTGCTATAGCGACGTCGTGTTCCATCTAGCGACATGTGTGAGCCACTTCACACAGGTTGACGAGGAGTCACGACAATTTGCTGGGAACGTTTTAATGGAGTAATAAGTCTAACAATACTTCAAATTGCCGTTGATTTAAAGAGCCAACTACTTTAGTTGTCCAAGGATCCTTTTGAATTAGGCTTTTGGTCCATAAACAATCTAATTTCCCCTCATGTGCCAATCCTTCACAGTTTTCAGAGGTTAATGGGCCCTGTAAGCTAACTTCTCCATTCAGTGTAATTTACCTTAACTGCACTACCAGGTACCTACTCATGTCACACACTCTATAGTTTATTATACTGACTGACTTCTCCCAACTAGGTACCTACTCAAATCCCCCTCTTTTTAGTACAGTACTTGAATGACCACTTGTGAGCAACAAAAGGGACAAGTTATAGCTACATGAAAAGCAAGGACTGGAAGCAAGGGCATTTTTAGCCAGCTCTTCCTTTTACTATAGGAGCAACACCCTCCTGCACTACCAGGTACCTACTCATGTCACACACTCTATAGTTTATTATACTGACTGACTTCTCCCAACTAGGTACCTACTCAAATCCCCCTCTTTTTAGTACAGTACTTGAATGACCACTTGTGAGCAACAAAAGGGACAAGTTATAGCTACATGAAAAGAAAGGACTGGAAACAAAGGCATTTTTGGCCAGCTCTTCCTTTTACTATAGGAGTAACACCCTCCTGGTAGCAGTAGTAGATTCAGGTACACACAGAGCATCTCCACATTTGACCAAGTAATGAATAATGATGTTTAACTTCAGAATTTGTTTTGAGTGGCAATTCTTAACCTTAACGTAGAGCTAACCATATGGATCAGGAGGCCATTTCTTAAGGCAATATGATCACACACAGCTATACAACTGAAAATATAAATGCTATTCCTATGGTACTTGTTAAAAAATAACCTCCAGTATATAAAGGTATAGGAAAAGCTAGTGGCAATTCACATGGTGGTTTCTCCTCTAGTAGACCCCCAGGAGGGTGTTGCGAAAGGACAGGAATTCAATTCTGTCGGAGGTGCTATTCCCAAATGGGAACTGACTACCCTCAGGCAATGACTTCTCCCCTGTTTTGCAGCAAGGTAATAGGTTATGGAATTGATTCTTAAGTTTTCATGAATTTGGGAATGCTTCCAAGTATGACTCACACTAAGAGGATTGATTCTGAGTGTAAGGTGAGAAGTTGGTTCTGAGCAGCAGAACAGCCAGGAACTGGAAGGTGAGTTATGACAGTGAGAATCCGCAGCTTGTCTCCTCTATATTACTGTATATATGAATAGCCTGATGGTTAAATTACTTAGTTATAGTACAGGTGCACTTTGCTGTGCATTGCAATTACCTTGGTAATTTCATAGGCCTATTCAAAAATCTCAACAATACTTTGAAGTGTGACCCAATATGTATATATATATATATATATATATATATATATATATATATATATATATATACAGATGCTGCGTGTCATCTGGTTACTCCCTATTAACACCAAAGGTTCTTTTTACTCACGTTCAAATTCTACATCGTCTTATCAGGTTTATATCATGAGGCGAAGCCGAGTGAGATAACCGGGTATTTATTTCTTGTTATCTGACACAGAAATGAACAAAACAGTATAAAATGATGATTATTACTTGTTTTAATGTTTTTTAGAGTGCTGTTCCTGACCATGAGATACACGGGTGGGTTATCTCAGGGGGGTGAGATGCGGAGCTCCCATGTGAAGTCTATGAGAGGTCCATATTCCACTCCTTTCAACATGAAATAAGACATTATCTCTTATTTTCACACATTTTAGTCGAAGCTAGAGTCTTGATGTTAACACAATCACATTGTCTTTCAATAGAGAGATTAAATACCAACCTGATTACAAGTTTATAGCCATGGTGAGAATGGCAAACTGATTGAAGACTAAAGCTATTACCTTCTATCATAACCATGAGGATTCAACATGACAGGTCCAGTGGCGGATTTAAGGGGGGCGAGGGGGCCGGCCCCCCCTTTTCCCCAGTACTTAAAAGTTTAATTAGATATTTTGGACCACAAAAATTCCACAAAATAGGGGTGCGCCCTCTCGTTTTGGGCCGCGCCCCCTCCTTTTTCAGATCCTGGATCCGCCACTGAGGTCATTGTGATACAGGAGCTAATAAATGTGATATAAATGCTGTTAGTGTTGTTAGGGTATTGTGTTGGGCTTCGGCAGTAGGCCTGTGCAGATAATTTATCTAATTTATCACCTTTGTAGGTTATGGCTATCTTGAACAACTGAACCCTGTGAAGGTGATATACTGCTGGGTCAGCTGAAGTCCTAGATCCCTAATGAGTGCTAGTCAATAAAATGGCTAGAAATAAATATTTAGATAGGAAGTGACTTTTAAGGCAGTAGTAATCTTTCTTATCACAATTAGTACACATAATGTCATAATTGTGCAACACCTTGGCCTTAAATGACAAACATGATCCATTTGGAACTATAACTAGACAGCAAACTGTCCAGAGGTAATAAATGTCTCTTTCACAGTAGTTGTCCCTGTGGGTGAGCCTCCCTGATACCACGGTCACTCGGCAATCCTGACACTGACCAATGGGAGCAGACCTTACAATCAGTGCCGAGCCCTATCAGGACACTAGGACCTCAAGTTGACCTTTCTTGCTGTGTGACTGTTTTACCAACCCATGCAGCACTAGAAGTCCATGGCGGTACCTCACAGAACTAGGCAAGGGTCCTGATAGAGCCCTCACTAGAATTTAATACCAATCCAAATGTACCAGGGCATCATCTACTCCATGCAGTGAATTCCTTAAAGAGGTCAGAGGTTAATCAAAAAATGTTCTGATCGAAAGGTGCACTTCAAGATACATCGTGCACGCAGCAGCTTCTACCATAGATGTCCGTTTTATCGAGGGGTCAAGCTCTGGGACAAATTGGATGAGGGAACTCAAAAGATACAGGAGCTATATATATATATATATATATATATATATATATATATATATATATATATATATATATTTAAAAGACAAATTAAGAAACTTTATAGATTGTAAGAGACATAATCCTACCATGAAGTACAAATCCAACCGATATCAATTGGCTACCAATTAAATTAAATACCTTAGTTGTAAATGATTGTCTCCAAGCTACAGATGTTACATTATATCATAAGGTCACATTATAACTCTAACGGTCTCCATAGACTTTCAATCATACATTGGTTCCTCCCTATTTTAGTTAACTTACCATTTATTTATCCATCCCTATATATACTGCATACACCGTGGCTGGTAATTGGTAAATAATATCTTCCACTTTAGGCCACTTGTTCGCAGAAGAACGCCACTTTTAAGGGCGAATGTTCAAATAAACATAATCTAATCTAATCTGATTTACCACTGTTTTGAAATAAACCTCCTGAATCCATGACAGCTTGGGTGTGCAAAGATTGGCGGTATCAGCCCTAGCCAGTACATGTAAGAATAGGTGTTTAGGCATGGCAGGCAGGTGCCATTCTGTTCCCATAGGCCGCCCTGTAATCCCACTATGAGCCAGCAAACACTGACCATATCACACCTGTGTTAAGACCAAGCACCAGGAGGCTATTTCAAAATAACAGCTATAAATATCATTTTGAAATGCCTTGCAGAGGTTCTATTGTACCGCCCGTAGTGGCAAGTTCATGTACTTCCATGCAAGTATCGAGAACTTATCTGTGCCCAGTTACAATTGAGACCCATGGCACGATATGTGGTCACAGTGAGCAGTAAACTGTTACACCTTGCTATCCAAGACCATTTCTTTCTTAAGGTAACACAATCCCACACAGCCCTACAACTGGAAATTCCTGTGCTATTTTTATGGGATTTTGGGTACAACTAGAAGGTCCCTGTCGTAGCGTGCTTAGAAATAACCTTCAGATATTTAACTGCCTAAAGCACATTCTCTCCCAACTCCCAATTAATAGCTGGTCCTTGGTTACATGGCCACATGTTGGGTGACATCTGACATCCTCTGGGCTGAGGTTGTCCCATTCAGTGTTTTACTTGGTCCTAGATTGGACAAGCTGACTGAGACAGTTACAGAGTGGGAGACCTGATAGAGGATTGTGCATCAGAGATATTGGAACATGCACCAATAGAGTGCTGCTCAATGAGGCTCCAAAGGGAGAATACATCCATTTTTTTTGAGTAAATGGGTCTCGTGTCGCTTTAGCCATGTGAGTGCCTCACAGGTCTTTGATACATTACATAAATTGGTCATCATTATTTGCTGACACAACTCAAACAGATCTACCAGGATATCACGATGTTTAAGGTTCACCCTGAGTATCAAATTACCCTAATTTCAGGAACAATCTATTAGGAGTTATTACACGATTTCTTGGATTTTGGGTGCTTTTTCTGGATATTCCCGCTCTAATACCTGTCGATATTGCATGCCATGATGCATGTATCATGACTTCTGTAAGGTGTGCTGTTATCCATGGATATTAGGCACCCTGTGCCTGTTATCCAGGGATATTAGGCATGCCTTACATGTGGAGGAATATATCTAAAACTGTTCTACCCCAGCTGGGAATCGAACCCGGATCGCCATTTTTAAAAGCGAGCGTCTTACCTCTAAACCAAGCTGGCGATGGTGCAGATAGGGTTTATACTTGAAGCCACTCAGCCCAGGTCCATGAATGGTGATGATACGCATAGGATTGTAAAGATTTGGGACCATGACAGCTCACATGGTTAATATCTATAGTAGTAGAGATGCCAAGTCAACAGGACATAACTAAGCTATGAAATGATTAAAAAATGAAAGAATAACAAAATCAATTTCTTATCAAATTTATGTATAGTTCTGTGCAAGGCAAAGGGAGACACCAAGGTCAACTTGCCATGGTTGAACGCATGATACAAATAATAACCACTCCCTGCGTCTGGCAAGCTGAGCAAGGTGACTTGCATGGCTTTCCAAACCGGGCTGTATTTACTGTTGGAAAAGTGGAATTTATGTTGAAATTAAGCAATGGAGACTTTAATATGGACACTGATATCATCTATGGGATCTCTACTTCTATGGACTTTAACCATCTGAGCTGTTATGCTATACATTCTTCAGAATTCTATATGTTTCATGACAATTTATCGAGCCGGGCTGGGCCACAACAATGGCGACAGCGGTGCTTGCTTCTCCTTCCCGGACGATGACTTTTAGCTTGGATATCAGGTCAATTATACATTTTTAGGGTTTGTTGTGTAATAAAATAAGTAGTTAATGGATAATTCATGACTTTTGTGTGTTATCAAAGGATAACACACACACGTCATGAATTATCCATTAATTATTTGTTCACTATCCTGAATCATATATTGGTCATTTGAGTACTATATTGTATAATATATAGTAGTATAAAAAAAAAATAACGGACACTAGAAACTCCGGCAGCCTTTATAAGGCGCAGAAACGGGTAAAACATGCCTTAAACATGGGATATTGTGATACTTAAAGGTTCTTTATTAATATATAATGCAAACTGTATGGGGTAAATTGCCACAATTGTTGGTTTGGTGTTTAAATGCCGGGCAACTGCCGGGAATGCATCATGCTCAGTGGTCGTCATGATGCACCAATAAAGTGCTGGTGAGACTGCACTCCAGCACTTCATTGGTGCATCACACCGACCCTATGGGTTTGATACATATACTCCCGGAGGGTCGGTGTGATGCACCAATGAAGTGCTGGTGAGACTACACTCCAGCACTTCATTAGAGCATCATCGGGAGCATATCTATACTCACTGGTGCATCATGCGGACCAATGTGCCTGCTGAACCAATGCTCAGTGGACCCTGAAAGGGTTAAAAGCATCTAGCATCCCCTACCATCAGGCCAGTATGTTTATAGACTTACATCCATCGGGGAACAGCCACTTAGGGCCCCAGTGGCCAATAACACGCATCATCTCTATCCATGGTAGGCAGAAAGAGACATTTTTATTGGCACATCAAGCCTTGACCCCTGTGTGTTTTCGCTGGATGATAGTGTGAAGTGGAGAGAGTAATATGGTGTTTTATGCTGGCCCTGTCTGCCCTTAGTGGTTCATGTACAACCACTATCTGTGTAAATGACCGCTATCTGAAGTATAACACATATAGAGGCTGACCGTCCAACCACTATCTGTGTAAATGACTGTTATCTGAAGTATAACACATACAGGCTGACCATCTAAGCACTATCTGTGCAAAAACAAATGCTATCTGTAAATTAGTACCCATCCGACCACTATCTGTGTAAATGAATGCTATCTATAGAAACATTTCCATAAACCTGTTAAGTCACATTATTTAATGTTAATACACTTAAAACAACAGGGAATCTTTAATACTGATATCAGCTGTTTGGCACACTGTTCAAAGTTGATACAGATAGTGTTATTTTTACACAGATAGCGGTAGGATGGTCAGCCCCTTACTGTAGTACTGCAGATAGCGGATCTTTACACAGATAGTAGTTGTACAGTCCTCCATGCCTTTTAGACACTCTAAAAGTTGAGTATCGAATATATCCAAGCTGGAGGGGGTTGCTCCTATAGTTAAAGAAAGAGCTTGCTAAAAATGCCCTCATTTCCAGTCCTTTCTTTTCATGTAGCTATAACCTGTCCATTTGGTTGCTCACGAGAGTGTTGCTCCTATTGTAAAAAGAGCTGTGAGTATGTGCCCTCTTCCATAAACCTGTTAAGTCACATTATTTAATGTTAATACACTTAAAGTGGTCACAAGTGGTCAATCATACTTGATTGACCACTTGTGAGCAACAAAATGAACAAGTTATAGCTACATGAAAAGAAAGGACTGGAAACAAGGGCACTTTTAGCCAGCTCTTCCTTTTACTATAGGAGCAACACCCTCCACAAGTGGTCATTCAAGTATGGTGGTAAAAAAGAGGCATTTGAGTAGGTACCTAGTTGGGAGAAGTCAGTCAGTATAATATACTATAGAGTGTGTGACATGAGTAGGTACCTGATAGTGCAGCTCACTCTGTTTTAAACAAGGCAGGTGACTTTTCAGACTAATGGGGTGAGGGCAAGTTGAATGGTGAAGCAGAGCGTGACTTCTTTTGAAAAGAGGGTACCTACTGACAGCTCTTTTTTACCATAGGAGCACCACGCTCCAGGTGCAACTTCGATCACTAGGTACCATGAGTCATCGCTGGCTTCTAGGGATTTTGGGATAAAGTAGATCTGCTCACTGGTTGCTGTAGTAATAAGATATAGGCAGGTACCATGCATAGGGATATCCCCAACGTATTGGGGACCCATAATGCCTAAATGAGAGAGAGGTATTCCCCAGAATGCATCTCACGGTGAGATTGGAATATATGAGGCATGCCTGTAAGCCTGTAAGCCACACAGAGAGGCAGCACAATCCACTCAACAAAGGTCCATATAGCAGTTCAATGAGGCGATGTGCTATGAGGAATCGCCATAAAACAAACAGTGAAAGCTGTATCCCAGCGTTAAAGAGAACCAATATTACGTAGATGACATTTTCTTTACAGTGTGCACTGGTTACTGCTGCCACATACGCCCTTCACTAGGATAGAGCGGGCACAGTGGATCGTTTTGAAAGCTGAGCAGGAACTGGCCACTGGTGGATTCAGAAAGGGGAAGGGGTATTTTTTTTCTAATGTTGCATGTTGCATTGAGGGCACTGAGGAAGAAATTTTACAATGCCCCCACCCATTCCTATATTTCTGGAACCCCCCTTGCAAGTTGGTGGCTGCTCTAGTACACACTATCCAGCCATTTGTGGATGTGTAAACTAATAGTCCCTATCTTACTAATAGTCCCTATCTTGCCTCCAAAATCTGTACTCTCAAAGCATCTAAAGGTACCTTCAGATATGTGTGATAGGATAACCAGAACTTACTAATTTAACAATACAAAGCTAAATGGCCATTTTTTCAAGTCCATACATGTGTTTTACCAACGATCCGGTGTGTAAGGGTAGTCGCTGCTAGACGAATAAACAAGTCTACGTTCCTGAGCTGGAGGCCATTTCTCAATGTACTACGACTACACACAGCCACTATGATTTAAAAATGCAAAGAATAAGCCAAGCTATCATAGGAACTGCCCTACGACTGCTCACTACGATTAGCAGCTATGCAGTAATTGCATAAGGTTTAGTAGGGTAGTCGTAGTGGTGCAGACATTAGGGAATACTAGTGCATGGTACTGTTACGGCCAAATTATTAGGTTCTCACTAAGATTTAAAGGGCAGCAGTCGTAGTGTGTTAAGAAATGGCCTCCTGAGAAAAGACTCATTGCTTATATATTATAAAGAAATAGCCTACCTAGTATTTTATGACAGCGTCGTTATTAAGCTTGTGCAGAAACAGATTCAAATGGGTAAAGACACTGTGAAAAATAATTGTTGAATCTACGAGGGATCCTCATAAAACTGAACAGTGAATTACAGTAACCTTCAATAAAGTTGAGAGCTACTTAAAACAAGAGCATTGAAAAGAGAGTCCCACAGTAAGGTACCTAATTGGGCAATATCTTTAAACAATGTCGATAAATCTGAGAAAAGCACAATGAAGCATGGTTTTATTCTACCACCCATCTCATAATACAGAATGATAATATTGTCTGAAGTGATTTTGAGGAACTGATAGTTTTAGCCGCAGCCATCCCTATGCAATTAATTCCCCACTCGATGGAAACCACAAGAAGAGGGATTTTTGATTAAGGGCCCTTATATTTAAGGATTTAAGCTGTTCATTTGACCCATGATACTTGAGGCGAGAAAAATCCGCTGTTTAAATTGCCAATATCTGTTAATTAAAGTGGATTGAATGATTTGAATGCTGTGACATCTAGTCTAAGTGAAAGAGCTTTTGGGGTTCGTTGTTTTTGATGTGGCATCTTTGAGTTGGGGACATTCATGGTACTAATCAGATCCAGAGGAATTTAACTGATTGAACAACAGTACCAATGCTATTGATGTGGCAAAGTGCAGAATTATCGTTACCGTAAAACCCCATGTATGCTATAGAATAAATGTAGCGAAAAGTAGAACACCCCACAAGTTGCGTATTATAGACCAAAATTGTGCATTTCATGCCTTTGGTGCAGCTATTTACAAGTTAGATTTATTTGGTGTTGATTGAAAGCTCATAAGATTATTATGAGACCAGGGTGTGACACGTCCAGGCATTTTTAGAGAGTAAGGAATTGTAATCTTCTCAGTCCCGGGTGGGACCTATAGCATTCTACCAAAGTTGGAGTATAACTTAGACTCATGAGAATCCATATTTTGAGGGATGACTTTGGGGTTATTCACAAACCCAGCAAATTGTCGTCATCTGTTGCCATGATTGGTCATCAATGGTAACTGCTTTTTGAGTGATAACTCATTCCGTCATCTTTCGCCACTGTGTGTTAAGACTGAGTGGCATAGCAATTGCTATTCCTGGAGGGTGTTGCTCCTATTGTAAAAAGAGCTGTGAGTATGTGCCCTCTTTTCTAAACAAGTCGTGCACTGCTTCACCTAAGTACTTGCACTCACCACATTAGTTTGAAAAGTCACCTGCCTTGTTTAAAATAGAGAGAGCTGCACTACCAGGTACCTACTCATGTCACACGCTCTATAGTATATTATACTGACTGACTTCTCCCAACTAGGTACCTACTCAAATCCCCCTTTTTGAGCACTGTACTTGAAAGGCCACTTGTGAGCAACAAAAGGGACAAGTTATAGCTACATGAAAAGAGAGGACTGGAAATGAGGCCATTTTCCCCAAGGCCACCTGTTCACCCTATACTAAGGGCTCTCAGTATGGATGTCCATATAGGCTGTGGCTTTGTCAACATTTACATAACTGTTGTAAGGATTTGTGGCCTTACGGACCTGGGGGGTTCGGGTCTTACGATTCGGAAAGAAAGAGTAAGACAGTATTCCAAGTGTATGCCAACGGTTAGGTTTATTACTTAATGCACACTCACGGCTGCCGAATGATATCAAAGAGGCAGCTAATATTAAAAGACAGTGGTTTACATAGTGTGGAGGCCAGAAGGGCCTCTGACGTAGCGGCTGAGCCCTGGGCTTTATATACGGACCCAGGTGTTCGTCGTCAGATGTCCCCACAGACCCGGATCGGTGCTGCCACCTATCCGGAACCTGAGGAACGTCCGACGACTCGACTCACCCGCCACGTCAGACGGTACCCAACTCCTATGGTTTAGTAAAGTGTACCTCTACACCACTCCCCCAGACATTTAGGAGGGTGTTATACGTATAATATTACTAGGATAACATTTCTACATGTCTAAACCTTTAGTAATAGAGGTACAACCATAGGTATTAACACTAAATAAATTGTGAACCAGATGTCATATATATATATTTGATAGTGAAATTTAGTTACATATAACGATTAGGATGTTGAAATATTATACGAATTACTTGAAGAAGAGACAGTTATGTGAAACGGAACTGTCTATTTAATTATTATACCACATAATATTGTATTATTAATAAGACAAGTAATATGAATCGTATACATGTGATGATGACAGCTATATGTAACGGAACTGTCGATAATAAAACATATCACCAAATAACATCCGTATGTGTGTTTGTAGTCATTGACAACACATTTGAATATGTAGTCTTAAAGAAGACTGTTATAGTAACATCACTATCTAATGACATGTCGTATATTAATATTATACGAATCCGTTAAGGATTCCGTGAGTAGTACGAATATGATTATTTATAACATACACTTGAAAAAAAAACATCACGGTGTGGTAATGAATATAATAATATATTATCACCGTGTACCTAATAACCTTTATAGCACCAGATCATTATACTTATTATATATTTTGTCTCGCAGGACAATAATATGTGTTATCTGGTGAAGTTTAACGGATCTTATAATATAAATACTAATAGTGATTAGAGATCCGTATCAGGAAATGTCTGTGTACCCGTATTATAATATGTATCTAGTGGATATGTACATACATATAATATTATAGAAAAATAGAAATATGACATTATATACAATATA
This sequence comes from Acholoe squamosa, assembly GCA_949317995.1. Taxonomy (NCBI): domain Eukaryota; kingdom Metazoa; phylum Annelida; class Polychaeta; order Phyllodocida; family Polynoidae; genus Acholoe; species Acholoe squamosa. The sequence continues at coordinate 109,803,873 of OX439036.1, read as the reverse complement.
CAGGAATTATAAATGCTGCTGGAGTCTTCTGCTGTATCCTCCGGGTACTAGTAGGTAGGTGTGGTCAGCTAACCACGGGATGGACGTGCTAAAGTTTATAGTTTCCTTATATTGAGTGAACACGGTAGTTGATTTGGGGCAGCTACCCACAATCCTCTAGTAGTGCTAAAGTTTATAGTATATCCGAATGGTGTAGATTTGTAGAATATTAGTCCGGATGTGTCAACTGTGTAGAGAACGTAATCCTTTTTAAGTTTTAGTTGACATAAGTAAAATAATAGTCCGATATAGGTTGATCCGGAAGTAATAGTAGTAGAGATATAAGTCCATTCGGGAGTACAGATGAGTTGTAGAGGTAAATCGTAAAGTCCATCCTAGTAATTGGTTAGCACGGGTAACAGCAGGAGTCTGGAACTGGCATCCGGATACGTCTCACAGCAGCAAGTCTACTATCGGATTGTTCATGGATGAAATTATAAATCCGAATAGGCTATTCAGGGTGTAATAAATGTTATACAACCTGAATACTAGACTGGTCAAAGGAACCCAGAACACATAGCATAGGTGTTCATGCACTAGTAAAAGCATTCGCAGACCTTTAGGGTTCCGCGAAGACTATATCTGGTCATTTGGTGTTGGAAAAAAAAATTATGGAAGAAATAACCCTAGCATGCTTTAAACGGATTTCTTAGCATGCTTCTTCTTCAGAAGAGCTAAAGCCGACTCGGGAGTGCCGTCCCACTCGTCCAAGTCGACTCCGAACACCCTCATGAACTTAGTGTTCAGGTTGGTGTTCCGAGTGATCTCCTCCTTTACACGCTTTTCCAACACGTGTACATCCATAGCTGCTTTTTCTTGAGCAGCTGAGGCAGCCTCCTCCTGGGCCTTTACATCATCCCGGATGAGAGTCTCGAGACGTTGCTTTTCAGCGTCGCCCACCTGTTTCATACACAACAGAGTTTCGTTTAGGAGACCCTGATGAAACTCGATCGCTTTCTCCCGAACGGTCTTTTCCCAATGGGTGTAGATGGCCTTCTGGACATCTGCCTCCCCTTGGCGAGACTTCTCAAACCAAACTTCCGCATTACCAGTTTTAATGGTAATAGCGTCCTTCGGTTTCTCAGGTGCCGCGACAGCCTTGGGAGGAGTCGAGGCGGCCTGTGGACCACTTCCGGGTTTAGGACTCCCGGACACACCTGTCGTTGGTACACAGAAGGCAGGTGGTACATTCTGTTTCAGTCCCATTTGCAGGTACATGTTTAACTGCTCCTGGGTAAAGGTAACTGGTGGGGCGGCTGGAGCGGATGCAGATCCGGCGGCAGCAGATGCGGTGGTCTTCTTTGGCATAAGGCGACCATCCTTTCCTACTACCAAGGTCTGGCTCTCAGGTCCAGGTCCCTGGTTTAAGGACGGAAAGTTTCGAGAACTCACTTTCCCAGGTTTAGATACGGCTCCAGCGTATCCGGCAGGTTCAGGCTTCTTGAACACCGGAGTGCCCTGAGCCTGTTCTGCGGGGTGCCTTGTCAGAGGGGACCTGGAACGGTCCTCTGCTCTGACCTTTGGTTTTGTCGTGCTCTGACCATTACCGTTGCCGCCACGGTTCTGGTCTCTCCTGCTCCTTTCACGAGCTCTCTTTGCATCCTTTCCGGATTCCTCGCATTTCTGCCAGAGAGACTCGTGCATGTCCAGTTTACCCTTTCCAGGAGTCAGGACTATCTTTGCTCGGAGTTTCGAATCCTTGGTCTTCGGAACTTCGCAGAGGACTTGGTCCCCTGGTCGGATCTTAGACCAAGCATCCTCGCTCAGGCTATCGAACTCCTTCATGAGTTCCTGATGAAGCTCCATGATGCGCTTCCGGGCCCCGTCCAAACCTTCTGCGTGGCATTTCTTCTGGTGTCTAGCCAGATCACTACGTCGGTTGTATTGCACCTTCGTAGTACACTTCTTGCCCTTCTTACCATAACTCGGATCACAAATGTAAACCGGGTGATGGTGGAAGTGGGCCTCTACCAGATGCCTTTGGAACCGGGCTGGAGTACTCCAGGTCCGGATCGAGACATCACTCGCATCCTGGCAGATAGAGAAGGGACAGGACTTTTGATCGTCACCGTACCACTTCTCTAAAGCCCAACGCAGCTTCCTCCTCTGGGTATAAGTGTAATACCCTTCGGTGTGGTTTAGCATAAGCCACATCTTTCGATAGGCTTTGCTCGGATTGGGGTCCTCGTCCGAAAGGCGCATCCAATCTTCATCATCCGACTCATCGTTCTTATTGATTGAGTCTGGACAGGCATAGAGGGTAGAGCCGTCCTTCTTAACTCCGTACGCACAGTCGGAGAAACACGTCGGGATCCGGGTTTTGAATCCGGATTTGGCGTTAGCCCAACGTTCGGCCTCGGTTTGAGTTGATGGAGTGGCCTTCTCATCATACTCAACCGAGGATTCGTGCACCGACTCCTCGTCAGACGACTCAACCTCCATGGCAGTACTACCAGTGGTTGAGGTGCTGGGTTTCGGCTCGGCTCTCGCAGAATCCGGGAGATTCTTGAGCTTCCGAGCAGCGGATCGTCGGTTCTTACTGACCTTCCAGTCTTCCTCCGGTTCCTGGGTTCCGGATGTGCTGGAGGTCGTGGCTTCTACTGGAGTAGTAGTGCTGCCGGTAGCTGATGTAGCACTGGCGGAGCTTCTGGTGGCAAGCTTCAGGTCGGGGATAGGAGGTGCGGGTGCTTCCGCGGCCCTCTTAGCCTCTTCCTGTGCCTCCTGTTCGGCAGTCATGCGGCGGACAATAACCGTCCGAAGGGCTGCAGCTCGGTCCAATCCGATTAGTGAATTGTTCTGGACATCCACCAATTCCTGTTCGGTTATGTAGTAACCGTCGTCCCACTGCTCGAAGTTAGCAGCGGCCTCCCGGAATTCCTTAGTGGTCCGGCACGGCGTCCGGATAGCACTAGGACGTGGGTAGGTCTGGCCATCGGTATCCCAGACACAGCCTACCCAGTTAATGTTCGTAGCCTTGACGTTCTACAGGGACTTGTCAGGCTTCGGATACGCTCCGAGCTCGAAGGCTCGGTTAGCTGCGTACACGGTTTCACGGAAACCGGCGTCCACCATAAGTCCCCGTTGGAACCACGGCCAGTCTCGAAGCCACTCGGGAGGCATCCTGGTCAGCTGTTCGGGAGCCATGACGCCCTCGATAGCTATCCTGACTTTCGGGTCCATCCTGACTGGTGTCCCGTCCGCGTAGGTCACTTGTGCCTGCAGTTCCGGGTGGACATACAGGTAGCGACCATCATAACTAGCTGGAAAAGGCTCCGCCACTGCTGGCTTCCACTCATCCTTCTGTCCGTCAACTTGGGTAGTTTCGGACTCTGTCGCTGCGGGTTCAGCACTCGCAGTCGCTCCGGATCCCTCTGCTGGGAGTGGAGATAGCAGTTTCTCTGGCTCATTGAGTGAGAATGAAGCCAGCTTCTCCTCGAACGAGCGATCCGTGGGTTCCTCCACGTCCATCATCTCGCTCTCTTCCTGTGTAACAGGCGACAAAGCTTCCGGAAAAGCTTCTGCGGACGGAGTCAGCTTATCCGGGTCACCGGATAGCTTGGCTGCAGCTACGGATTCCTCAGCCATGACTGGGGAATCGACCACGGGAGTAAACTACTCCTTTTTCCGGCTTTTACGGCGCCGGGGCCGGCACAAACGGAGTCTGTCTACCAGGAGACAGACTCTGGAGGAGCAGCGGGGGGTTTGCTTAGCCGGTAAAATCCAAGAAGGGAGCGAGCTCGACCGTCTTGGACGTTACCGAAAACAAATATGGCGACAGGCCAGCTTTCGTGACGTCATTTCCCCGCGGTCCGCGAGGTCACGAGAGGTCAGCCGAGACTGGACACGGTGACGTCATGCGGAAACGCACGTGCTACAGGCGGTACATCAACAAACTGATTGTTTTTAGGTAATTATCGCTCACCCCGATGACTCGACTGGGGATTTAAGTGGAGATTATGGAAAGCTTAAGCAAATCCACCGGATTATCCGTCCACTACCCATTGGTACATCATGCGGGGGCGACAAATAAGCCTTTAGGGTCAGTTGTCATCCGTTCCTCTAAATGTAAACATTACACTCGTTGTGTATACAGGTTAGGTCACTGCAGTCCTCTGGGCAATTCGGGGGCTGCGGCGAACGTATCTCCTCTTCTCGGATAGTTCTTTATCGGACCTGACAGTCTGAAGAGCTTTCTCTAGGTGCTTCTTAGCCTTAGAAACACCTTTCCTCTTCTTTTTGTCTTCACCTGCCGAGACTTTTTTAACTCCCCCACGCTTAATCGGTGTTGGCGTGGGTGTCACTGATTCGGAACACTTTTTGGGTCTACCCTGACCACCCTTCACTGTAGTGTTCTTTACCTGGTCTATTATGCGATTCTGATTCAGGATCCTTTCGGAACCTTCACCATACATTTCTGTGGAGGTCTCCCTCCCAGACCATCTCCTTAATCTAGCCACATTTGACTTATAGAGTCGACCAAGGTCAGATTTAATAATTACGGTACAATCACTGATAATTTGTGTTATAGTAAAGGGACCGTCCCAATTAGACGCTAATTTTATGTGTCTAAGTGGTTCATGTAATCTAAGGACTCTGTCTCCGGATTGGAATTTCCGATGTTTTAGATCGGTATCGTATCCTACTTTCTGCCATTTGGCACTTTTCTCCAAATCAATTCGGACAGACTCATATGCTTTTCTAAATCTGTCTCTTAAACATTCCACAAAAACTACATGGCAAGGTAGTTCAGGGTCCATTCCTACGACTCCAAAAACTAGGTCAGCAGGCATTATCAAATCTTCTCCGAATACTAAAAGGTTCGGAGAACAATTTGTACTTGAATGTACTGTAATATTATAAGCATGTGTCACAAAATGACATTGCTCATCCCAGTCATCCATATGTTCATTAACGAGTGACTTTAGGACTTGGATGAGGGTTCTATTGAACCTTTCCACCAATCCGTCACTTTGTGGTCTATACGGATTGGTTCTAGTCTTGCAAATAGCCAAGTACTCGCACATACCCTGCCAGAGATTTGATTCGAATTCTCTGCCTTGGTCACTGTGTAACATTAATGGTACACCGAAGCTTAGTACCCAACCTTTTACAAAAGCTTCGGCACAAGTAATTGCTTTGTGGTCCGGTAGTGGAAATACTTTAGTGTATTTCGTATAATAATCACACACTACCATCATACAGGTATTATCATTAGCGGTTGTATTAAATCCACTAATAATATCTACCCCGATTCTTGCGAATCTAACTCCGAAAAGTTCTTGGGATAGGGGAAGTTTGCCCATCCCGGGTCCGGGTTTGTTTTTACAACAATCCGGACAGGTGGTTACCCATCTTTGCAAGTCCCGTGTCATGCCAGGCCAATAGTATTTCTTGGAAAGTCGTGCTAGCGAGCGTTTCCTTCCGAAATGACCACTGCTCCGATGTCCATGACAGAAGTACATAATGTCATGTCTCATGGCATGTGGTATCACCACTTGCATGATTCTACCACCATTATTACATGGCTTCCAACGGTATAACACGCCTTTCCGGACTTCAAGCTCGGTCCATTGAGCAAGAAACCTTCTCATTTCTCGATTTTCCAGAGAGACCTCTGGTCTAACTGGACGTATACCCTTTGGTACTAATTGCAGTAGCTGTGCAGTTATCGAGTCAGCTTCCTGGAAATGTCGTATGTGATCCATAGACCAATCCAGTATACTGGCAACTAGGGGTACGAATGGTCTTCGAATCCCTGCTAACACTGCCTTATGAGCTCCACAATCAGTACAATCCGGATTATCACATTTCCGGATTGGTATTCGAGACAAAGCATCAGCATTTAAATGCTTAACTCCGGGTCTATGCTGAATCTGTTGATGTTCAAGCCCATATTCGGATAAATGGGCTAGCCATCGGCCTAACATGCCTTCAGCATCTCGGAAGTTCAGTAGCCACCTTAAAGAGGAATGATCCGTACGCAAAGTAAAGTTTGTTCCCCATAGAAAATGTTTGAACTTCTTGGTATATACGACTACTGCTAACAACTCTCTTTTGGTTGTGCAGTAATTGCGCTGGGTCTTGCTCAGTGTATTGCTGGCAAAGGCAATTGGCACTTCTCTCCCATTTTGGACTTGCGAGAGAGCTGCACCAATGCTATCATTACTAGCATCAGTATCCAGTATGAAATGATCCGTCTCATTCGGATATTGCAATACGGGAGTACTCGTGAACAGGTCTTTTAGCTTTTGGAAAGCGGTTTCCTGTTCACGCGTCCAAGGAAATTTTTCCTTGGTACTTCCTGGAGTCCAGTTAGCTATTGCTTGTAATGGGTAACTGACTCTAGAATAATTCGGAATAAATTCCCTGTAATAGGAACAGAATCCTAAAAAGGACCTCACTTCTTTGGGTGTTTTAGGTCTATTCCAATTCGTAACTGATTCGATTTTTTCCGGATCAGCCTTTATTCCTTCATCACTGATGATGCGGCCCAAATAATTTATGGACTTTCTAAACATGTGGCATTTCTTAGGTTTCAATTTGAGACCATTTGAAATAATACGTTCTAGTACCATTTTTAGGTTATTAGAACATTCTTCGAATGTTTTTCCGAAGACAATGACATCGTCTAGGTATACAAGACATCTTTTCCACAATAAATCACTTAGAATTGTTTCCATCATTGCTTCAAATGTTGCAGGTGCATTGCACAATCCAAACGGCATTACATTATATTGGAATAATCCAATATGACTTGAAAATGCAGTTTTCTCCATATCTGAAGGGTTCATTCCCACTTGCCAATAGCCTGATTGCAAGTCTAGGGTACAAAACCAACTGTTTCCTCCTAAGGAGTCAATGGTTTCATCTATTCTCGGTAATGGATACGAATTCTTTTTCGTTATTCCATTCAACTTCCTGTAGTCTATGCAGAAACGGATAGTACCGTCTTTTTTTGTTACCATACACACAGGACTACTCCATGGACTATTGGAAGGGACAATTACATCCTGTTCCAGCATCTTATTTATTTCATCCTCAGCTACTCTCTTTTTTGCTAAGGGTAACCGTCTATACGGTATCTTAAAGGGTTCGGCATCCCCAGTATCTATTTTATGTAATACCTTATTTGTCGTACCTAGTTTTTCACCAGGTTTGGCAAAGGCAGTATGATACTGACAGAGCATATCATAGAACTCTTTCCGGTGTTCCGGATCTTCTAATGAAGTTTCTTCATACAACTTAAGTAAGTCTTCCGAAATTTCATCATCTCCTGTTACCTTCTGTAAGCTTAGCTTACTATCCGTTACAGTTTCCGAAAGGGTCACGTTTCCAAAAACTTGTCCCTTTTTCAAGTAGATAGTAGTGTTTCCAGTATTGGAGACAGGTACTACCGACCAGGATGCATTCGCTACTATCGTGTCTACAGAATTTAATCCAATACCTGACAAAGTAACTACATCCGGTTCTATTACTGCAGGTTTGTTACGCATTGCAGGATCACTTCTTACAAGCACATCACAGGCTACTCCCGGAGGGATTCGCACAGTGTGTGCCACACTAGCCATACTGCTCACTTGTCTCAGTGCACATCTAACCTTTACGGGGTACGGGTATCTCACACTCAACACTCCTGTTTGGGGTTCCAATACAGCACCATACAGGGATGCGAAATCCAACCCGAGTATCCCCTCATCTGCTATATCCGCAACGGTGGCGCTCATGACATAGTCATGTATACCATCTAACTGTAGTCTCACACAAGTTCTACCATACGTTTGCAAGGTACTGCCGTCGGCCGTCTGAGCACTTCCTCCCGATTTGAGAGTATCATGTTCATCCGGTATAAGGTCGTAGAACCCCTTGGAGATACAAGAGTGGCTAGCTCCCGTATCCACAAGGAATTCGGCAGACCTTCCGTTAACAGTAAGGCAAACATACCACCGCCTTCCGTTTAGAACAGAGGGCATGTCCGTGACAATCGGAACGTCATTTTTCACACCAGGAGTCAATCCACATCCTTTTAAGAATTCCAGACAAGGATGACCCGGGGGCAGGTGGGCACCACAGACCTTGGCTAACGAATAGCCGCCTGCCTCGTTACTGATATTGGGTTTCCCCTGTGCTCCCATAGCACCTGTTATATCAGCTTCCCTAACCTTCCGGGTGTCTACAACCACCTCGGTGTTAGGCGATCTTGTTACTTCATGTGAACTATCATCACGGATGGTGATATCATGGCAAGATTTGTCACTGGGATCCCCTTCTTTGCCCCTCGGGAGACCCCTCCTTAGTTTTCCTCTGTACTTACTCCAGAGACACTCTCCTGTCTACGAGGGACAGGTTTTTCAGCCATACATTCTGGAGCATAATGCCCCAGTTTCTGGCATCTGAAACATCTCCTCTGGGATTTGTCAACTCTCGGTCTCTTTAGAGCTTCTGTTAATCCGGCTAATAATGTTTCCATCATGTTAGTCGGAGCAACAGTGGCTGCTACAGTTGGGTTCGCCGTAGAGGCTACACTGCCAGGTTGAGTTGATCCGGAAGCTGTTTTACCAGCAACTGATCCTCCTCTCCCTCTCGAATGTACTTTCCTATACCGCTTTTGTCGGTAATATTTTCCAGCTACATGCACTGAACCAATATAATCTCCGTTTTCATCGGAGACATATTCATCATTCTCATCCACTTCATTCGATTCAACCGGAGCTAATTGGGAAGTATCGTATACCGGAGCAGGTGTACCTCCGTATTGGAATGGAGCTGCTCTTATTGGATTAGGTCCGAGACCTACTAGACGTTTCTTCATGTCATGTCCATCGATTGCTATGAACAGATCACTGAAGGAAGTGTCATCTTTCCAAGAGTCCCAGACCACTTGCTTGTGATCCGGATCACGCAATCCACTGTAGAATTGTATAAACAATTCTTGTAGATAACAATCATCATCATGAGCCCAATTTGGACGTGCTTTCGAAAGCAAGTCCTGTAGCTCCAAACCAAAGACTTTGTGTGATTCTTTAGGTTTTTGTGTCCTCTTCTTAAAGCTTACCCACGGATCTTCTCTAACGATTGATCCGAAAAGGTATGCGGCACATTCGACCAATTGATCATAGGTACCATATATTCCGTAAGCTGCTCTCCATTGGTTGAGAGCTACTTTTCCGCCTTTATTTAACCAACAAATCAAATATGGCAGAGCTTCTTCTTTTGTCCAGCCACTACAATTGACTTCGTCAACAAAAGCTTGATACCTGTCCTTCCATGGATCATTAGAATCATATGGAGGGGGTATCCGTGCCTGCCTACGTGCCGGATTATTACATCCGCGTAGTCTATCTGCTTCTCGCATGCTCCAGTTCATGACTTCCATGCCGTCTGCTCCCTTTCGGTAGCAGTCAATGCCAAGGTTTTGTATACATTGGCTTCTATCAAAGATGGTTTGCATCCCTGCAGGCATAGAAGTTCTCCTGTTAGGTTTCCTGCCATCTCCTCCTGATCTTGATCCTCCGAATCCGGATCCTCCTGGGCCGCCTGGAGGGTTTCCTCCTGGTGGACCATTATTATTATAGCCTCCAGATGAACCACCAGGGTATCCACTATTGTGACCGGTGTTTCCAGAAGAAGCATATCTAGGGTAAGAATCATTTTGATTCCATCCCTGGTTATAGCTATTACCATTCTGATAATTGCCACTTCCCGATGGATTGTAATTATTTCTATATCCATAGGAAGATGTTCTCGGTTGGTACGTACCGCCGTTGATATTGTTTTGTGGCGGATTTGGTCTCGGAAAACGTCCATCAGTAGGACCATTACCAGAACCTGGGGGTGGATTCGGTAATCTTGGTACTGCTGGTGTACTGTGGCCGGGTTGGGGGAAATATGAAGGTGGTGTCAACATATGTCTCATTGGTCCGGGTGCTCTTGGTTGTGCCACGGGTGAATTATTATTATTCCCTGTAGCACCATCGTGAGTCGCTTTGATTTTGTGACTCAAATCTGGTATGGGTGGTGCTGGTCCTATCGTATCCAGCATTGGAACTACTGGTTTAGATGCGGTTCCATTTACTGCAGCATTATCCGGTTTCTTATAGATTCCGGATACCACATTCTTGTCAGCCCCATCATCAACGAATGGGCTGTATCTAATTGGGGTTGCATCTTTAGATGTCTTTCCCAACATTGTAGATACCACAGCTGGGTCTATATTACCTATAGTTAACTGGGCTGCTTCTACATATTTATCTAGAGTTATTGCAGTGGCCTGCAATTCCTGAAGCTCATTCGTGAGTTTCTGTCTATCCTCCTCCAGTTGTTTGTTGTAAGCTATGATGCCTACCCGGATGGTTTCATTATCTTCAGCTTGTTTACTGCACTGAAGTTTCAATTTATCCAACTCCTCCTGATAATGGCGAATTTCGGATTCGAATTTTGTCTTATCAAGGTTTAGTTGGTCGTTCGTATCTATGTATGTTTGGATACGAATGTGCCTATTATCATATTCTTTATTGAATGAATCTCTCATAGATTGAAGTTTTAGTTCTTCACTCTCGAGTTCTTTCATGTACTCGCTCCTTCTGGCTTCGAATTCCTTTCGCATGCCAGTTAGGTCCTCTTCCATTTGAAGTTTTTCATGCAATACTTCATCCTTAGCTTTGACCAAGGTATTTAAATTCTCGTTCAAAGTTACATAAGTTTCATTCAACAACAGGACATCCGGTCGTTTTAATTCTTCACCTTCCGGTACCGCATAGGTTAAGTCGCCATCTATAGCGCTATAATCTAATATTGGTAATTCGGGCCTGGGTAACCTATAAGGTAGTTCTCCGAATGTTACCCTTTTTCGCATTGGTGCCGGATGTTCTGGGTTAGTACTACCACCGACTTCGAACATCGAATCACATAATTCGTCAACAATTGAATGCTGGCCTATTAAGTTACTATGTCTCTGTATGGACTGTTCGCGTCGTACAGAGTCTGGCAGATTCTCTTCACTATCATTATAGTGGGGTCCGGGATCTCTCCAGGATGCTGATTCTGCATCTTGTGAGTCCGAATGGGCTTGGAGCATTAGCGATCCATTTCCATTCTCTTGGGCAAGTGATTGCCCTGCTGGGTTAGCTTCCCTAAGGGTGTCTAACCCATGTACTAGCCGTTCGGACGTTATAACGTCCGGGCTATACACCAGAATTAACTGGTCACGGCACCAGTGTAAGGATTTGTGGCCTTACGGACCTGGGGGGTTCGGGTCTTACGATTCGGAAAGAAAGAGTAAGACAGTATTCCAAGTGTATGCCAACGGTTAGGTTTATTACTTAATGCACACTCACGGCTGCCGAATGATATCAAAGAGGCAGCTAATATTAAAAGACAGTGGTTTACATAGTGTGGAGGCCAGAAGGGCCTCTGACGTAGCGGCTGAGCCCTGGGCTTTATATACGGACCCAGGTGTTCGTCGTCAGATGTCCCCACAGACCCGGATCGGTGCTGCCACCTATCCGGAACCTGAGGAACGTCCGACGACTTGACTCACCCGCCACGTCAGACGGTACCCAACTCCTATGGTTTAGTAAAGTGTACCTCTACACTGTCTATGTGGCATGATTGTTCTATCAAAACAGTAACCAGACAACAGGCCTATATCTATAGCATCATGTATTGTGTCCTCTCTGGATATTATGTACTATAGTTTTATTTAGCTTTTTACATAGTACACAATATCTGTTGAATCTATCAGGGATCCTCATAAAACTGAACATTGAATTATCGTAATTGAACTAGTGTAGATTTTATAAGAAGGCCTAGGTGGCAGTACAGACGTACACAAATGTACAAGGAATCTCTGTAAAAATTAGGATAGATCTCTGGCAATTTTGGAATGAGGATTCCTTCATTATTTTGACTACATTTTATTTTACAGTGTAATTCTTTGACCTGTAATTTTAGCGCAATATATATTTATATCTTCTGTTATACCATGGTTATCACATTCTTGAATGATTTTACGATGCCTGGAGCGGATAATGACGTTCGAATAGTATCCGCTAATTGAATGGATATTGACACTGGAGACGAGACGACGTGACAGCAAGTTGACAGCGGAGAATTTAATTCAATAATAAAAAAACTATAGCATTAGAAGCTTAATGTGAATAGAGGATGAATCTAGATATTATAATCTATCACCTACCTTTAATTCGCCATGATTTGACCTGTATATGTAACAGGATTGAATATATAAAAATCGAATCGAGCAAAATTTCTCCGTCATGTTGAATGCGTGGCGCACGGATTATTTACCGCGGCGAGACACAAGTTGTCACATTGGCATATGCTCTAAGGGTATTCTGGCTGTCGCGCGCACTCCTTACCAGCGGTAGCTCTATGACAATGCCTGTAGGACACACGCCAACCTAACACTTTGCGTCCTGGCAGTCCTGTCGTCTCGCCGAGAAACCAATATGCAGAGGACTTTGAACAAGACGTATCGCTTAGTCGGCCTCGTGCTTCTTATCTCCCCCTAGAATCAACTCGTGAACCTCTATTTGTTATTTATGCCTTTACTACAAAATTCGCTGTTTGTAGAAATTTTTCTTCAACTGTAAATAATCCACATTCTTGTGTCTTGACAATGTGCATTTGAAGGTTAATGACTAACAATTGACCTTGAGGTCTTTAACACATTCTCTTTGAGGGCTATGGGGGAAAATGCATTTATCTCAAGTTGAATACGAGAGCCCCATAGGCTTAACCAAGAAACTCTGTATCACACCCCACAGTGTGATAACCCTTCCCCGTATCAAACTCCCTGGGAAAACATCCAAAACGGTCAAATAGCTGATGATAAAATCATTTCTAATGCCAAATAAATCGAATTTTGAACATATCTGACTAAATTAACTTGAGATAAATACAAAGGAGCACTCGAATTGGTCAGCACTAAGGGTTATCACACTCGGCTTCGCCTCTTGTGATAACCCTCAGTGCTGACCAATTCTCGTGCACCTTTGTCTATTTATTTTGCATTGATAAGAACTGTCTATAGAAATATAACATTAAGGCACCGATCGCCACTCCCTCAGTGGCATAATGTGTCGCAATTGCAAATCACCGCTCCTGCAGCTTGGGGTTGACTGATATAACTATTTTTTTATTCATTTAAACCTTGTAAAGCATATAATAAATAAAAAAGGAAACTCCCTGGCATACATGTATTCTCATCAATCCAAAACTCATGGGGCTGTCTCCACCTCGGCTTTGACAGCCTCCCTCAGGATATATCGATCAGCGTGTACACCAATGTACCCAATGATTGGTCTTAGCACCACCTCATGAATAATCTTGCTCGTAAGTCCATATCACTCGTACAGAGCCTTTGTGAAACAGGAGGGTGTTGCTCCTATTGTAAAAAGAGCTGTGAGTATGTGCCCTTATTTCTAAACAAGTTGTGCACTGCTTCACCTAAGTACTTGCACTCACCACATTCGTCTGAAAAGTCACCTGCCCTGTTTAAAATAGAGAGAGCTGCACTACCAGGTACCTACTCATGTCACACGCTCTATAGTTTATTATACTGACTGACTTCTCCCAACTAGGTACCTACTCAAATCTCCCTTTTTCAGCACCATACTTTAATGACCACTTGTGAGCAACAAAAGGGACAAGTTATAGCTACATGAAAAGAAAGGACTGGAAACAAGGGCATTTTTAGCCAGCTCTTCCTTTTACTATAGGAGCAACACCCTCCAGGTCTCCGTGGCCACATAGTTATCGCCCTCACAGTTTGGCATAGGTGTTTGCGTCCCTGTCTGGTCCACCTGTTCGCCTCTACAGAAGAGAATGCTATGCTGGCTTTGTTGACTGTCACTCACAGTATCATATTGTAAGTTCTGTTATCAACAAATCCATGATGCATTTTGATGCATTCTGGTGCATTGATAAAGCCAGTAAGGTATGGGCTCACGGGCTCTGGAGGATATTTCTTAAGGCACTACGACTGCATACAGGCACTACGACTTCAGAACCAGAAATTTAATGCCAGTGATCGTAGGTAAACCCCTACGACTGCTCAGTACGATCAGCACTTATGTAGCAATCACATAGCTTTTAGTAGGGCTGTCGTAGTGCTGCAGGCACTACATGACCATTACTATTGGGCTGTGTTGTCACTAAGTTGAGGCTTCCCACTACGACTTGAAAGTGAGCAGTCGTAGTCTGTTAAGAAATGGCCTCCTGAATTGCTTGTATCATAGGATATCATATGAAGGTGCGTAATCTGTTAGCCCGTACATTACTCCCTTACTATAGACGTGCAATGCCTTTCAGTATTTCTGAAATACATCAAGGAGAAAGGAGAAAGGTGCGTCGATGTTCTCCTGCATCCCTGGTGTGCTTCTTTATTGGCACAGTATTGCCATGAGCCTTGGCCCATTGCATACCCAATTGCTGTCCTATGCCCATGCCACTGTTTGATAAAGTGACCAGTCTCCAATATACCCCAGTTTGCCAGGTTTCCGTGTGTATGGCATATATAGTAAGAGGACATAAACTATCTGAATCCTTACCTTTCAGCTGAGTTATCCGACTCTGGACCAAGCTTGCCTGGATCTAAAGGAAGTGTTCATAATTCAACAGGAGAGCTAGGGGGGTGTAGTCTTCAAAAGGGATGGCTCAAGACATTTTATCCTATATATTTTACTCAAATTAATCAAAACAAACAGGCTGACTGGTAATTATCTAATACTAGAATTGCATTCTGAGCAGCCTTGTGCTCTGGGGCTAAGATTTGCCATTACCTAATACTCAGTACATCTATGCAGATGCTAGAGTTACAAATAGGTAACATTGAAATTCATTTTACAACAGCACTGTCTGGACAAAGTCATATTCAGTACCGTAATGGCCTTTTTAAGCAGCGGGGTCTCAAATAAGCGCCTATCTAAGAGCCAGCGGTAGGAGTGTATTGAAACAAGCCTGAAGCACTAAAACCAGTATTCAAATAAGCGCCTGTCTCATATGAGTGCTGGGGGGTACAGTGGGAATTTAATTTATGAGCGCCCGGGCGCTGATACGGGCCACTAAGGTATCCTCATTGTTGCATTCTGATTGGCTGATTGACCGTGCATTATCTAGGTGGATAATGCACTCTCAGTACAGGAGGTTAACTTTATCTCACCTTTATAGGTGTATCAAAACAGTCTGGGGTACTCCCACGGCCATGCCCCGTGCCTTATTCCCTAACTAGAGATAGACAAGCTCTGTTATGAAGAAATGGGACATTCTTTGTTTTATTATCACCCATGTTAAGAATGTAGTAATGGGTTGGGTTTTCTTAGCACTTAGCAAAATGCTCTTCATTCCTAAGTATGATCATCTGAAGAGTTTATTTCCATACCAATACCCATTGAATGTACTCTAGCAGCCTTCAAATAGAGCATATGGTTTTAAACAATATACCGTATTTCCCCGTGTATAATATTAGCCCGGGCTAATACAAGTATTAAATGACAAATTGACCAGGCTTATACACAGGGCAGGTTTATACACGGGGCAGGCTTGTATTTTTCTATATGAAATATAGCTCTTCTTCAGCACCTCATAATTTGCAAAAATATCCATTCTTTGCACTTCATTTTTGTAATAATTCCGATGATTATTTTTTCTATTCAATGTATTATTTCTCTGCATACTACTTCCAGGCAAAGGGGAAGTTGGTGGGCTTCATATAACTGAAGGAATTATTTAAATGACCTAGGTAGAAGTGGAAATATTTCCCAAAATACCAATTTTATTGAGCCTAGGTTGCATCCCCGGGCTAATACACGGGGCAGACTTATAAACCACTAAGAAGTAAATTCCCTGGGCTTATACGCAGGGTAGGCTTATACACGGGGCCCGGCTTGTACACGAGGAAATACGGTAATAAAAACATGTTTTGGGATTTTTGGGTGAAATCTCCACTTTACATATCCCTTATGTTACTGCTCCCAAGCACATTTTGGTGCACATGAACCCTCATCCTAGATTTCAGGCTTCCGAGGTTGGTCATGCAAGGGTCGCACCCGCATCGCCTGGTCAACCAAGCACAATGGAAAGGCCCACCATATAACAGAAATGTAAAGCACAGAAATCACACTTGCTATGCCAACTGTAAAGGCTTTGGCAAGTGTTTACTACCCATGGGAACAATTAACAGCTACTGCGGTTTTAGCATCCTGTGTTGTAGGGCATTAGCTATGGCCCAGGGCAGAATTATCCCCTAAGTCATGGTCTTATGGCTACAAGCATGACCACCCACAAACACCTGTGCTGTGTGTGCAATGTGTCATGATGTGATTACTAGTTCTTTTTTCTGCTCATCTCAAAGCTGTTGGGGGTCAGGGAGCAGGTATATACCTTGAAGAAATGATGCGAAGCTAACAGATTTAGAATACTCATACATCATGGAATTACACTAAGCCATTACATTAGAAATACGGTCTGCTGGGGTTTCCAGGGAAGGGTAAAGGAATATGTCAAGTTGAATTAGGGACACTGAATATCATTTGCCCATAAGAAAAACTTTCATATTCAAACTCTGCATACTCCTATAACATGGCCTACTTGCTTTGATTAACCTAGAACCTAAACCCAAAGTATGAGCAAAGCTACCCCGATTTTTCGGAGTTGCTTGCCACGCATCGGCCAGGAACGTAGCGACCGTAGCAACTCCATAATGTTTTTGCTTTTGCCCCTGGGCTCCTATGACGTTGGTAGTGATGTCACACAGCCCCAGTGACGTCACGCAACTCCGCGATGTTGGGTAGCAACATCGTTAGCCATGGCTTGGGCCACGGATAGGGGTGGCAACTCCTATCCGTGGTCCTTGCCACATTTTTCTTGTTGACCCTACCTATAATCCTGTTTGCAAGGTCCTGGAGGCTGTTGCACATGAGCTAAAGAGGGCATAAGTAGGTACTGTCTCACATTGAAAAGTCACACTCTGCTTCACGGTTTAACTTGTACTCACCACGTTAGACTGAAAAGCCACTTGCCTTGTCTGAAAATAGTGTGTATTGTACAAGCAGGTACCTTACTGTATGACTCCTTTGTAGTGTTTTGTGTAGTTAACATATTCACTGAAAGGTGCTCTTACCTGACTGATATGGGCACTTTTGTGCAATGCAACAAAAGTCAGGACTGGAAAGGAAGTGACTGCTGCAGGTGAGGCACTTCTAAAGCAAACTGACGTCCCACCCTCTGTGCAACCCCCTCCTGTGCAAATATCAGTGTTTATCTAAATAATAGTTCTACACCACTAAAGAACAACGGCCATGTCAATATTTAATTCAGAGTAGGTAGAGTTAAAGATGTTAAAGATGAGCATGTAACGCGATCTGCAGCTGAATTTTATGAAACATGGTCAGACTGAGTTCCGAGGGAGTTTGAAATAGGGGGCCGATCTTATCTTTTCATGAAAGGAGATGCTGACTTCAGGATTAGCGGAAGAGTCTGGCCCTCTCTTTACCACCTTGGGGGGGGGGAAATATACATGACAGTCTCTCTGACTCTACCTCTACACCTCTAACACCTGCGCACCTGCGCACTACTTTTAATTGCTAATAAAAATAATAATGGATCAATCAGCTCTTTAAAACAAGCAACAAAACATCATAAAATTGCTGTTAAAAAGTCCACAACGCTGATTGGGGATGGCTAATAAAGAAGGATGGCTTTCTTTAGAAGCTAGTCAAATTGTCTTACCACAACAAGCTGTGACGGGAGCCTTCAGACCCATCCCCTTGGCACTAACAAGCACAGAGAAGGTACAGGTCGCTGCCAACTTGGCCTATACAAGGAGCTGGTGAGAGGACAGGTCCCTCTGCTCAGTGGCTGAAGTAGCCAGACTTCATTGTCAATGACTGACTTTGGTCACACTACTGTGTAGATGCCAAATACAACTAGACGGTGACACAAAGTGGCAGAAAGATTCCATTTTTATGGGTAGAAAGCACTGGCAGGATATAGTAAAGATAATTTCCACACTGCCTTTGATGGAACACAACCTTTGTCCTTACAATGTCCCTAATATGTTTGTTCTGGGTTTTGAAACTTTGTAAATATCCCGGCTAGTGTTTACATTGTTGGTACCCATGGGAACCATGAACCTTTATTGTTGGTTTAGCATCCTCTGTTGTAGTGAAATAGCTGCGGCTCAGGACACAATTACCTCCTAAGTCAGGCTCTTATGACAACAGGCATGACCATAGCCACTAAATTCTACCAACTAGGTAGATGTATTCCTCAGCTCAAGGTTGCCAGACATCCACGATATTTTCACAGAGATTCCTTGCACATTTGTGTAACACCATATTGCCACCTGGTGTTTCTTGTAAATACTACACTGGTTCAGTGCTGTTCAGTTATACTGGTTCACTGTTCAGTTTTATGAGGTTTCCTGGTAGATTCAACAGTTATTTTTTACTGCGTATATTTTGCCTTCCATCTGTGTTTTATTGGGTAAAATCTGTTACAGCAGATCTCTAATGAGTGGCAAATTCAACAAAGTATGATTGAAATGATGAAAAGTCACTTTTCATGAACCACCCCCCTGGTGGTCAGGGTCTACTACTTCCTGACCTCTCACTCCCCGTTTCTATAATTTGTTCCACATCATGTCCTCCCCAATCGGCCATTGGGGTCCTCTCTGTAGTGTTTATTGCATATTGCTGGGTACGGCTGCCACACTGTGAAAGTGCCACTCTGCTAGGGGGATCAGATATCTGGATGGAGCTTCTCATACTAGGTACCATAGGAGTAGCAGTCCTATAGAGAGACAATGGCATAGTACCTTCTCATGATTCCATTCATAAAGGGACATTTCACATAGAACGTGACAGTGTTTTTCAGTTTGAATGTTGGGTTTTGCCGATTCACTACCCATGTCTTATGATCAAGTACTAAGATATGTCACTCTACTGGGTTTTTTTAATCCAGAGAATCATGATTCACCTGAATCACTACCAATGGCTTAATTGGGGAGAGCCCCTTTTTTGCAGTGCTATATACCAGGGATACACAATCATTGCCTAAGACTACACCAGTCCTCATTGTCTTGGACTAGTTACTCTCCAAAATTCTTACAGATCACGGACAATCATGTACTAAGATATTACACCCTACCCTTTTGAATCCAGAGACATCTTATTGTGCAAACTCGTCTTTATTAAGGACAGCTCCTTTTTGCACCTTTCAGTTCTATACATCAAGGCTACACAGAAACTACTAAAGGCTACATCGGCCATGGCTGCCTTGAGCCACTTAAGTCTACAGTAGCCAATAGGAGCAGCTCTCTGTAACCAGGAGGTGGCAGAAAGGTGCATTTCTATTGGTGCAGCAGCCAATCCCCTATGTATGTGCTGGTTCCTATTGGTCCAATACAAAGTAGTGGGAGTGTAATGTTGTGTTTTGTAGTGGTTGAGAGTGACCCTTGTGGTACCTTACACTCTGCTAAGCACTCTTTTTCCACCAGAGAAGGTGTCCTCTACTTGGGTAGACCAACACTGGTCATGAATTTATGCCACGGCTTTGAATGGTAGACCCAAAATAAAATGAAGCCCTACATATTATCTGTACATATATAGCAACGATAACAAAAGGAAAACCACACCTTAATGAGTTTGAATTTTCATTATCTCTGTTCCCTATGCCTCATATGAAACGACCCCCAGTCAGAACCATTCCATTAAAGGCTTGTCTATACACGTACATGTATGTCATAAATTGGTTTTTAATGTATATACAGACGAGTAAAAATCCACTGCTCAACTGTTACATCAATAACTCACTATGACTAACCAATGTTTGGGAAGAGGGTATTGTTTCATATCCAATCCAACTGTTTAATCAGTCCTGTTGTGGATAATGACTCCATGGGAAATAACTATTTAAACAGGAGAGATAATAGTCTTATTTCCTGACTACTCACTGGTCAGCCAGAATGCAGAGCTCTCAGTCTACAGTACACTGCAAAAAAGGTGTTTAAAGATACACACCAAATTTTCTCAACACCAATATTTAAACATCTAAACACTTGAAGTGTTTAGGTGTTTAGCTTTTAAACACTTATTCTCAAACACCTAAACACTGAAGTGTTTAAGTGTTTAGCATTTAAACACTTGGTTAAACACTTCCTAGTTAAACGCGTTTAAAATTAAACGCGTTTAACACTTAAGAAGTGTTGAGAAAAGTGGGACAAATAAGTGTTTAACCAAGTGTTTAACTTCTAAACACTGGTGTTTAATCCCTAAACACTGTTTTTACAGTGTAGACATCCATAACAATTTTTTACTCTCACCACTGATACCCGCCATATTCAGGCATTCGACTCCACCACATGCTATAGCCTTAATCATAGCACTCCAGGCCAAGGGACCAGTTACTGAGATCATGATGGGCAATTTCGACCATTCAGAGACATCCCCAGGGCAGGTTGCTGGGTTTTGAATAAACCATGAATGACACTACCTCTCAATGGATTGGGTTTGCATTTGAAATCATGAGTGGTGAAAAAGCTCCACAAGGCTGAATGAACCAAAAAGCTTTAACCATGGACCGTCCTGGCATTAACCTGATTGGTTGTAGACAAATGGCAATAAAATCATGTTCCTTTATATTAGGGATTTCCTTGCAAAATACATTCATATTGAAAGTCCTGAATTAGTTGAATTTGCAGGTCTTTCTCTATAGATCTATTTACCGTATCTCCAAACCGAATTGACAATATGCCAATTGCTTCGACGTGTCCCAGGGGAACCTCACTTTGCCATTTAGGAGGCTTACTAATGGTGTCCCTGGGGTCCGCTATATATCAAGTTTAGTTTTACTTATATACACTACAAGTCTCCCCCTAGGGACTGTGCTTAATCTCTTTCTGGTTCATGTTGTCAAAAGGAATCTCCAATGAGCTGCTGATGTAGCTTACTACAGAGTAGCTCACTCATCCTGGCCAGCGGAGGGCCTGGTACTATTCCAACCTTCAATTTACAGCTCTTTCATCTAAGAAAATCGAAATGAAATCTGCCAGGACCTATTGGTAACTGTGACATATAACTGGCCCACTATCATGTATATTTATAAAACGAGTTGGTTGGACCCTAATGATTCCACTTCCATATCGAAGCTCTTCCCCACAAAATTTAACAATTTTGTCTGGTGAAAATTCTTAACAACGGTTGGCTATTCTAAATAATTATATCCGATGGAACAGATGCAAACCCTTTCAAATCTGACCTTTTATTAGTCATTAAACCATGCTGTGAATGCCTTTTGCATTGTTCACAAGGACTCAGTTTGGAAAATAATAGAATGATAGAGAAAATTAAACAATAGGTGATAATCTAAAAGTATGTAATCAACGATACTAATTAGGGACGATTGACCGTTTCTGATCCTTGAATTTCCCAAATATAGTGCTATACTACTGCATAATTCAGTATAGGGAATTAAGGGCTAAGTTTCAGTGTGGCTTACTTCAGACACTAGTCACATTGTCTTACCATAACAAGATGTGGTAGAGCCTTCTAGCCCATCCTCTTGGCACTAACATGCTCGGAGAGAGTTCAGGTCAGTGCCAACTTGGCCTGTTTTAGTGGCTGGGTTCTTTATCTCTGTAGCTATAGTAGCCAACCTCCTTTGTCAATGGCCAACCTTGGTCATGCTACTGTGTAGTAGCCTAATCTAGCTAGATGGTCAAACAAAGTTAATGCTCTAGTATGATGGCTACTGGAAAGCATCTTTTAGGGCAGAAATAGCAAGAACAGTTGACTTCATATATACAAATGAATGTAAATGAATTTTCAAATTGCCTTAGATGAAACATTATGGCATGGATTATTTTGCCACAACATCACTTCAATTTATTTTTAATTGTTCAGCTAAAAGCCAATTCTGCAGATTTTCACACCAATAGACTTAGTGACACTCCTGAGATGCTTCTCCATAGTATATTTGGCTGGTAACCAAGGAAAGGAAATTTACAACTTGGCAGTTATAAACTGTGAATGTGCCATTGTTTGCCACCATTGGTATCCATGGGAACCATTAACCGTTATTGCAGGTTTAGCATCCTCTGTTGTAGTGCATTAGCTGCAGCTCAGGGCGGAATTACCTCCTTAGTCAGGCTCTTATGACTACAGGCATGACCATAGCCACTATATTCTACCAACTGGGGCCTGTTTCATAATAGATAGATGTTTAGGAATGAATAATTAAGACTATGTAGAGAGAATTAGATGATATGGATATCAAGAAACCAGGGTGCTTAATATTTTCCCTAAGCCTAGATCTATTGTACAAACATGAACACAATTCGCACCGAATATACCTCTTTTCATGTATATTGCCAAGATTATGCCATCATTCATCAGTTATTGGGAACACCTTGCCACTAAAAATCTCCTATGAGTTGCAGATTCAGCAATATATGGTTATAAGGGTGTACTACTTCCCAAACCTCTAACTCACCATTTCAACAATTCCTTCCGCATCATGGACTCCCCAATCAGCCTTTTGATATGCTATGTTGACAAATTTTGCTAAGCCCTGATCTTTAGACATAACAATGATGAAAGTATGCCTTCCATCTGTGTTTTATCGTTAACCTGGTGGTCAGGGTCGACTTCTTCCTGACCCCTTAGTCCCTGTTTCTACAATTCCTTCCACGTAATGTGTTTACAAATCAGCCACTCGGACACTCTGTCTGTAGTGTTTATTGCCTATTGCTAGGGACGGCTGCCACACTCTAAAAGTGCCACTCTGCCAATTGTATGATGATGCAGCCGGCTATGTTTGGTAGCATAAGAGAGATTGCAGTATAGAGAGATAATGACATAGTACGTACTTTTCATGATTGGCTTCATAAAGGAATATTTGGCATAGAACTTGACACTTTATCAATTTAAATATTGGGCTTTGCAGATCCAACACTCACGCCCTATCATCAAGTACTAAGGTATGACACCATACCCTTCAGAATCAAGAGACAGATGATTCTGCAACCCCAGCTTACTACCAATGGCTCCATTGGAGGACAGTCCCTTTTTGCATCTATCAGCACACTATACATTAGGGCTGCACAGACACCACTAAAGACTACCATCCCTGACAGTCTTGAGCCACTTAAGACTGCAGCAGCCAATACGAGCAGCTGGCTGTAACCAGGAGGTTGCAGAAAGGCGCAATTCTATTGGTGCAGCAGTCATTAGTATGTGGTTGGTTTAATGTGGCATATGTTATGCTGTGTTTTGTAGTGGCTGAGAGTGACCCTGGTGGTCACATCACACCTTAATCGGCACACTTTGTCCATCCAAGGGCTTTCCCTCTTCTCAGCTAGACTGACACTCACTGTAAATATGTGCCAAGTCTTTGCATGCTGTGGGTTTGGTAGACGCAAAACAGAATGAAGCCCTATCCATTATCAATACATATTGCAACTGCAAGAAAAGAAAGCGTCCCTAAATTGGTCTGACTGTTATCTTTGTCAGCTGTGCCTCATGAGATTTGTTTTAATGTAAAAACAGACCCCTGAAAGCCAAAGCTCAACTGTTACACCAATGATTTATTATTACTAACCAGTGTTTAGGAAAAGGGTATTGTTTATTTGTTTCATACTTAATCTAACTGTTTAATGAGTCCTGCTGTTGAAAATGACTCCATGGGAAATTAAACAGGATTGGAAATAGTCCCATTCCCTGACTACTGAGTGGTCAGCCAGAATGCAGCTCTGTCAATGCTAGACATCCATAACAATAAGAGAGAAATGATTATTTACTTTCAGCACTGATAAGTGCCATGCTCAGGCATTAGGCTCCACCGCTTACCATAGCATTAATCATAGCACTCCAGGTCAAGGGACCAATACAGAGTTCATGATGGGTAATTCTGACCATTCAGAGACATCCTCAGCACAGTTTGTTGGGTTTTGAATAAACCATGAATGATAATACATCTCAATGGATTGGGTTTGCATTTGAAATCATGATTAATGTAAAAGGTCCACAATAAGGCTACATAAATCAAACAGGTTTAACCATGGGCTGTCCTGACACTAAGCTGATTGGTTGTAGACAAATGGCAATAGAATTATGTCCGTTTATGTTAGGAATTTACTTCCAAGATATGTTCATATCGAAAGTCCTGAATTATTTGTATTTGCAGGTTTTTCTCTGTAGATCTTTTTTTTTTTTCTTACTACAAACCAAGTTGACAATATGCCAATTGCTTCGACCTGTCCCAGGGGAATCTCATGCACTTTGCCATTTAAGAGGCTTACTAATGGTGTCCCTGGGGTCCACTATATATCAAGTGTACAACTACAACTCTCCCCTTAGGGCCTGTCCCTAATCTCCCCCTAGTTCGTCTTGTCCAAAGGAATCTCCAATAAACTGCTGATGTAGCTTACATCAAGTAGCTCATCCATCCAGTGGGAGTGTCTGGGACTATTCCAATCTTGAATCTGGAGCTCTTTCATCCTAAGAAATCAAAATAAAATTAGTCAGGACTGGTGCCAGCCTGGTTCTTACAGGTCACTGGATGTACCACACGTATACCCCAATCGTGGATATTCAGAAAGAAAGCCTACAGTGGGACTACAGTGTTTCTACTCCCATCGTTGAGTTTGAGTTGGAAAACATTAGACTTCGCTTTAAAAAATAACCATTGAATCTACAGGGATCCTCATAAAACTGAACAGTGGACCACCATAATTGAAAAGAGTTGCACCAGTGTAGTTTGGTACACACATGTCTTAGCAATATCTGTAAAAATAATGAAGGCTCTCCGGCAACTTTTGGGCGAGGACTGCACCGTTATTTCATTTTTGCAGTATATATGAAATCACTGTAGCTAGTTCTGACAGACACGATGTAGTGATGGAACCTAACTCTTTTTAGTGGACAAGGATGAGAGGATATTGTGGCAATGTGTCAAGCCTGTAATTCTATATCCAATCCATCAAAACCTTCGGTATCAGTCTAAGACGTCACTTCGTGATATAGAGGAGACATGATTGGTCAACCTGAAATAAGATATGGATAGTCTATCAATCATACATAGAAGAAGATGTAAGCATGAACCCTTTTTTATATAGTTATAATTGCACTGTAGAGAATAACTGTTGAATACCAGGGATCCTTGTAAAACTCAACAGGGGACCACTGTTTTTGGAAAGCACTGAGCCAGTGTAGTCTTTACAAGAAGCCCCAGGTGGAAGCACAGTAGTACACAATTATGTGAAAACAATGATGGATCTCTGGCATTTTTGGGATGAGGAATGCGCTGTTATTTCGGCGACATTATTTCTATTGTGTGCCAATAGTCTGTTTCATTTCTCATCGGCTAAAAATCAGGATCACAGGTGAAATACAACTTGATGAGGCTCCATTGTAGATGCATAGAAACCAATTTTCACAGCAACAGCCAGCCCAACGAAATAAATTTCCTCTTTGGGAGAAACCACTAAAAGTTGATTTCATATGGCGGGACTTTGTATTTAAGGGAATTACAGTCCTCATGTCAGTCTTGGCACATGAGGAGAAAGAAGTCTTTCTGTTTAACTTGGCTAAGCTCTGATCAATTACAATGGATAGAATTGATTCAAATGCTCTTCATTTCATTTCATTTCATCTGCTGGATTTTATGTTTATTATTCATTAGACTGTTTATGCAAAAAAAAAAATGAATATCCCATGTCCAACAGCGGAAATTGATCAATAATGTTGATAATCTAGTATTTACCTAATACTTATGTAACTTACACTGTAAAATATGCCGTCAAAATAATGGTGCTTTCCTCGTCCCAAAGTTGCCGGAAATCTGTCATTATTTCACAGAGATTCCTTGTACATCTCTGTACCACTGTACTGCCACGTGGGGCGTCTTGTGAAAACTACACCGATGAAATGTTTTTCTATCAAGGTACTAACATTGAAGTCTCAGTTGATATTTTTTGTAAGTCAGGTGAGCCCTGATAATTCAGTGATATTTTTTTCTATACATAATATATACTGTATCAATATTGTTGGACTAGGACATATTCATAAAGCACCAGTTCTACATCTGTCAGTTTGCAAAATTTTGCTAATCGCAGTAGCAAGACTTTGCCAGACCGATGACAGTGTAAGCTACCCAGGAACGACGACCACTTTGTTTACATTTTCGTGGTTGTTGAGAGTTAAAATTTCAGGTTCAGGATATAGATGTTATTGAAATTCAGTATGCAGGAACATGCTTCATAAAACCCTTGGCCGCCAGTAGCGCTGCTACCCACTGTCACACTCTCCGCATGTTTAACTCCTTAAGGGCAGCTAATACCGGACTGCATCATGCCCTTATGTCATGGCCGATACGATGGTTACTATAGATTAGTACTAGAACAGCCGTATTCCATGGGAGGCATGGAATACAATATGCTTGTATTCAATGAGGTCTGCCATCTTGGATTTTGAATGGAGCTGAGCTGTTTTCTTTACCTAAAAGCAAATTAACCTCAGTGAAGCCTCGGTGAGGTCTGTCCACATTCAACTCCGCCTATAAGCCACGGGCGGTGAATACGATACAAAAATATTCCATGGTCGTATACATTTGTTTATATCTTTTTGCCTTGCTAGAACTCTATTTTTGTATCATTCAAACCCTCTTGGAGTTTATTCACCCTGTAGGGTGGACATACCATATTCCACATGATTACCTAAGGGTGCACAAAATATTTGAAATGCATTTTCTCTCCTTTAATTTTGATTATGGTCTAAAAGTTGAAGAAATTTATGTTTTATCCAATATATAATTTGGATTGGAATATAATTATAAGGGTATGTGAACTTTTCCAGCAAATATGGTAATGCATGAATTTAGACTCGGCGTAAGGGCCGTGTTGATGTATCAATCTGACGTCAGATACATTATTGTATCATTCAGCAGGGTTGTGGATGGTGTTTTATCAACCCACCTACTGTTTACCCTGCACATAGGCACACAATAGATATTCACATATTCCACGGTACGACAGCCTCATGGAATCATCCAGGGCTAATATGGAAATGAGGACCTACAAGGAACCCATATAGAAGGTTTATATCATACTATTTCATATAAGTATGTTGACTCTGTTAAAAGAACCGTATCCTAACGAGTGGTTAAAAAGAATAACCGTCAATTCTAAACTGAGCAAAATTTACCCAAGGGCTCCAGACCTATGCCTGAATTCTAGACGATGCTTACATTATTTCATATGCAGGTATTTATTATTAACTTTTGTTCTGCACACTTAAAGGCCTTCATATCATACTTTAAGATGGCGGCTCAATCCCCGAGGTTGATTCTGTCTTAGCTTGAACTGGACTATTTTCATCAATCCATTCAAAAGTCCACTCTAAACTAACTGGAATTTTCAATTCATTGAAATTGAAAGGTCAAGTTCAAGGTAAGACAGAGGTCATGAGAGTCTTTGTGGAGAACATTCAGGATTCCACCAGACATTAAGACATCATCTGCCCAGAACCCGAAGCCAAGCCTCATATTGCACAATGACAGCAGCCCGGCTAGTCATTTATCTAGGGTGTTGCTCCATTTGTAAAAAGAGCTGTGAGTATGTGCCCTCTTTTATAAACAAGTCGTGCACTGCTTCACCATTCAACTTGTACTCACCACATTAGTCTGAAAAGTCACCTGCCTTGTTTAAAATAGAGAAAGCTGCACTATCAGGTACCTACTCATGTCACACGCTCTATAGTTTAGTATACTGACTGACTTCTCCCAATTAGGTACCTATACTCAAATCCCCCTTTTTTAGCACTGTACTTGAATGGTCACTTATGAGCAACAAAAGGGACAAGTTATAGTGCATGAAAAGAAAAGACTGGAAACAAGGACATTTTTAGCCAGCTATTCCTTTTACTATAGGAGCAACACCCTCCTCAAAGCCTAAGTGGCCTACAACCGATTCGATTTTGAGTGGCCGTACAGTTTGTACGGGGCTTCCACTACAATTTGGTGAGGGCTCACTCATAGCCTTCACGAAATGTCCTCCTAAAGGAAACAATATTTCTATCTGTGGCACTTCAGGCACCCGACCTCCGCCCGTCGTGTGTCAGTGGTGCATTAATTTTGTATGACACATTTATTCATGGATAGAAAGCCTTCCTTCGAGGTGTCTCTCTTAAGGAAAGTATTTTCCCATCATGTTTAATTCAGGGTAATCACTGACTAAGCCCATGAGATCAGTTTGGGTTACATGACTGGGAATTCATGTGGAATTATACATAAGGGTTTAAGGGTAAAAATACATGAGGAGGGGAAGCTCTTCTTGGTAGCACTTGGAAAGAGGCTAAAGGAAATGTGAGTAGGCCTATGTTTTGTAATGTAACTACAACATTGTTTTTACCCCATTCTAGTCGGAAATGCCTGTTCAAGCAAGCCTGTTCAAATCATAAACCTCTGTCTCATTCAGTAAACGTAGCCTTTTATCCACATAAAGGAAAATAAGTATACCACTAAACAAAAATCTAATTCTTCTTCAGAAACCAAATAGATGATGAGAGCATAGCAAGCAGACAGTTCTCTAATGTTGTAACATCATATTGAGACTAGAATAAATAAAAAAAACATAATGCAATAAACTTAGGTTTTTTTTGTCTTCTTTTTTTTTGGAAATACCTGTAATTATTACCAAGATGTGTTCTGTTGCTCTGGTAGGTCTATTCAACATCTCGTTTTCTATTTGGCAAGACCCTCCAGGACCCACTGAATAATATCATCTGTTTTAAGATCAGGGTGCCTTTGTTTAATCTGCTGCCTTTCATTCTACTTTCAGGACGAGAAGAACCAGGTGTTAACCACATTTGGATGGCTCGAAGTGGTGAGTATTATCTATTATTTCATGTTAAGAACGACATTTCCCATAGCTGTATTGTAAAGCATAGGCACAGCTTTTCCCCCTCAGGACATGAAGAAACTAGATCTGATTCTTCACAGCCACATTCTGCACTATGACGTCATCTGCCTTAAATCCCTTACGGAAAAGTAATTTTTTGCAGTAATAACACATGAAACAGATACAGAGATCCACGCAAATTGAATATTTCTTCACGGGTTATCCTTCGAAGGAGGATTCCACTCGGCTTCACCTCATGGACCCTGGGCTAATGAACAAGTAACCAATGGATAACTCATGACGAGTGTGTGTTAGTGAAGGATAATGACATGAGGCTGTAGGCCGAGTGTTATTAGCCTTTGCTAACACACACGAGTCATGAGTTATCCATTGACTACTTATTTTATATCACGACACCAATAAATAATCAATATAATACCAATAAATTCAAGTTGAATGTGTCTCGCTATTATGTTTGTGTATAAAATACACGTCCTCGCCCGGCAGCGGAAAGCGACAGCGCACACGGCGAAAAAAGATGCGCCCGGACCGGGGCTCGATCCATGTACCTCTGACGGCTGAGCGCAAAGCGCTAACCACTAGACCACCGCGTTTCCCATTTCGGCGCCCGACAGCCGTTGGTTAGGTACTGTGCGTGACTGGCCTGGTTATGGGTCAAGGTGCTGGATGCGTTCACACTACACTATCGCTGGTTGGCTTTATACCATAGAGACACGGTTCTAACCAAGATTCTCTCGTCAGTCCCTGTGGTGCAGTGCATAGGGAGTTGGATTTGGGATGTGAGACTGCTGGTTCGATCCCTACCCTGGCAATGAAAATTATCGTAGGTTTTAACATGTAACATATGACATGGAAGGACATGAGAGGCATGTGGGTTATCCATGGATAACCACACGGGGTGCGGGTTATCCATGGATAACTGCACGCCTTACAAAATTGATGTTACAGCCTATAGGGTGTGCAATATCAACAGATATGTGGTTGGGAATATCCACCAAAAAGCACTGAGTAACCAAGAAATCGTGGTATAACACGTGATGAAACACTCAGTTCCTGTGATCCTGTGTCTATATATGCCATTTCTCCCTCTAAACAGTTGCTAAAATGGACAATTAGATACTGTTTGTTAGTGATACATCATCAGTGATTCCAGCCTTTTGGGCGATAACAACCTTGGAGCAGTTCTCGAAATCTGATTCATTTTAAAGCCTCTGTATAGATGGATGTTGGGAAAGTCGTAGCTGTAAGGATCTTAATATACACAGACACAGAGGTCATCTACTTATTCCATAGGCTAAATAGAGGCAGACATGGAATCTTAATTTTAAGTAGCCTACATAATGAAGAGAAAACGATTTCTGATATCAACAGGGAAACAAAGCTAACGACAGCGAGAGAAGTTAGATTTAAACGGACATATATCTTATTATTCGTGTCTAACCCTATTCATCGATTTTGGAGGACTTTTTAAATGCTAAATCACGGATTGTGCCTTTTAACTGAAGTGGACCTTTCCACTTTCCACGTCTTAAACTCAAATCTAGCTATAAATGTGAGGAATGAAGAGAGAATGGAATGTAAATGTGTTACATACAGGCCAGAGTTCCTTTTATAAACTCCAATACCACATGTGACACACCAATACGTGTATATACTGCTGCCAGTGCTGTCTGGCTGGTCCTTCACACCTTGTTACATCAGTGTACATCCTATATAAACCTCCCCCCTTTCATCCTACCCACCCTTAACTCCCACTCCCTCCCACTTGTACAGTCCTGATGCTATGATGATACAGCCTAACATTGTACCATCTGCAATGTTGATGGGTGATCATTTCTCACCAACAAGGGGTGGGGGTGATGAGTTTGGAGGGTGGGGGGAGGTAAACCTGAGTGTACTGGAGTCTCTATGAGCTGCAGGAATTATACTTCAGGATGTAAAATATCACACTATGACATTATACTAAACTCCTTCCACATTTTCAATCTCCCTTCATCATTCACCCCCCCCCCTCCTCTTCCCCAAGACCACTGAGTGGTTTCACCAATACTATAATGCGAGTGCCTGGAGTCTTGAACTTCTCTGATTTTTCTGACTTATCATGTGTGAACATGATTGTTAGAACTGAAGCTATTTTCTCTGCTTTATGGTCCACTGAAGATAATATTATTACTCGCTGCCATACCAATTGTCAACATAGGAGGCTGTAATGTGGGCCCAGATGGCAGAACGGCCAGACCGAAATCTGGTATTTAATTTAAGACCCAATAAAACCTTATAAAAAAAAAAATCTGTTTGATCCCTTGACAAGGGGGACAAAATCTTTTCAACCTCACCAAATGGCAAAACCTGCTTTCAGTGAAAAAGCCTGTGAATTACTATAGGTTGAAAAAGCATGTCTGTGCACGATTTCCAGAGCCCAAACCCAACCACCCTTTTGATATAAAATGATCGCTCCCTTAGTGTATGGGTCAGGTTGCCAGAAAGCAGTAGATTTTGTGTTTTTGGGTTATTTTGGACTCTTATGGCTCTAAAGAAAGAAGTTGCAAATCAATCTTGTCTTACATAGACTCATTTGGTAGAGGTCACTTAGAGCTATCAGAAAAATGTAAATTTGTGGTCATCCATTAAAAACGCTCAGACTTATAGCTTGCTGAGGTGGAAAAAAACAGTCAAACTTGTTCTTTTTCTACTTTTTGTATTGTTTACAAGTGTCCTGTATTGAATAAAGAACATCTGGAGTAACCCAAAGTTATTTTTTGTATAGTATATGATCATAGGTATCATTTCCATGAGGTTTGCACATGTTACTGAGTGAGAATTTTTCATTGCGTGTCTTTGAAAATGGAAATCTGTAATTTGTAACGTCCGGTACCAAAATCTAAATCAGTTATAAAACATGAAAAAAAATGAGGCTTCCTAATTTTTCTTATTACCCATATGAAGGGCTTTAGCAAAAGGATTGTGTGTCCAGCAGTTTTTGTCTCCATGTGAGAGCAGCTTATATTAAATGTGAAATAATTCTGATAAAAGTACCAGATGTTACATAACGTCCGGTACTTTTATCATCATGTAAGAGGCAGTCTACTGTGCATGCAATACTCAAATGTTGATCCATTTTGAAATTGAAGTCAACAATAGACATATTGGCCTTGTTATTTCATATGTTTGTTATGCATAATGGGACATTCCTATATTCTGAGAAGAACTGCAATTACCTCCATATTTCATCATTTTGGTACTGGACGTTACATGACACAAAACAAGCAATAAAAATGGAACCGGATGCCCTAAGTCAGTATTTTTTGGTTTTTCTGAGCTGAGTGGATGTCCCTTCACAATTGTGTTAAGGTTATATAAAGTAATTAGAAAACTAATTTTAAAGGCCCTTCAAGGGCAGAATCTTACACTTTCTGAAGACCTTACCCATATAACTCAGTTTTTGGTATCACTGACTCTTATGATTAGGTACAGCATCTTTCGGAGTGATCATTCTCAACGAAGTAGCAGGGGTTTGGTGACAGAGGGAAAGGACAAAATCCTTTAACGAGAGGACAATTTCTGTACCCCTAGAGTGCTACAGCCATACAATAAGCACATTCATGTGAGTGCAGCTCCTTAGGACAGGGGCAAAATGAAAATTGCTTTTTGAGAGAGGGGGGGGGGCAATTTAATTTCATTTTTCTCTTCATAACACCCTTAAATCACTGTAAACCGCCACAGAGCATGCCCCAACTATCCCCCCAACTTGATACTTCCGGAAATTTGGCTGCATGCACATAATGAGTCTCAGCTTCCGGTCATGAAATTTGATGCTCACATTCGCTAGGGGTACATGAGGGGGAGGTAGGCTATGGTAAGTACTTCACAAAGTAGGGGGTAGCGTGGGGGTTTGTGTTAGAATGTGATTGTTTAGAGAAGATCGGGGGGTGAATGAAAGAGGGGATGTATGACTGTAGTATAGAAGTGAAAGTTAGGAACGGTGTAGGTTAACACCTTAGGTGCAACAAGGTAATTGACCGATGGGTCTGACTTATTTTCATTTCACCATCAGTGAAGACTCCTGCTCCTAACTATTCCCCCCTCCTCCCTTCCACCCCTTAAAGGCGTCCATTTACCAGAGCCAGACAATGAATCCCCACAATTTGGTACCAATATGATGTGCTGTCCACCAACACAAGCACCTAGCCCCACTGGCATAAGCACTTCATGATCTTTGTTTGGGTTATGCCTTCACATGACCTATTCCCTTCCAGTGGATACCATACTTGGTCCACCCCACCCTCTCTGTCTCCCAGTTGCTCCTTGACTCATGATCTATCCTGGTATGCGGAGGAGGGGCTTGGAGAGGGGTTGTATTAGCTTTGTTAGTGCTGGTGGTGTTGTCCATCGTGGCATGACAACATGTATTGTTACATACCATCCAAAGCCAGAGTTCTTAACTGTCATGACTTTGTTGGTTTTCCCCATTTTCTATACTTAACCCTTCAATGGCCACTAATTAAGGAGTACATCATGTTTGCATGAAGTACTAAAAAGCAGACTAACCAGCTCTTGATTAGGTCATGGTGTGAGATTACCTCCTTCACTGATTACGCTTGAAAAAGGAATTGGGCGTTCCTATTCGGAACAACAGCTACAAATGCAGTGAAACCAGATATTCAATTATAAGCCTAATATGAATTTGCAGGGAAAAGTCCCTGATGATGTAAACAATATAACTCAATAAGCACTATCCACAAGGATAGTACAGGTTCCCTAGGATGTGTTACTGAAAGCAATATCTATGGGAAGAGTGTAACAGGCAACCCCCCTCTACCCCCCCCCCCTTAAAAGAAGGCTGTTTGGTGTGTTCAGTGTTGATTCCTATAGATGATTAGGTGGTTTATGGAACTGTGGTACGCCTTTATCAGGTTGATATCAGAATGCAAGAAGGGACCAACTGAACTAAAACATTCTGCTGAATCCAAAAATTCAGAAATCACCCAAAAATGAGGTTTGATGAAGATGTTTTGAAAATGTACAAAAATAATATTGGAAAATATTGGAACTCTTTATAGATACAACACATAAACCAAAGTTCATACCCAATCTACATATCCAAATCTCTCAATCTGGCAAGGAATGTGCCTGTGCATCGCTCTATCCAACATACTATCTATCCCTTAGTCTGCCTATCACTCATACTGCCTATCTCTTGAATTCAAAGCACCTTGAGTTAATTAAGGCTATCCCAAAAGGCATAAAGGCTAAAGCTGACTCCTCACCTCTCTGTGCCTACTTCCCTTAGTCTACCTATCCTCAATCTGCCAATCATTCAGTTTACCTATCCCTCATGGTGACCATCCCTCAGACACCAATGTCTACTTTATATTATTCATCTTAGCCCTAATGGTTAACAGTGCATTCCTTATTGTGTCTACTATTTTAAATCTACAGGTCTACCTTAATAATGCCTGTCATAAAGCCTGCCTATCTCTCATGGCGCCTATCCCCTAGCCTGCATATCACTCATACTTAATTTACATATTCCGCAGCCTCTTGAATCAACATGCTGTATAGGGGCATGGTTTACATACTAGTCGAATGTCTTGTAGGCTGACCGGCGTTGCGAGTGGTGGTTGGCTCAAGTAGGTGATGGTTACGCTTATCATGAGGTGGCAGAACCTCTCTCCTAGCTTCCATACTACACCACTCTGTGTCACAAGCCTGCTGGCGACCTATAAAGGTGCGGGCTGGGCCGTTGGGGTGGTTAATTTGATTACGAGTGTCTGATAAACTCAGACCTCCCTCTGTTACCTGTTAAACTTACTCTTGGTAGCCTATACGTCTAAACCCACCTTCCGGAAACACCTTAGCTTTGCCTGTGACAGGAAACTGAATAAACCTGACTATTTGTTGCCTCTGAATCATAATTACTGTGTTTGTCTTGATTTCTAGTCAAAACCTTCGGGAATACAAACTATTACAATGCTTATCTGTATATGCCTCACCATGCTTACCATTATGCTAGCTTTCTATCCAATTTGCTTCAAATCTCTCTTGATGTCCATTCCTCTCTTCCTATCCCCCATGCTGCATATCACTCATGTTATACTGCTTTTTTTTAAGGTTAAAAAATTTCTAGCTAGATTCCTAAATTACTCAATTTTTTCTTTTTGCATATTTTTCTACCCAAACCTATTTCCAACATTTGAAAACGTTAAAGAAATTTTGTTCTTGTCATTTGGGATATATCCCACTTAGACGAAAAAACATTTTTCATGTAAAACAAACGTTCATTTCAGCATTGTAAGTTTGTTTTAAACATAGATAAAACATCTACTCAAAAAAATGTTTTATAAACCTCTACTTGGTTAGGTAGACTTAGGGATCCACTTGGCTAAAAAACATTTTTTAATGTTAAAATAACATTTTTATTTGCTTCCTAAGTTTGCCAAATGCTTTTTCAACCTTGAAATAACATCAAAACATATATTAAAAAAAACTACATTTTTTCACATATTATAAAAAGGTTTTGTTTTATTTCAGGTTAAAAAAATGTTTTTTGACGTAAAATAAACGTAACATAAAAATGTTTACACAAAACACAACTATTGAAAACTAGTTTAAAAACATATTTTTAATGTTTTTTCAACTTTCTTTTACCAACACTTTTGCCAAAGCCGAAAGAAAACGTTTGCAATGTTGAAAAAATCAGTTTTTGCCAAGTGGAATATATACCATGAAGGATAGGCAACCTGAAGGATAGATAAACTGAAGGATATGTAGTATGGATGATAGGTAGATGTAAGGTTGAGGTAGTCTGTTGGATTGATACCTTAGAGGATAGGTTGATTTAGATTTGGTCATCAGGGAAACTATAAAGTGAGCATGAGGGATAGGACCTGTATTCAAAAGGATGGGAAACAAGGGGGATAGGTAGCATGTGTAATGAACAGTTTAAGAGATAGGCTCGGAGAGTACCTTGTAAGGTGAGTATTATGTAAAGGAAACATGGATGCTAGGTAATATGACAAAAGTTAAACATGAGGGATGTGCAGAGTTGGGGGATAGTCACCATGACGGATTTATAAGTAAAATGAATAATAGGCAGATTGAGGATAGGTAGATTAATGGAATGTACAGAGAAGGTTAGGTACAAAGGTAAGAGATAGGAAGACATCAGGATATGTAGATTGAGGTTCTGACTTTGATTAGCATGTTGCATTTATAAAAAGTCCCAATAATTTTCAATATTACTTTTGTACATTTTTTAAATATTCTCATCATCAAACCTCATTTTTAGGTACTTTCAGTCAATTTCTGAGAATCAAGATTACAAATTTTGGATTTGGCATAGGTGGTACCTTGTTTGCATTTAATATCAGTCTGATAAAGATTCCTTGCATCTCCATATACCCCGTTATCTTACATAGGTCTCAATACTGAACATAAAAGGGAGCCTACTTTTAAGGGGGAGGGTGGTCTGTACTATAGGACTCAATGAAGTTACACATCCTAGAGAACCTATACTATCCTTGCCATCCGATCGGTCTGGGCATCAACACACTAGTGACAGAATCACCGGTGACTGAGACCCACAAATCTGATTTGGGGGGCACATGATAAAAATGAAAAATGATTTCAAAATAGACTGCAGGCATCCTTTGGTAAAATACTTTTAGAATTTCTTTCAGAGACTCCTCATAATACACTGCACTGATTTCTTTTGGTTTTATAGTAAAAGATCACAAAACAACGATTCAATGTGAAGTTTGTAGTTAAAGTTGTGGATCCACTGCTGCGCAACCAGAAATCAAGATATTTGCAAATGTTCTCAATTTGCAAGGAATTTGCAAGCGTGGATCCACCTCTGATGCTTAGTTGATTCAACAGACCACAATTTCAGAGAGTGCAGGGAAGCAGAAGGAATTATCAGTTCATGCTCATGCCGATACTGCCCTCTGGATCTGTCACAACAATTATTCAACCCTTATAAAAGTTGAAGCAGATGTTGGGCAATTCTGTTCATGTCTACTAGAACTAAATACAGTATGTTGTAATTAACCAATTAACGCTCAATAAATATCAGGTTAGACATCGACACTTTTAATTTTAATCAAATCACGAGTGAAGGCTAGCTCATATTTTTAGAGACTGTCGGGAGTGATCCTATATTCCACTTGAATGCCACTAAACTCCTCTAAACAAACTTAGATCCTTGGTTAAAATTCAAGCTTCTGGAAGGCACAGATACCTCATCTCAGAGTCGTAAATCCTCTAGTCTGTACTCTGCCCCCTCAACCTTGCAGCGGTAACGTCAAATACAAATGCAGCACTATAGTGCAAAAATGGTGTTTAGATCCTAAACACAATTCTAAACATATTCTTGTTTTTGTAATCACTTTAATTTTCCTACACATGTTTAGCCAAACAATGTGCTTAGCCCAAGTGTTTAGAAATCTAGGTGTTTTGGTTTAAACTTTGTGTTTAGATATCTATGAATTTTTGTGTTTAGATGTTTATGAATTTTTGTGTTTAGATGTCTAAATGCTTTGACGGAGAGTTAGGGTGTGCAGACATGTATACATTAAAAAAAAAGATGTCTTTTGTTTGTTTTCTCATTTACTGGGGGGAGGGGGTATTTTCATTTCAAAGACTCCAAAGATGTCAGCCACACCTATTTACGTGTACATGTATGTACACACTGCATCAGAATGAGAGACTTGAGAAAGTACAACAGCTTGGCAGGAAGGAAATTGCTTTGTCTATTCCAGAATAACATGAAATAGGTGTCAGTCATGGAGCTTATTGATTATTTCATGCTAATGATGGTGGTGTAAGGTGAATCTAGTCAACTTTCTATTGCCCTTTCTATTCTCATGACATTCAATGAATAGAAACTATAATAGACATGGGGTTTGGGTACATTTGTCACAAAAATTGATTATAATTGTGTAAAGAGAGTCCATTCAAAGGTAGTGCTGCTACCTGGTGTGGATTCAACATCCAAGTGTCTAAACATAATGATGTTTAAATCTTAACACCTATTATTCAACTGTTTAAACTCTAAACATGTTCAGCAAATATGTTTATGTAGTTAGAATAAAACAGTTCAATTCCTAAATGTGTAGTTGATGAGACACCTAACTGACCTATATGTTTAGTTTTTAAACGTGTTTAGACCTAAACATGTTTAAAATCTAAACACCATTTTTGCAGTGTACTAGTTCACAGTGCAGAAGATACTATAGTGTAACTGGCAGCTACCACATCCAACTTAAATGGCCATATGCAATCAAGTGTGGAAACATTTCCTCATTCTATGCCTTTAATAAACTATTCTACTTCATAATAATATTAAGAATCATAGCTAGGGCATGGATAGTTATTGAGAAAAGGCCTGGGGTCACTACAATACTTAGATTTCATAAAAATTCAGTAAAAACTGAAAGTTTGGTAATAGGGTAACTCCTTATGAAAAAACCAAAGTACCTGTCATTGTAAACAAACCGAGGTACCCTATTACTGAGAAATCTAAAACCTCTCTCTACAACTGCTATAGACAATGTCAGACTAGAGATACTGTGTAATCTCCACTTTTAGCTCTCTATGCTACATTATAGGATCTGCCCAGTTGGATGGGGTAACTGTCAGTTACCCTAGAACCCTCTGCACTGTGTAGTTGTTTTTTTGTTGTTGATAATTTTAAGACTTTTGAGACTTTTGTCCCCCCCAGCATTGAATCCGCCAAGTCGTATGGAACCTCAAAGAGTATTTATGCCAACATCTATAAATATACGGAGATAAACTATAATACAAAATGGCTACACTCATTACTAGACTCAGCACTTAGAACCAGATAACGATGCACACTGTCAAGTGGATACTAAACAACTATACGTAAGTGTTTGTACCCAGAGGAAGTGATTGACCACACCATTGAGATTTTATGATGACTCTGTTTCTTTGTCCTTCAAGAAGCCACTCTATAGAGATGTGTTTTTGAGTCGTTGATTAATGTAGTTATAGTATGGTAAAGATTGGGCGCGGCTTACGCTAATGGGATTCTGGCTATTGAAGGTGTGATTTTTATCTTTCTGTCTTTTTCTTCTTCTTCAATTTGGTATGATTGAAGATAGGCCTGCCATAGCATCTATACGTCTCAACCAATTTAATACTAATTTAATGCGAGTACAGCATGCCTATGATCCTGAAGTTGATTTGAGCCAGATTCTGTGCGGCATAGCAAATGGCTATCTTTGCATTTAAGCCTGCCATTATCGTCGAGGTACTACAGTACATCTAAGATAGGACCTAAAAATTCAAGATCACGAAAGTTATAAGTAAATAAAATATTGAACTGTGGATTGGACTGAGCAAGATGCTGTCATGGGGAATTAAGACAGATTCATTCTTGGACTGTCAAAATAGATTCAGTTGAAAAGGGAATATAGATGTAAACTGCACCTAAATGAATTCTTGGAATGTCCCATACATATATATGTTTGTGAGCCATCATATCTTGCTGCCAAAGGCTACCTTGAATCATAAATAGACATGTCATCTTCTCCCCTGCGTACTCTTATAAATAATTTCAATCTATTTCTATCTTCCAGCACTGGCATGACGAATTCATGGTGTGGAACGCAAGTGACTTTGGCGGTCTTACCCGGATCATTGTACCCCCCAGCATGATATGGCTACCGGACTTTGGTCTAGAAAACAGGTAAAGATATCTTTTAATAAACTAATATCAACCATTGAGGACAGCATAAAGCCTTAATGTTCATCTATCTCCCCTTGATTTTGATACACGATTGCATACGTCTATACCTAGCATTTGCAAGCATTATAAATACATTACCTCACGTGCATGGGTGCACCTTACATTTCAGTTCATGCCAGGAGGCCATTTCTTAACACAGTACGACTACTCACCTTTAAGTCGCAATGGGAACACTTAATATAGTGACATTACAGCCCAATAGTATAGGACTCAGTATGGAGGCCTAGTGGAGCCGCCATTTTGAATTTCGCTGGTTGAGGTAAAGTCCACTGATAAGACATACCATGATAGATACCTTGTCCCTGGTTAACAGCCACTTCCAACGATATGCTGGTCCCATCTTATCAGTTCTTATCAGTGTGTGTGGCCAGAACCAGCTCCAGACCAGCTAGTGGCCAATTGGTCATGAAGTGGCTGCAGCACTAGGACTGCCCTACCAAATTCGATGTAATAACTGCATAAGTGCTTATCGTACAAATCAGTCATAGGGCACTACCTATGATTATTGGCACTAAGTGTTAGGGTTTCAGGTCGTAGTGGTTGTGTGCAGTCGTAGTGTCTTAAGAAATGGCCTCCAAGAGGACATTTCTCAAGATGTTATGACTAGACACAACTAGTACGACTTGAACGCTTCAATATCAGAGTGGGTGATCGTAGGTAATGCACTATGAATACTCTGTACGAGCAACACTTGAGGCAGTAAATTATTAGCGACCACTACACGCAGGGCTGTAATGGCACTTAACTGAGGGATCTCACTACGACTTAAAGGGGGTCTAGTCGTACCACCTTGAGAAATGCCTTCCAGACCTACAGGCTGATAAGGAGTTAGATTTGGCTTATTTAAGTGTTTTTCAATATGGTATGAAATCCTTAAATAGCTACTGTCTATCCTTGCATGAAACTTGCACCTTATATGCACGGATATCGTGGAAATAACGTATATACCAACTCACACAGGACAACCGGTCGCATCCTAAATTAGGGGTACCATGAAATCAAGCACTTTGCTGTCCTTAAATGATTAACATATGCACTGAGGATACAGAATTCTTAACACATGTGACTTTCATATTATGATCATGTCTCTTAGAGTATTGCATTGTACCTCTCTGTTTTTATGCATAAGCTGGTGAGAGTTAAATTTCCTTTTCTTTCTATCAAATGCTGATGATAAAATAGGAAAGGGGGATGATTTAGGGGAAGACAATGCACTATTACTTCTCATCCTGAACTGACACATATGAATGACCATTGAAATTAGCTGTCCAGATGGCAGTTGACAGAAAATCAATGTTGAGAGTTTACAGTTTAGTAGATCATTGATAACATTAAGTCATCAGCACTTGCTGTCAAACGGAAGTACAGCAAAAACACTTCCCTCATGTTGACAAGCAAGCAGATGTTACGCTGAGGACGCTCCAATAAAGGAAGAGCTGTGTTTCATGATCTAATGCTGCACCTGGTGGACCAAAAAGGACTACTTTGATATTGATTTTGGCCTTGGCTAATATTGGCTAATGGTAATTTCATTGCCAGGGGGACCAAAAAGCATCCTTAGATATTGATTTTGGAATTGGGTAATATTAGCCATTGTTAACTGTGTTGCCTGTCAGTCTGGGCCGTCTTTAGAGGTGCTATTCTTTTTGTTATAGATCTAGGGTCCCAACTTAGCACATACTAATGTAGCTCTAACAGGAGGGCATTTCTTACCATTGCTGATTAAATTAGAGGGAAATACCCTCCTGCTCTATTGTCATTACATCAACTAGACCTAGTGTTCTAATTCTAATCCAGAGACATGAACGTAGGGTTTGTCAAATCACAATTTGGTATTTCAGAATGAAACTTGTATGTTAAATGCAATCTTCTTCTTTTCAGTTCAGGGTAGATGTGATTTAGAGCAAGCATGCTAATACAGAATGGTTATCTAATTTGCCTGTACATAGCATTTATACCTAGCAATTTCTTGCTGAATGATAAAGCCTTCCCCATGCATTGACATACATGATGTACATCTGGAATTGACTGACACTATGTGGTACTGATTCCAACATATTTGCAGCCAGTGTGACTTCAAGCATTCTGGCTGAATTGACCTGAGCATACCTGAATAGGCACCTAAAACCTACACCACGCATACTCAAACTCACCCTGCTTAACTGTACACTCTACCCAACCCTATCTGCCATCCTCTGTATAGAGTCTTGTCACTCTAAGGGGGTGGTCATAAAAAAAACTCAACATGTGTGGGGTGTTAGTGGGTTTAAGGGTGGGGGGGGCAAAATCGTCTGACCCCTCTTGAGGTTGCAAGCAAAAAGAATCTGTCCTCATTTTGGCAAAAAAAAAGCCAGTGTGCTACTATATTGACCAAAGCGACAAGAAGGGCACAAATATTTTTTGAAATAATGATCTTCATAAACTTCGCTAACTTGATTGGTTTGGCATCAGTTAAATGTGACAGAAGAAGGGCATGAGTGAC
This sequence comes from Acholoe squamosa, assembly GCA_949317995.1. Classification (NCBI taxonomy): domain Eukaryota; kingdom Metazoa; phylum Annelida; class Polychaeta; order Phyllodocida; family Polynoidae; genus Acholoe; species Acholoe squamosa. Next base: position 109,761,651 of record OX439036.1, on the reverse strand, counting down.
CAGGTAGACGTAATTCAATTGTAGTCAATGTTTGGTTTAACTGAGTTGCAGCCATTTTACAGCCTTGCTTATGTAGTATTTCCCAGGTTTCGCTGGCCAGTACCTCTCCAGCTAAGTAGATATGCCTGTTGCTGACAAGCGATGAGTGGCTGGAAGACATAAAGAAGATTGGCCAACGCCATCTCATCCTAGCCAGGCTTCCCTAGCCCACTTAAAAGGGTCTATTTCTCCTCTTTCCTAATCCCTCGGATGTGTGTGGTGCACATATGCGCGGGCACCAACACATTCCTCTGTGAACATGTGTAATGAAGTTCTCGCCATGAATATGACCTTAGCTGTCGAAATGGCGTTAAACATCTATTACTCACTCACTCTCATCCTAGCTGTCTGTGGTGAGGTGGGAATTGCCCCATCGCGTGTTGGAAATCTCTCCCCCTCGTCACCCTAATATGGGTGTGCTAGAGTGGTTTGCCAGGGATAACTGTCACAGAAATGGTTGCCAAACCCTGGCAAAGCAGGAGCTTGGGACTACAAGGGCATCCATTACATGTAGGGAAAACTGAGTGAGCAAGGCAATGTTGTACTTTCGTTGCCATGGTGATTTGCAGAGGGGCAAATAATAAATAGATAAGGGCAAAGTGCAATGAAAGCGGCTCGTTCTTCTCATACCAGTTCAAACACCGGAAAATCTTTCATCAGAACTTTGATCCACTACTCCTACATAAAGTCAGAAAGACCATTGTGCAACAGGAATCAAGGAGGTCGACAGCTTTTAATATGTGCAACATGTTAGGTACACATCAAAATTTGGGCCAATTAACGTAGATATGTAGCTATAGAAGCAAAAAATGAAGCAGAATGATAAATGCGGAAGGTGTGTGCGATAAACATACTAGGTATGGGGAGACATAAGATATAGGGAGCACTGTAGAAAATAACTGTTGAATCTACCAGGGACCCTTGGAAACACTGAACAGTGAACCACCATAATTATAAAACAGGGAGTTAGGGTAGCTTTTACATGAAGCCCCAGATGGCAGTACGATGGTAAAAGGAAAATAATGACATCTCTGTGAAAATAACGATGGAAATCTTTCGACTTTGGGACGAGGCTTCCATGGTTAGTCCTGAGCCAGAAATAGATGCTATAGGTATTGCTTTTGTAAAATCCCTGTAGCACCTTGGCCAAAGTCTACTACAAGGTGGGCCAATATTTGGGAGGCCATCTAGATAAGGCAGGAGCAAGGGCAAGGACAAACAGATTTATCCTCGAGCACTGACTCAGTTTAGTTTCATTGCTGGCTTTCATTGGTAGGTGCCAATCTTCAGCAGGGGGTCGGCTAATTTCCATAGGTGCTCTCCACCATGCAATTCGTTACGACATCCAAACAAACCGGTAAGTGATTATTCAGAAGGGGGACAATGAGCAGTGCCTACCCCTTAATATTATACCTGGAATACATCAGTCCCATTAGAAAATCACACATTCTCAGAACTTTCCCACTTCAGCCGATGGCACAGAAAAGCCACATACTCTTGCTGCAATTCAGAGAGAAAATCCTTCGAAAGAAACAAGAAGGTTTTGACAGTTTTTTTAAGGAGGCGGATAACCAGGTATAATAGGTCCTAAACATCATGCTTTTGTGTCTTTTAATGATAATGATAATGTTTTGATGTAAAAATCAAGCATCTTGTAGTCAAGTGTCTTCATGAAGTTTCAAATGCACTTTTTGGCAGCTATTTTGACGGAAACGGCACAAAAACATGAAGTTTAGGGTTAGCTGTTAGCTTCTTTATAGCTTACGTAGCATGCATCCCTGTCATGCTTGCACTGTGTGTACAAAGAAGCAGCAAGATATGTCGGCTTTCAGTTCAGTTTATGTGGTTTTCGTGCAAATTTTATGTCGGCAATATTTTAAGATCATAAGTGTGCAGAAAGTATCCATCCCTAGCAGCGTGTAAAAGATATGGGTTTCCATTATTTCCTGAATGTACATTATCATCCTTTGACTTCCAAAATTTACAACTTTAATCAAAGACAGGGATAGTTTACAAGTTGTAATCTTTGGAGTGCAGGCATTTTTGCCAGATACTTTTTGTGCCTTAAGCAATCTGCCCAAAAGCAAAGGGTGCCAAAGGATAGCTCAGGATATCATTTGATAAAAAGATAACAAATCACAAAGATCAAGCTCCAGGTCCTTGCAATGACTTTGCAAAGAAATTATAGAATTGTTTATGAGGTGCACCTTAGATATCATGTTTTGAAGTATATTTAAGCATTTATGTCCACAACCATGGGATATTTTTACATCGTATCAGCCATATAATGGCTTCATGGGATACGCCAGTCCCACCTCGGGGAATATGATATGAAAAATCCCATGGAAGTGGACATTTATGTCATGGCCTAGGGGGTTATCTTGCTTTTAGATAAAGAAAAACGGCCCAGATCTGTTCAAAATCCAAGATGGCCACCGATTGAATACGACCACATTGTATTCCAACCCCCCCCTTTGAATATGTCCAGTACTGTTCTATAGTAACGATCGTATCTGCCATGACATAAAGGCAAATCATGGTCTGTGTCATCCAGGTGTTGTGTTTAATCCCACAAACCTTCAGAAAGGCAAAGACTATTGTCATCACCCCTAGGGTAAAGGGCTATTGCCACCACACCAATAGCTACCTAAATTCTACCTGTTTAATAAAGACAACTTTGGGAAATCATTTTCACAAAGATACTAGCATGACAGCACTTTCCTGTGTTGCTGCTTTATTGTAGAGATAGCGGTGCTTCATCATATTCAAAATATGGTGGTTTACTCAACAGTCTACTGGATTGCCTGATATATTAAACACCTTTTCAGATCATGGTGTATATGTGACATGGACTGGAAGAAGGGGTCTTAGAACCCTCTGCACTAAGCCCCCTTTTCGCAGATTGTGTCACATATGGTGATTGGTTTAAGCACCCTGCACCTGATTCCAGAACCTCTCAAGGTGATCTGTACCCTAACATGCGATGCTCAGGTAACTCAGGTCAATACAGGTGAGCAGTGCCAGCAAGGTTGGTCAGTAATTTGGCTTGATTAAAGACTTGACTTTGTTGTGTGCTGACATCTATCACGAACCAATGAAGGACTGAGCCTGGCACTTGCCCACACTATAAAGGGTCATTTGTGTCTGTTTTTTTTCTCTCCAGTGACTCCACTTTGTACATTCACTAAATAGACAGCTTTCTCTCTTCACATTCACTAAATACACAGCTTTCTTTTTTCTAAAGGGATGACCCTGGTGATATGGTTGAAAGATATCAAGATGCAATAAATCCTTCTGAGTGATACAAGTGCTGTATCTATCAGCACATTTTATGTTTGCTATGCATTGGGGAGGCTTGCTGAGAGATGACAAATTACAGAAATAGAGAGACAGTGCCTATGTTGAGAGAAATTTAGGAGAATGGTAAGAAAATTTATTTTTTGCAGATTCATGTGGTTCATGGAATTTTTACAGAATTTGAAGATGTGCTTAGTAAAAACATCCCAGCTTACACTACATTTGAATCCCCCCACACTCCATTCCCAAAACAGTAGTGTCATTGTTAGTGCTCTGGTGTTAATATTCATATGTATAGTTACATATATGTCTAGTGCAGTGATGACTTTTGAAATATTTTTCATGGCTTTCCTAAAATATCATTCTTGGATTCTGTCATTGTTCCTAATTTCAATGCTGCACTTTGCTTTAGCGTCTTGTTCAAGTGTGTCTGATATAGTGCAATATAATGTGTGGGTGTCTGTGTGAAACACAATATATTCACTCAGAGAGCTATCCATATAGCCTCCCGTTAGAATGTAGTCCCCTACATGCCTAGGATTTCCTGTCCCTCCTAGGCTTTTCATATTGAATTTCTCATACTGTTTTCTGGTAATTGTATTGATACTTCAACGACCTGAAACCAAGAACTTGGATTATACTTTCTTTTACAGATTATGTATCTAGTGGGTGCAGGTTGGCAGCATAACATCATCCAAATGCCAAAATATAACACTTTGAAATAACAATTAATTTTCTCTTTTTTTCTCCTTTATACAACACCAGTGCTGAGGCCATATATGACGACCAAGCCGACAAGAAGTTCAGGGCTGGCGTTGACAGTGATGGCTGGATTCAATGGGTTCCTGGTGGAAAGTTTGTGACCTCATGTCAACTGGACATCACCTTATACCCCTTTGACAGCCAGACTTGTGAGATGGACTTTGTAGACTGGACTTATGATGGACGCTACGTGAACCTTATCAACAGCAGTAGCGCCATTGGACTTGATGTCTACAAAAAACATGGTGAATGGGACATTATTAAGACTGAGTCAATGAAAACAGATCAGATCTTTGCATCAGACCCCGGGATTCCCTTCCCGACCGTGAAGTTCATCTTGTATTTGAAACGCAAACCGCGGTTCTACATGATCAATGTGGTAGCTCCGTGTCTGCTCATGTCGATCCTGGCCTTGTTGGTGTTCTACTTACCCCCAGACTCGGGAGAGAAGGTCTCGTTGGGCATCACCGTCCTCCTGTCCTTTTCAGTCTTCCTCCTCCTTATCGCCGAGAACGTGCCAAAAACATCAGATTACGTCCCTCTCATAGGTAAGTGGGATTTTGATTTGATATGATATAGATATGATGAGCACATATTTATCAACCTTTTTCACCGCAGTAATGTCAGAACTCAAAAACAAAACACAAAATGCCATGCATGGAATTTACTAATAGGTTGTCCTAGCTTTCACACTTGGCCATACAGTCACTGACCTAAATCAAATATAGACAATCTATAGTACCACAGTACCATATATGTGTAAGGCATACCTTGTGTATGTGTGGATCAACACGGTAAAAGGTATGCCCGCGAGGGGGTTCGCGGGCGTACCATTTACCGTGTTAATCCACATGTGTAGCAACCTAAACTTAGGTCCAACCAAGGTTCCTAAAAGGTACAACCAAGAGTCAAATTTTCAGTACTACTCGACATTTTGGCATCTTGACATATCAGTAACGGCCATAAAGTAGTAAAAATTAGGGCCTGATGAACGTGGTTACATCATGCTGGATTTCAGTATATAGATATTAATATGGAACATAGACAATCAATACTATCTTCAATGCTTAGAAAATGTAACATGTTAAATAACAGCAATGATAATCATGTTTCATTCCAGAGTTTATGCATATGAATAGCAATTGATGTTGGTTACTCATCAAACACAACAAACCTTCGCCCATGTGTTCCTTATTTCATAGTTTATAAGTTAATTTAAAGTTAAGGTATCTAACATATTCTGTTTTTAACCCTTCAAGGGCCACTAATGCGTTAACCCGTCATGCCCATTGGTCAGCATGATGCACCAAAGAAGTGTTGGCAAGACTGATCAACAGCACTTCATTGGAGCATCATGCCAACCCTCCTCAGTTTGTGTATCGGCCCCAAAGGGTCGACATAATGCAAGAATGCAGCCCTGGTGAGTTACTTACCAGGGCTGCATCCATGCATCATGATGACCAATGGGTATGATGCATTAATGCATCAGGAGCCCTTAGAGGGTTAATACTGCATTATTTCTAATGCAAACTGCACACTCTGTTGAACACAGATTTCTAAGTTTTTTTTCTGTTGCTCTGGCATTCTGTTTGCACTTTCCACATTCTAGTTGGGTGATGGATTAGCTCCCTATCTATTGGGACAACACAAGTCACATTGCTTCCCGCTAAGTTTTCCTTTCTGCTTCTCATTGTCTGGCCAATCCTCCTCATGCTTGCAATGCACATCACATGACACCTATTCAGCCAATCACAGATCGCCTTAGAGCTGGATGTCACCCGGTCGCTCAGTGTGAATGATTACACTATGCCAGGATCAGGTGCAGAATTTATAGCTTTTGGCGCCGAGCAAGAGAGCAAGTCAAGAGGAATAGCTTGCGTTGCGAGATACCTAAAATGAGACACCTGTATGCTGTCCCTGATGATCAGTGGATGTTAGGTCACAACACAGACACAACTGAATGGCATGGAAAGATTTTTCATTTTGTAAAAGACAGCTTTTGGCACACAAAGACGCAACTGACAGACAACAGCATTGCTAAGAGATGCTTACTATTTGCTTATAATGCAATTGCAGTTCATTTCATATGCTTATTATTGTTCGGCCTGCCTTGGTGCTCCCACACTGCCTCCTCAATCTGCTCCAGACCAATGTTTCTCTTCATTTTATCATTTGCTGCACATACGCTTTGCCAAGGATGCACACAGTCACCTATGTCTTCTACAACCGGATCTCAAACTACATTACATACATTACAAACATACTCTACCATTCAAGTTAAGGTCTTAAAAAATTATAAGTTTCTCTTGAATCAATTTATGTTAAGACCCACTAGGTTTAAGTCCAAAGTAGTATAGATAGAATTCAAACTTTAAAATTAAGGCATGGGACACCCCTTCCGAATTCCCAATACCTCCACAAAATAATAACCTAGTAGTACCTATAGCACCACCACACAGCCTCACAAACTTAAGTAAAACAACTGAAATGAAAATGATGAGAACATTAGAAAATACAAATGGCAATTTGAATTAGATTAATATATGTGGATCAACACGGTAAAAGGTATGCCCACGCACCCCCTCGTGGGCGTAACTTTTACCGTGTTTTACCATGTTTTATTTTCTTTATTTAGTTAATCAGTTCTCTCAACCCTTGACATTTTGTGGGTGGTATTGGCTCGTTTTTCTTGATGTTTCAAACTACACAAAATACAGCTGTGGCCACTTAATCAATGAGCCCAGATGATGCTGAGTGCCAATCATGGGGAATGAATCTTGTAGACAATACTTCTAAAATTGGGACTCCAATGCCCTTAACTAGATGTGTAGCTTCAGAATCCTGCAAGATGTATAGCAGCCTCAGTGAAAGCATATGCTTACATTTGGTGGTAGTGCAGCTATCATTTCATTCTGTGAATCCTACTTACAGTTACCAGATATCCATTATATATCATCCAAGTTAAACTAAGCTAGGAGACCAAGTTGTCTAGCAAAGTGACCTTTGTTCACTGCACATGTAGCCATCACAAAAGCATTGTCAGCTTTACTGCGCAAAATTGGCACTCTGAACCTATACCGGTTAATCTCTCATCTGGGCTCAAGGGCTAACTGGGGGTCCTGTAAGGGCCCAGAACAGCAGTCTATATGAAATATTTTTCCCCTTGCAGGCCATATGGTCCTGCTGATTTTACTATTCTGCAGGCTCAAACTGATTTGGGCAGGACCGAATAGCTCAAGATTATTATTGTCAGGAAAGACATAATGAAAAATAAGAATTAACTTTTTATTTTATTGGTTAACTCTCCAAACCTAACAGACAGTGATGTCTTTTGGTTTAGCCTACAAAACCTTGATAATAGTTCAAAATGCAGCCCAATGTCCCTAGATTTTAGTGAGACATTAGGTCCTGCAGTCTGGTACTTTTAGCAGGTCCGGCAATGATTTACCTGGCAAAAGCTGGTGTCCTGCGAGTTTTTGTATGGACTGAGTACAGCTGCTACAGGTAGCTACAGGTGTGTCCATCTTGTCTCCTTTCAGGTATCTACCTTACCATGGTGATGGTGATGACAGCATTTTCAATTGTCATCAGTGTCATTGTGCTGGATTTGCATCACCACGAGCCCTCGTCGCTACCACCGCGCTGGCTGCGGCGGCTCGTCTTCGGGTTCATGGCCCGTGTGCTGTGTATTAAGACTCCGTATGGCAGCGAGTCTTCAAGCCTGTTCCAGATCGCGCATGGCCGGCTCCACCACTCCCATGTGACGACCGACGAGGAGGTCATTGACGATGACATCCTCGAGGCTAACAACATCGCTGGGATCACAGCCGTGATGAGGGGCTTATATGATGACCTTGAATCGGTCATGGCGCCAAAGAAGAAGAAGCCGTTGTTTGAGGAAATCTTGCAGCACCTACGTGACATCACCACAAAGATGAAAAGAAACATTAGAAGGGAGCAGATTAAGGAGGAGTGGAAGATGGTCGCCAAGGTGATCGACAGGTTTCTGCTTATCATCTTCCTAATAGCCATCATTACCTTGACTGCGACCATTTTGTATATCTACCCCAATCTCGCCATTCACTTGCAGCAACAGGAGGGCTTTTACGACTCACAATAATAGCGAACCTAGACTACTACATCATCTAGGACCATTTCCAAAAGCTTCTTATCCTGTTGTGTTATTTTGGCAAATGCTATATCTAAATAGTGTGTGGCACTACCAGGGATTTGGCCAGCTTGCCACATAATACAAGCTGATAAGAAGTTTAGGTAGAGATTCCTTGGGAAGTGGCCCCAGACTTAAATATGATTCCTATACTGCTGCTGATAGGGGGATACATATATAAAATTGATATCTAATTTCTTGGTAGAAATAATGTACACCTTACAGAGTTTGGACTTTGTCTATGGTATAATCTAGGCCTACATATTTTATGATCATTGATAAACTTCTGCCAAGAAATATTCATATATGATATCCCCACTAATGCAGTGGCAGTAATAAGGGTTCTAGCTCCAGGGAATTATTAATACTCACTCCAGGCTGTTTTCAGCTTCTCCGTCTGCTCCCCAAATTTTCTACTCTACCCGTGCGTATGTCTGCGTACAATCTGCCTTAGCAGTAGCACTATCAGTAATTGGGGCTCTCCAGGCGTAAGCTCTTCCTGGTGGTGACATGGGAAGAGGGATCTGAGGGGGTAGGCTGGTGGGTGGTGGTTGCTCAGTGAGATTAGAGGCTGAGCTAGAACAGCAATCCACCATACCACCTCCAACCAGCGGTGGGTAGCGGGTGTTTCCCATTAGCCACTAATGGTGGTAGCACATTGTTGTTATCATGGCCTTCTTGCTTCTACTCTTTGGCACACTTGCATTGATTCAATATTTGATATGATGTTTATGGAGGTTGGCTATCAACAGCTGATGCAAGTGACCAGAAATTGGTAAATTTGTCATCAGAGTTGGTCCAAAATTATCTGCCTTATATTTGTCAAAAAAAAAGTTATTGAAACATATGAAAGAAGCTGGTTAAGGGTCACTGTTCATCAATTATTGGTTGGAGTTATATTTGTTAGTTTTTCCGTTAGAAATGGATCTTTAAAAATATACAATAATTACATACCAATAATTGCCCAATTATGATTCCTTGCAACACTACCCAAAGCAAGATCCCAAACACCATACCCAGCAACCCCCAAGCCTGGAGGGCCTTTACTACTGCCTTAAGATAGCTCTAATCTAGTTGCCCCCCCCCCAACTCTTTTTGCTGCATTATTCTGTGTGAATTAATCCTTTGGTAGGATTTTCCAATCTGCTAACAATTACTACTAAACCCCATTTACGAGTGGTATACTAAAACTCACTAAAGTTAACATTATATTTAAGCGCCAATTAATTTTTTTAATAATGAATGAAGCAGCATAAAAATGCAATTGTGTTCTTAAGAACCGGTATAATCTACCGATGTTAAAAAAAGGCCATGATTTTGAAGATATCTAGTGATATGGGACGTATACATCATCATCGACATAAAAAAGTATAGACTAAGTTCATTGACATTTCATCCTCTCTGGAGTTGGAGTAGTTAGATTAAAAAAAACAGCTCCAGAGTCAACTCTCAGTATTGTGTATTATGCTGTAAATGGGATTTCTTTGATGCTTTGAGGGCTGTTATTGCAGGAGTGCATCGTGCTCATTTGTCGGCGTGATGCACCAATGAATTGCTGATGGGTCTGTTTGCCAGCACTTCATTGGTGCATCATAGTTTACCTGCTGGAATGTATTTACCACGGTTGGTTGACACGACTCATGAATGTAGACCTGGCGAGTAACTCAATAGGGTTGTATCTATTCATGGCGGCAATCAGTGGACATGATGCATGAATGCAGCCCTAATGATTAACTCGCCATGCCTGCAATAAAGCATCATGGTAACCAATGGGCATGATGCATTGATGCACAATCGGCCTTCCAAGCGTTAATCGGCCTTAGTGATTTCCATGCCACCCTGTAGTTATTTTCTTCATTTCGCATCTCACTGAAAGCCACAGCTCTTACCATGGAGGTCATGTACATGGAAACATATTGAACTGTATCAATCAATGCTGTTATCTCTCATAATATCTAGCAATAGTGTACATAAACCACCGTTACAAGGCTGCTTATCAATCATTAATATTCTAATTCAATGTTATATATAGTTATATATAAATAAATGTCGAAACAGACCTCTTCCTGGTGGGACACGTCTGATATAATCTTTGTGTGGCAACCTGAAGTGGGTTATTCCTTATTCAGTGACAAAGCGATTGTTAATAATGAAATGTACAAGACTCTATTGATATTTGTATACTTGTATCAGGGCTGGCGATACTGCATAGCACCCTAGAAGTCTCCTTGTTAGTGATCTTTCCTATAGTGATTTCTCTTACACATCGGGTTAAGGTCAGTTACCATTGATTGAGGTGTAAATCTGATGACAAGAAATGTATGGTCTATATAGTTTGACTGTACAAAAGGTTCATTTAAGCCATTGTGTGTAATGATTCTGTGAGCAGAGCTGACTGTCAGAGATAGCCCTAAAAGGCATTTCTCAAGTTGGTACAACTGAACCCCTGTAAATTGCATGGCGATCGCTCATCGATGCTGTTACAGCCCCACACCTAGAGCTCACTAACGATCGCCCTGCTCTATGTAATTTCTTCATAAGTGCTGATTGCACAATGTAGTTGTAGGGCATTATCTACAATCACCCACTCTAATTTTGAAATTTCAAATTTCGGTGGCTGTGGACAACCGTACCATGTGGAGAAATACCTCCCTGAGGTCTGGGGTATAATCACTCATAAAAGTGAGCAAGCCAGCCACATGAAATATGAGCTGTTATATCATTAAAAGGAAACAAATAGCTGTGCCCGAGGCACCGTCTACCATTCTGACAATTAAAGCCACTTTTTTGAGTGTAAGGCATTCAGAAGAGAAGCATGGTTAACCTTTTAAGGGTTGCTGATGCATTAATCAGTTATTGCATCATGCCCATTGGTCGACACGATGCTTGAATGCAGCCCTGGCGAGTAACTCACCAGGGTTGTATTCATGCCTCATGCCGACCCTGTTGGGTCAATACACTCGATCCCGGAGGGTCAGCATGATACTCACCAGCACTTCATTGGTGCATCATGACGACCAGTGGGCACTTCTGCTTAACGGGTTAGTAGTCAAGCGAAAGTCACATGATAGTCACCATACTGAGTGTGTCAATAGTATCAAGTTATTTCTGAGAGAGCCTTCATTGAAGACTGTGAAATGTAAATTGCAGTCTGACCTAGAATTATGAAAGAACCATTTGAAATTTTCAAATTCAACAGAGAAATCAACATACTTTATTTCATGTGTGTGCACCCAGAGCATTTGAAAACTTATATTCATGGCACTGTAGTAACTCTGAGGTTAACTGAATGAAAAATACTAGTTTTGTTCTCATCTGAAAGAAATCCCAAAAGGAGTCATATTCCGTTAGATATGGTACATTTCTATTTCTATTGGTTGCCTCAGAGGCAGTTCTAAAGGGCAAAAGGACTCTATTCTCTTTGATCGACTATGTGGATCAACATGGTAAAAGGAACGCCCGCGAACCCCCTCGCTGGCGTACCTTTTACCATGTTGCGTGGTACCTTTTACCATGTTGATCCACATATGTGTCCCTTTAGTAGTTGAATGTCCTCTCGGAGAAATATTATAAGCTGCATCATGATACATAATTGACTGAATTGATATTATGGATATTGGGTATGACCTCACTGATGGAAGAAACAACTATGCCTCAAACTAGATGCTGGCATTCAAGAGGCGGTAACATTGCGGTTGATACGGAATAATGAAAGCTGTAGCTCTGCATACAGTGATAGCTACAGATGCTCTGAGTAAACCTGCATAGGACTACATCTGACTATTACTATTGGAGATATGTGACATATACTTGTACCATACTGCTGTTATGATGTTGTTGTTATGATCATGTGAAGCCATTCTATGGCTATCCCTCCATTCTGTCTGGTTATATGCGCTACATAATAAGTTATGACAGTGTATATTATATGTACCTCTACATTGTATAGCCTTACCAGACATTGGCGCTTCACTCTAGTGCACCTATGGACAGTATGAATATGGTACATTTAAACTTTACCCATTTCACCTAGAAAATACATTAATATTTTATTTGAGACAAATGTGATGTCATCAACATAAGCGTAAGTGATGATTTCTTTTATCTTCACAATCAGACAGGAACCATAGTCGCCTGTATAAATACCTAGGTCTTTGAATAAGCACAGGTCTTGAACAAGTCACCAGCAGCAAAGTTATATCAAAATTGACAAATAAGCTGCAATTTAGCTCATGAATAAGCACCTGACTTGTACAACCACTAAGAGCAGCATTTGTTTAAATATATGACTGTGGTAGTGCTTAAACAGGGTACTATGTTAACCTCGACAATCCAAAGAATTTAGCCTACAGAATATGTTGATATATCAGTACTGCCACCGTTTCTAGTCCCCTATGAATATTTTGTGACAGCCTTAAAGCATGCCTATGACGTCACTGTCAGTGTCTTCGAGGCAGTTTACGACACACTAATGGCTTGTTCTCACCAATGTGATGCAATTACGTTCGGGGAGGTTTCTAACCGAGGTTTCTGACTGAGGTTTCTGACCAAGGTTTCTGACCAAGGTTTCTGACCAAGGTTTCTGACCGGCAGTTACAGAGAGTTAATTTAGCCTCCAGTTTGAGACTGGTCATAGAAAGGTACTGTTTTTTTTTCACTTTCCCCATGTTCCTTATGGTCCAGTGGACCCTTCCCTGTGTTTTATGTTCCTTTCCAGACTCAGAAAAAAAATGAGAAGGGACATTTCCTTGACTTCCTTCTCCCCCAAAGAGGTTTCTGACCGGGGAGGTTTCTGACCGGCAGTTATAAAAACATAAATTGACCTGTAGTTTGAATTCCTCACAGAAAGGTGTAGTTTTTTCAGTCAATGTAGGATTGATCCTATCCTGACTTTATTTTAGATTGATAAATTTCTTGCCACCCCATATATTTCTGGCACGATTGGTCGTATCTTTTTCCTGGTCAGAAACCTCGGTCAGAACCTTGCCCGGTCAGAAACCTCCCCAGTCAGAAACCTCCACGGTCAGAAACCTCCCTGGTCACAAACCTCCTCGAACGTAATTGCATCAAACTGGTGAGACAGATGACATGCAGCAGGCCTGTGATGAATTGTGGTGCTCTTGTGACCAATGCAAACCAAAATCAAAATGAACTGCAGACTGACAGATGTCAGTGACTGATGGATGGCATAGGGACAGGATTACTTAGGGTTCCCGGCTTTTTTAGTTCTATTAGAGCTTGGAGTTTGTTATATTGGTTCCTAATTCAGCCCAAGTTCATCATCACTGCATACCAGTGGCCAATGGCCAGCTGACAAGCAGTTGCCATCACTGCATGTGACATCATGACCTCTTGACCTTATTCGCAGTCACATGAGCATTCCAAAGGCTTAATGCATGTTGTCAGTGCATTGTTACCTGCCTCAAAGGTGTTGACGGTGCCATCACCGGGATGCTTTAAGCCACTGAGTACTGTTTATAGGGGTACTTTTCATGACCTTATCTACAGACTTTATCTACAATAATGAAATAATTGTATTGCGAATGTGAGTATAATCAATATGTATTTCATTGTCTTGATGATAACTGCATATTATGGCCACTTTCCTGTGGCCTTTTTTGCTATGATTGTGAATTTCATACTTTGAGGCAGATCTAGTGCAAAACCCTTCCAGGAACCACATTCTGAAATTTGATCTTTGGCACATGAATAGAAGCCTTACAACATATTAGTATTTCCGATACAAAGTCAGGTTAAGAGAAAAATACTTTTAAAATTTACCAAATCTTTCTTTACCACCAGGCCATAATCCAGAGTAGTATTGAATTAGTGTTAGTTTGAAAGGCTGTTCTCAACGATCTTGATAACCGTGCAGAATCTATCTCACACTAGATTTCTCCCCCATCTTGGTTTTAGAATGCAAATTAATATTCATACAACCACATCTAAGTGTTTGGACATTGTTTTGGAGATGTTTGGATTCTGAAGAAGTGAGTAATTGTACATTAAGTTATAAATCACCAGGCTATCTATTGGTGTTGGTATATGAGATTTTAAATGATGCGAGCTCATTTTAAATAGAGGGAAAATCTCTACTTGATATAAATAGTAATTATGACCATGTAGTGATATTTTTGTGTTATTATCATTATCATGCTATGAAGATTTGCTGTCTTAATTTTGTCTCATTGTGTGAGTTTTTAGTTTAGTAATGCATGTGATGATTGGTCATTTTATCAGAAAGAATGAAAATTCCAAAATATGATATTTATCATTGTGGCTAATATACATAAATTGCACATGCTGTGAGATGTAATGTTCAACTCATGGACCTGGAAGAGTACAATGCTATTCAATACTGTATGAAAAGAAATAATGTAAATACTAATCACTGGGGTATGGTGAGTGTGATTTAGCTTAGAATAAATAAATAAATATATATATATATATATATATATATATATATATATATATATATAAGAGGTGAAAACAGAAATCTCATTTGTTTTAAAAGATATTAAATTTATATTGTGCACTATTTTTATTTTTCAAAGGTTAAGTGAGATAATAATGGTTGTGTGTATACCCTGAGAATCCTGCTTTATGACTTATTCATTATTGATATGTGTACAAATTATGGTATGTCTGCATTGGTATCTACAAATTGCAATATAAAGTACCAAATAAACTGTCACAGCGATCCTGTTGTAAGTAATTCTTCTCGTCATGTAACGCAACATGAAAGTTATAATAAATAATCCATAAATAAAGAACATATATTTGTAAGTTTAATTGAGAGCTCATTTGCACTAGATCTGGAAGGTAATTCACAAAAAGAAACTGCAACTGTATAGTGGACAGCGAAAATGGTGTTTGGATTCCCCAGGACCTCCCGCTCTTGATGCAGACACTCCACCACTGAGCTGGGAACCTACGCCCACCGTCTCAGTATCCACCTACATCTGGATCAGTATCATACACAAGTCAGGCAGCTTACACCAGATGACCAGTCCCTGGGGATCGGTACATCCAGAATAGGGCAGGAGGGCATCTTAAAAAGATTTGGAATTGATCCTGTCAGAGGTGATAATTCCAAAATTGAACTCATTGACCTTCTGGAGTGGATTCCCTCTTGTATTGTAAAGAGGGAGTCAGTTATAGGAGTGGTATAGGAGGGGTCCAGTCTCTTATTTTGCAACTTGACCTATTTCCGTGCAGTTCACTTGTAGCAGAAGTCAAGCAGGGAAGTCTGTTCTTAGGGTGAGAAATGTAGGAGAACTGCAGGATCAAATAGTTACGGTGAGAACTGGTTTCCCAATCTTTTTGAGATACCCTGCAGATGGCCTATCCCGAGGGCCTACTGCCATGGACATACAGCCAGAGCTGGCTCATACACAACATTCTGAATTTGTTTTTCAAAATTCATCTTTAATAGTTGTGATCATATATGTCAATTAAGCATGTATAAGACATAATGCATAATACATGGATTTACGATTATCTTTTCTGAACTGTTTGCTTCTGACAGCATGATTATGACCAGGAATGTCATTTAGTTTTCGAATATCTCTCTTTTTTGACAAAAGGGTACATGCCAACTATATATACTGTACACCATGCACATTGTTTTTGTTTTGTTTTGAAAATCTATTGGAGTTGGTGCTTCCTACTTTTCCATTGTGTTTTTCTTTCATGTTAAGATTTGATCTTTTATCATCTAATTAACCAGTTAAGTATCCTTTGACATTGATGCGAGTTATTTCAATTTGCTTGTGATTAGCCAATCTCGACCATTCAGCATTCCAGGAAATATATCTCTCGTGTTTTGGCATGATGATCCCCATTTTCTTGGGAAGATTACTACATGAGGTACCTGCCTACAAATCAGCACTACAACAACCAGCAGGCAAAACTACTTTTACTCAGCAGGTGCCAGCGACGTCTGACAATAGTTGTCAATTTGGGGCCAGCTTGGTGATAAGCTGCACTCAACATGATTGGCTGATTGATTCTTTTTGGCAAGAAGCTTCATGGCAAATTCTTTTTCATACAACCACCAATACAAAAACAAAAAGAAAAAATATTGCTCAGAGACCATACTTTGTTAACAAGACATGTATATATGGTCCCCATGACCATAAAATTGCAATGCTCTTAAAGATCTACAATGCCATATACTACCACTGAATAGGCAAATGACCACGACCATTCATGGAATATGGAATATCTTTCCATTGTATTCCTCGAGGTGGCATTGGTCGCATCTAAGGGGAATGCAATGCAAAAATATTGCAGTCATTCATGGTTTAGGATGATGTTTTATGTCATGGCAGATACGACCGTCACTATAGAACAGTACTGGACATGTCATATTCAATGGGGGGATGGAATACAAGGTGGTCGTATTCAATGGGTCCGCTATCTTGGATTTTGAACAGAGCTGCGTTGTTTTTCTTTATATTAAAAGCAAACTAAACACATTGGCCATGACATAAATTCAAATGTGAAATCCCATTACATAATACTTATTTATCTTTTCTATTGTGTATTGGGCCCATATGACATCACCCAAGATCACGTGACCAGGGCATGGAATACAAGCACATTGTAGGGGGATGGAAAGGAGAGCCTTCTTTTTGCCAATTTTACAATGATGAAGGTATATGGAAAATTGATCCTGTCAAGCATGCTGGGTCTAACCCCCCCCCCGTGCCTGCCTCAAGCATGACGTCATTTGTAGATGCCCCTCCCCCCCATAAAGGGTTAGAGGCGGCAGGTGGAAACACACCGTACACCTGCCCACATAGTGCCATGGTTTACAGCTAGGGCTTCCTTTTACTCCCCAGTGGATTCCTATTTTACAGCCCATCCTGTTCACGCAGGTCATAATGTTGAGACTGCCACCTGCTGTTGCACCTGCAACTGCATTTTCTAACCCCTTTCTCTTAAATTTCTTTTTCTTTCTTTAAAGAAGACGATATAATGTATGTGAGTAGAGCTACAGCGAGAAATGAATCATAGTGATATTTGTAAACCAACACTATTGCCAGAGATCCGACGTTATTTTCCCAGATATTCCTTGTACATTTGTGGACCACAACTGCCACCTGGGGTTTCTTGTAAAAACTACACTGCTTCAGTG
The DNA here is from genome assembly GCA_949317995.1 of Acholoe squamosa. Lineage (NCBI taxonomy): Eukaryota > Metazoa > Annelida > Polychaeta > Phyllodocida > Polynoidae > Acholoe > Acholoe squamosa. Next base: position 109,744,243 of record OX439036.1, on the reverse strand, counting down.
CAATACAATAACAGTGGCTCACTTTTCAGTTTTTTTTAGGATTTGGCTGATTCAACTATTTATTTTACTGTACAATCGCAGCCTCTCCGGTGAATTGTACCTATGCTTAGATCAATTTCAATCTCACAATGATGGAAACCGTCTTCTGTTTTATCTTATAATGTATTTTATTCTTTTCTATAATATCATTTTGAATAGCTGGCCTAGTAAAAAAAAAAGGTTTAGTTATTTCCATCGTAATTCAAAAGCAATATTCTTGGTAAATGTAGCATATAGAAAGATTTGGATGGAAAGCGGTTGCAACCTTTACCTGTAGAAAATACATCCAAATAAATCTCCAAAGTTTTTTGTTAGCAGCTATTTGATATGACAGGCTAATAGATCTACATGAATCAAAAATTATGTTTCTGAGTAAAATGTAAAATAATTAATGCCCCTTGAATTCATGCCACTTCCAATAATGCTTTGAGGAGGGTTCTCCTAGGTTGTAATAGTGAAATTCAGTACTTTGGGAAAAAGTGGTGTGGCATTGAGGGACGGACTGAGGGGGTTAGAGACATACTGAGGTAGTGAGTGGTGGACAGCCTGAGGGTGTTAGGGACAGACTGAGGGGGTGAGGGATATACTGAGGGGTGATGGACAGACTGAGGAGATGAGGGATGTACTGAGGGGTGATGGACAGACTGAGGGGGTGAGGGACAGACTGAGGAGATGAGGGATGTACTGAGGGGTGATGGACAGACTGAGGGGGTGAGGGACAGACTGAGGGGATGAGGGATGTACTGAGGGGTGATGGACAGACTGAGGGGGTGAGGGACAGACTGAGGGGATGAGGGACAGACTGAGGGTGTTAGGGACAGACTGAGGGGATGAGGGATGTACTGAGGGGTGATGGACAGACTGAGGGTGTTAGGGACAGACTGAGGGGATGAGGGACAGACTGAGGGGATGAGGGATGTACTGAGGGGTGATGGACAGACTGAGGGGGTGAGGGACAGACTGAGGGGGTGAGGGACAGACTGAGGGGATAAGGGACAGACTGAGGGGATGAGGGACAGACTGAGGGGATGAGGGACAGACTGAGGGTGTTAGGGACAGACCGAGGGGTGAGGGACAGACTGAGGGGATGAGGGACAGACTGAGGGTGTTAGGGACAGACTGAGGGGATGAGGGACAGACTGAGGGGATGAGGGACAGACCGAGGGTGTTAGGGACAGACTGAGGGGATGAGGGATGTACTGAGGGGTGATGGACATCCTGAGGGGGTGATGGACATACTGAGGGGTGAGGGACAGACTGAGGGGATGAGGGACAGACTGAGGGGATGAGGGACAGACAGGGGATAAGGGACAGACTGAGGGGGTGAGGGACAGACTGAGGGGTGAGGGACAGACTGAGGGGATGAGGGACAGACTGAGGGGATGAGGGACAGACTGAGGGGATAAGGGACAGACTGAGGGGATGAGAGACAGACTGAGGGGGTGAGGGACAGACTGAGGGGATGAGGGACAGACTGAGGGGGTGAGGGACAGACTGAGGGGGTGAGGGACAGACTGAGGGGGTGAGGTTTATAGCTGGGGCTACATTTTATAACTGGCAGAGTTCCTATTTAACAGTCTGGTCTCTCCTAACAGTCTAGAGGATGTAAAGGCTATCTATCACATCGGCTGTTGGCAACCATGTGTGTATGTGACTAGCTGGCAGAATAGACAGGTGAGCGGATGGATATAGAGGGAAGTGAGAGAATTAGAGAGGTGGGGGGGGGGGAAGGGACGGGGGGAGAGAGAGAGAGAGAGAGAGTGACAGAAATTGAGGTGGACAGAAATTGAGGTGGACAGACAAAAAAGACAGATCGAGACGGATGATTGACAGATGGATGGACACACAGATTGGTTGATACAAATGGAACAAGAGGATAAATAAACGGTCGAATACACTGTAAAACATAACCGTTGAATCCTTGTAAAACTGAAGAGTGAACCACTGTCAGTATATAGCAGGGGGCCAGTGTAGTAATTCCAAGAAACCCCAGGTAGCAGTATGATCGAAATCTCTCTGGAAATAATGACATCTCTGTGAAAATAGCAACAGATCTCTGGCAACTTTGGGATGAGGATTCCTTCATTATTTTGACGACTTGTGTTTTTTAGAGTATAGAGTTAATCCGGAAGATCCAAAGTTGGTGACTTCTCTATTTTATCTCAAGTTTAATATGACAGCCGCATAGGTTTAACCAAGAACCTCTGTATCACATCCCCCAGTGTGATAACCCTTCCCCGTATCACACTGCCAGGTACACTGACGAAAAAAAAGCATCAGCCTGAGTTTCACCTAGTATCTGGTGCGGCCTTAGTATCATGAGAACCTCTGCTAGAGGCTCTCCCCTGACATGCCATACTCATGCTGAACCTGCTTCAATGCCACACATTGGGAAAAAGGATCAGCATGAGTATGGCACAAGGCTCAGGCATGGTGCCATACTCAGTCTGAATCTAACTGAATACTCCAGCAAAGCGGGGGTCTAGCCCCTACACTGATGTCTGAGTTTATATCATATCCAAGCACCAACCACACCACATGCCTCATTAGCTCAGTTGATATGGCACTGAACTTAGCATGTGAAGGTAGCAAGTTCAAGCCCCATGAAAATCTTTTGTAAAGATTACTTATTTTAGTAAGTCAATCTTATTGCTATAATGTGAGCATGAATATGCATTCATAATGGGTTTGTGAGAAAATTGCTCCCTATTGAGCCCCCCTCTCACCCATTCTTGCACATACTAAATATGTGACATATGGTCCCTAGCATATTTCTAATGTTTTGGGGCTTAGAAAAAAGTAGAATACCTTATTACAACACACACAGAGGGAGCAGATCATATGAGACTTCAAGTGGAGATCTTTTAGCATAGTCAAGATGGTGTATTGGTAACATGTTTACCTTCATATCAGAAGATCCTGAGTTCGATTCCAGCCCAGGTATTCTGTTTTCAACCAGAAATTGTTTGTTATGCAAAGAATTTATTTTCTTGCTATTTTCTGACTTGGCAGATGTTGAAGATTCTCTCAGTGTTCAAGCAAGCGTCTATCTCAATTAGTTAGAAAGTTAGGTCTTAGAAAAGTACACTGCAATAGATGAGATGTTTCCTATTAAACTGGAAAAATGAAAAATGTTTCACAGCACCACGAGACTTGACCCCTCACATGCAAAGTGAGAATCTTACCGCTGCGCCACCGCTACAACCATTGAGCCAGGTTGCAATAGCCATTTAAATTACATTGTGGACATTTGTCCTGACTAGCGAGGTTTAGCAACCACTACATTGCCAATATAATGCAGACGTGCAGCATACCTACAGCATTGGTACGTCTGCTTTAAATGAGCTACGGGACAGATATGCAGTGGTTGCTAAACATTCCTAATATGGGCATTTTTCCTTACTATTGACACTCCAGTCTGTGTTTCCTATTAGTCTACTGGGCCTCACATGACCAATGACATCTTACTGTAGTAGGTCTATGGTTGAAATATCATATTGATAGTGCCTTTTTTCACACCTGCCACGCTAGCACATATAGGAGCACAAAGGATTCACAATCAGGAGGTACCCGGTTCAAATACCACCAAGGAGCAATAAGGAAACTGAAACCAGGAATACACAATCTATTCATGTATTACTTAGATTGCCATAAGAAGTGAAATATATAACTCCATCTGAAATCCTTGTATGTATGAAACAGTGCGCTTTTGTCATAGGGTGTCCTTAATTTCTATATTTCTTTAAAGTGTTAATCAAACCACTCAAGTGTAGGGCTAAATACACCCTACAGCTGAGTAGTTTAATAAGTGCTACAAATGCAGGGCTACATAAACATTACAATTTAGACTGTCTGTAAGCCATATAATGCAGTGCTGATTAATCACTAATTTAGTGGGGTTGTGCCCACCGGGTAGTGTTGTTGCTGGAATCACTCTTAGGGTAGAGTCCAGCAAAGTGTGATCCTATGTATTGGGATACTCTGGCAGTGCATTAAACCCTTGGTAAGAAAGCCTCCTGCAATGTTGGAGCCTGTTCAGGTAGGGTCCAGTATTACCTGACCCTCTTCATAGAGATACTCTGGCAATGTCTTATTCTCTTCTTTTATGTTACTCAAGTTGACCCTGAGCCTGTCTCAAATAAGACTCCTGCACTGTGGAAGTATGGCAGTAGAGAGGGTACAGCTATGCCAAACACACTCTTGAGGAGAGAGCCAGGTAGTGCTGGAGTATCCTTCCACCCCAGGCTCAGCCCAAAGACCGACGGATGAATATTGGGGTTTAGTAAGACGGAGCAGTCCCACTGCCTCCCATAGGTTTAACGTTGTGACGGGGTTCTCGGCGCGCCAAGGTATCCAGTGTGCCGTGAGGGTGTAGCAGCGCGAGGCTCCCATAGAGCACAATGTTAAACAACACATTTTGAAAAGTTATTTAAATATACTAATCCTTGGAACATTGGAATAATTTGACCACTGGGTGAAAGGGCAGGACTCAAAGATGCTTATTCTTAGGATTTAATATAATTTCTGTAAACTGTCTTATCGGGGGAAGCTTGGATAGGCCACAAAACTTGTGAATTTTGGGCATTTTCTACCAAAACATGCGAATACGACCCATGTTCACCCTGTTAAAATAATGATTTTCCCTACTTCCCCAGACTCCATGTTCCAGTATATGACAAAGAAAGACCTAAATATGAATCCTATGTACTTTGATTATGGATAAATTGTCCAGTTTGGCCACATGGACAGTGGAAAGTGAAGTAAGAAATGTGGTGATGCATGCACCATGCAAGGATAGCATGGCTGCATGCAGGGCTCAAAATGTCTCAACTCTCTGCTCTGTCTGGTCTTCCCGTGGTTATACAAAATCAATTTCATGAAAATAATTTAGATGACAAAAAAATTTATGTCTTAAACTATCTAACCATGGTAAAATCATTTCACAATTCTGAGGTTTATTAGGGTTAATTAGCTGGTCAAGATGGCACGTTTAACACTGCGCTCTATGGGGGCAGCCGGCGAGTACACCCTGGTGCAAGCTGGCCCGTCTCCTACCAGTAACGCGCTTCCGAGACTCAATCTCTCGTCACCCAATATGGCGGAGTGGGACCTCTTATACTAGATACTACCTCTTTGCTCAGCCTGAGTATCAAAATATATTCATTCTGGCGACATTTGCCTGAGCCTAAAAGCAGGGTCACTGTGAGTATCACCATTTTCTCTGTGTAGATCATTGCAAATGGTCACATAACTAATGATGAAATGATTGTTAATGCCAAATAAATGGATTTTTGAACATTTCTGACAGAAATAACTTGAGATAAATACAAAGGAGCACTCGAATGGGTCCCCACTGAGGCAAAGCCTCGTGTGATAACCCCCAGTGGGGACCAATTCTCGTGCACCTTTGTCTATATAATTATAACACATAGGGAGCACGCCCCAAAAGGAGGTTGCACACACCCTGTTTTTGAGCAAATTCAGGTGTCCAAAATATGCAATTAAACTATTATGTACTGGTAACAAGGAAGGGTGCGAGCCCCGCATCTTTGGATTGGTCATTGCAGGGGAAAACTGTCTACATAAACTTCCAAAACTTTCAATTGCCAATTCGGAACTTCTGAAATGATCTTGTAAGGAAAATATAAATATCAAGGATACAGGAAAGATGAAAAGAAAGCAATTGCAATCTTTGCCAGGACAACTTCTGAGCCACGAGAAGTGTGGATCCAGGAAATCCCCTTACAGTCGTTGGATGTCGGAATATCGACGAGTTTAGCCTGTGGACCCCACTTCTTATTTCAACAAAAATCAAATTGTTTGCCCCAATATTTTACTAGAGGAAATACAAATAAGACCATGATTTTCTTTCTTTCAAGACCTAACCTTTTGCCTTTTAGATATCTTTGACTGCTCGTCTTTTGATTATTGCTAAATGTTTTATCTTTTTATATTATGTTAAATCATTGCCTCCTTATTTTGCCTCATTCAAATAAGTTGGGGGCTAAGATAAAGTTTCCTTTTGTAATCATACTGTGAGGACCGACTATCCACTGATCCATAGTTATTTAGTAGAAATCAAGCGCCGGATGACGCCCTTGGTCTAGCACCTAGATAGCTATTTTCAATTCAAATGAATTGCTTCCCATCATGTAGTACTGTGGAACCGTGCATGTAAGGCGCATCTAGAATATACGATGCGCCTCGAGCTCATGCCACACCTTTAAAGCACACTGAGGACATCATTTTAGTACTGTTCCCAGAATCAAATCTAGAAAATACATCTGAAATACATGCACTGTCGGTTGTATAATTCCATATAATATTAGGTTATTGCAAACAAATAGGAGAAAATAGCCATTAGCAACAAGTGGATCAAAATAGTTTTAACAATACTTTCATACAACGTTGGTCTGGTTATTTATAGGGCAGCAATAAAATGTCTCCATCACACGTCAGATTTGGAAGAAGATTCTGCGAACTTACATCAGGAACTAATTAAACAACACTTTCCTATTTTCTTTTTTTTTTTTACTTCATTTCATCACTGCAACAAAGATAGGCATACATTGGTTTACCGTATACCATTTGCAGGGATGCCTCACAGATTCAGCAAGTGTTACACACCTTCCTAAAATCCTAAAAATGTTTCATGATGAGTAGGCCATATCAATAATTCACATATACTAAGAGGATTTGCACATTAGGGCAAAGAGGAGGGATATACCAAGGATAGTATAGGTTCCCATTTTACAGGAATTTTCACCGGGACCAGCCCATATGCAACATTATGAGAGGATAGGCACCTTCGATTTGTTTTATCTATAATACATATTGTACTGAATGGTGTCCAAACATTAAGAGGTAATTTCAGGTATAGTGTTTCAAACTTTGTTTGCAGGGCACTGGATGGATTATTTGAATTTTAGCAAATTTCAGATTTCTTCACATGGCTATTTAGGGAACTCCTAAGGCTGAGTAAATGCCTTCTAAATTTGGCGGGAAACATTGAGTAAACTTAAAGCTGCTTAAATAGTCACTTTAAGCGATATGTGATTTGCTCAAATTCGAAAATTCATGCAGCGGGAGCAGGTAACCAGACAGTGACCCCTAACAGCATGGGGTAGGCCAACAGGAGGGTATCTCAAAAAGATTGGGAAACCAGTTCTCACCGTAACTATTTGATCCTGCAGTTCTCCTACATTTCTCACCCTAAGAACAGACTTCCCTGCTTGACTTCTGCTACAAGTGAACTGCACGGAAATAGGTCGAGTTGCAAAATAAGAGACTGGACCCCTCCTATACCACTCCTATAACTGACTCCCTCTTTACAATAAAAGAGGGAATCCACTCCAGAAGGTCAGTGAGTTGAATTTTGGAATTATCACCTCCGACAGGATCAATTCCAAATCTTTTTGAGATACCCTCCTGAGGTCACTCCAAGACTGCTAAACAAGTTGCATATATTACCTTTACTAAAGTGTGACCTGCATGGTAACTGTGTTAACGGGTCCAGGAGAGTGTTTAGATCTACTTGTAGTGGTCATTCACTCTCGTGCAGGACGTGTCAGGGGCCCTCACAAGGGTGAAACATGTAGTGGTCAATTTGACGAGGAAAGCTTGGGGTTTGAGACCAGATTTGTGACTTATAAGTACTGAAATAAGACAGTTATTGACCTTAAAAGGAAAGACCCGTCAAAAGTAAAATTCTCTCACAAAGCCTAATTTTTAAAATCAACCCAGAACATAAATGACTGCAGATGCTTTATCCAACAGACTAATTGGAATATCATATGTCATGAAAATAAATTTCTTGGACAAAGAACACATGAATGGATTCATTTATGTATCATCGATACCCCTTTGTACCACCAAAGACCTACAATAAAACAACTCCTAATGAAGTTTTGGTACTAGATCATCCTGCAGTAATAGCAATTGGAGCCAATAAAATGTCTTGTCCTTGAATCAGAGGCGAATCAGACATAAACTCTGACAATGGCTACATTATGGTCCTCAGCTAATGTTTTATGAGAAATGTTAGTCTGTAGAGCTGATGTAGGGATGCTTATAACCGAACTTATCTTATTAAAGCTCCCCGTGCGCATTGATACATAGTTCAGGAGGACATATCACAACATGGTAGGACAGTCCGCAGTAACTACGATTTGAGACCCTTAAAACTATAGTTGGTGATCATAGATAATGGACTATGACCCCTCTCTACAACCGGCACTTACATAGAAAACACATCTAGGGATTGGTAGGGCAGTCATACTGGTGCAGCCATTAGTAGCCACACTGTAAAACAGTGTTTAGGGATTGAACACCAGTGTTTAAGACTTAAACACTTGTTTAAACACTTATTTGTCCCACTTTTCTAAAAGCTTCTTTAGTGCTAAACGTGTTCAATTTTAAACTTGTTTAACTACAACGTGTTTAACCAAGTGTTTAAATGCTAAACACTTAAACACTTCAGTGTTTAGATGTTTAAGTACAAGTGTGCAAAAGCTAAACACCTAAACACTTCAAGTGTTTAGGTGTTTAAATGCGGGTGTTGAGAAAATTTGTTGTGTATCTTTAAACACCTTTTTTGCAGTGCATGGGATATTAAGACATAGGAATGAGGGAGAACACTACAATCTGAAGGGGTCTTTTCATATCATCCTGACCAATGCTCAAATCCTTTGAAGCATTCACATTCAGTTAGAAGTTATTAATGATATTGAGCCTTCTGATGTCAAAGCTTTCAAAGAATTACCCAAAGATATATTGGGCATAATTATGATGATTTTTGTTTAGCAACTTTGTTGTTGATGCAAAGACAAATCAAGTTCTGATTAATTGTTGATTTCCATAAAATATTAATGAGCGTACAGGTGGTGTCATGGCAATACAGTACCAACGTCAACTCGCATATAAATTGCAAATTTACATGAAAAGGTGAACATGTTGAAATCTCTTAGGATGTTGTGTGACCAATTACAATGCATATAATTGTATATGCTGTATGCGATATCAAAAGAATGTCAATGACTCTGTTTTACTTCATAATGGTATACTGTAAAAAATAACTGTTGAATCTACCAGGGATCCCTGTAAAACTGAACCGTGAATTACGGTAATTATATAGCAGGGTGCCAGTGTAGTTTTAACAAGAAGCCCCAGGTGGCAATACGGTCGTACAAGGAATCTCTGTGGAAATAACAACATCTCTGTGGAAAAAAAGGACCTCTGGTAACTTTTGGAAGATCATTCTGTGATTATATCGTTTTACAGTGTACAGTGTAACTTGATACCAATCATCTGAAAATGATGCAGTACCTACTACAGAAATGAGGCTTCTTCTTATTTCCATCCTGGATAGAGTGTATAAAATATTGAATCAATCTGTATCGAGACACATGATAGCCATTATGAAGCTCCAAAGTACCGGCAACAAAAACAGCAGTATCCCCACATTCTGAGGGTGTAAAATAGCAAACATCCTACGCACACAAAAACGTCTTTCGCTAAGTGTCTAAGACATGATTTACGTGCAGAAACTATTTTGGATATTGCAACATCAAGCCCAAACTTACACTGTATAAAAAAATGCCATGAAAAAGGTTCTCCGGCAACTTTGGAACAATGATTTCAGAATTATTTTCAATTATATTTCTCATAACCCATCAAAAAGGCTGGTTCACTGTGCATTTTCATTTCATTTCTTAAAATGTAAATATATACTGCATAAGGTTTTCTGGAAGTATTACCATAGTGATGTCATGCAGCCATTTTCCATTACAATAGCTACCCCTAACACTCAACCCCCTCCCCCTAATAGCAAGTCCTAATGTGGCTTGTTAGTCTATATTTCATAACAAAGGCTGTGAAGGTCAAGTCATTAAAATAGACATAAACATTAATAATGGCTTTCTATGTCACATATCTTTACGTGTGTTTGTAACTTGAGAGGTGCATAAATTCATGAAATACAACACAATAGATAATAATGACACCCATCGTATAGTCCCAGGTTTCAACTGCAATGTGCTAAGCACTGACCAGTAGATTATGGTTAGATGCCATAAGCGCCATTATAGTCAATTTCCCGCGCTGTGAAATTATATACAAGTGGTCCCGTTCCAAGTTATGTGGTTAGCGTAGGATGGTCATTTGTTCTTTATCAGACCTCTTTGGATAATTTATGTAGTTAAATATGGGAGTGTATTTCTCAATAAAGCTCTTCAGCATCATTTAGTAAACCTCTCCTTGTAAAGTTGCTTCATAAAATAGACATTGACTTCTTAATGGCTTCCCCAAATACCCAGTCCTCTTTGAGGTACTATCAACTGGAAATCCTTTACATAATGGATAAAGATGTCTTCATGTCTTTGTCAGACTGAGCAGGTAACTATTTAAAGGCCAAACAGGCAAAACAATTTGAGGATTGCTCAGGTGGGAACAGGACTTTAGATCCAATACCTATTCTGTTAAGGTTATCTAAAATATGAATAGATAAGTATTTGAGATCCAATTTGTCTGTTCTCAAATACTAAAGTGCCAGCCTATGATTCCCAGGTTCATAAGTAAAAGTTCCAACTCTTGGCCCCAAAGCCCTGTCTCATAGAATAATGTGTCAGATTATATGCAAAAATGTTTTCTCTTAAGCAACCTATCTAGAGCCTTTTAACGTTACAATCTGTTCATAGAAGACTATCTACTCTAGATTCAGACTCAATCATAACATAACTCGACAATAAATGAAGAGGGTGGTCTGGTTCAATTTCTACCATATCTATGAGTCATAATGCTATTCCCAATCTACCATGACTATGCAGAAAACATTATATCAAAATAAATATGTATGTGTATCATAGTTTATATCTGGACTCAATGAGGATGTATGCCATATAAAACTCCTATCAAATTGGTCTGAGCTGTTTATAAAACAGTGTTGCACCAAAACAACCTTTATTTGTTCTCAGAAAATGTATTTCTGCAAGCATGTGGGTAAGGGATTAGATAATGAGCTACATGAGCATACACATGTGTCAGAACCATTATCACAACTTTCTCAGCTATTTTAAGGCCACATCTATTGGAAGGATTAACCTAACACCCTTTGGGGCTATCACAACTAATATTTTAATCAAAATTCCAGTAGTTTTTTTTTCTAAAAGTAGCATAGCATTTTGATTATAAGCAAAAGGTTATAACAGTCCCTTCTACTGAAATAGACCTGTAGGTGAAGGTAAATGAAGATAGTGTACCTGTAAATTAAACCTTGATAGAAGTATAGCAAGTCCTTGGAATCTACCCAATATCACAGGAAAAGTAATCGGAAGTGACTAAATTAAGGGAAATGATTCTCTCCTGCTAAAAATGAGCTGAACATTGCTTTGTGGTAGAAAGTACCATTTATAATAACCTCTGCGGATTATGCACGCACCATGTATAAGACACATGCTGGGTTGAAGGAGAAGGTAAAAAGTGCCCCCTGGGATTGAGTTCAAACAGTTTAATACTGTTCACTAGTATGATATCATCATTTATGGATACATATTCTGGAAAAAGTGTGAATAAGGTGTGATACTTTGTGTAGGAGGTGAGGTTTGGAAAATGAGGATAATAAATACATCTCACATCTAAAGGCAAACAGGTGGTGGTGTTTCATACTAGATTCTGTTTGACAGGTATTAAAAGAATCCTACTGAAGCAAGTTATATTTTTGAAAAATTCTCCACACCAGCGTTGGCCAGTGCAAAAAGAATTGTTTGAAGCACCATTTTCTAAATAGATAATGGTAATACAAAGTTATTAGTATAGGGTTTATCAACAATGAAGACATGAGTGATCACTGGGTGGGTTTTACTGCATTGTGCAATATCCACCTGTAGAAATACCATGAGTAAATACAGGTTCGCAAACTGTTAATAGTAAATTGTATTTTGGCAGTAGAGCGGATGGCAGATGGTGTTGGTGATAGGCTTGTGAGTCACAAATAGATACCAAGAGCTATCTGTCTACCCAGCCACTACTGTATCTCAACCCTAAAAAAGTTTTCCTAAGCAATAATTTAACCATTGTAATATATGGGGCAAATATAAATAAAAACATCATGAACCATGACTGTAAATACCCGTGTCCTGTAGGGCTACTACCATGTTACAGCAGCCATCATTGGATTACTTGTGTTTATACGAGGCAGCAGAGAGCCTGGATAAGAGCCTCTTGGTCAGCATAGTTTTATGTCCCACCTAATTAGAGTAATCTGCAATAGGCTTAATGAGGGCCCTTCTAGTGGTGCAGCAGGAAATGCCCCTGTGGTCGACTGTGTAACATCTGCCACCAGGCAGCTTCAGGTAAATGCCCATCATTGATTCTGGAGAGCTTTGTCAATTCTCACAAGTGTTTGGTAACAGCACACAAGCCTCTCTCGGCCATTTCCAAGTCCTGCCTGATGTGGTGATTCAAGGTTTCTGTTGGGGTGTAAAGTCATTTAGCTCTCATTGTTTTACTGGTGGCAAGGGGGACAGTTATATGTGTGTGCAGGTGGTACTGTAGGGGGCTGGATGGTTAGCACTATTATTAGGTGGTATTAGGGTGGATTTGAGCTTCATAATGATGTCACTAAGACAGTATGGCAGATGTTGCTGTGGGGTTTATTAGTCCTTTGCACTTGTGAATGTAGCCATCAATTGACACAGGTAGCAACAAGTAGTAGCAGTTGGGGGTCGAGTATTTCTACCTCTCTTATAGTGTGAGGCATTGGATGTTTTATAAGTGGGGGCTCCACCGCTGCGAATTCCTTGTGGTTTGCATCCATGGCGAGAACTTCTTAGAGAATTCCCAAATATTAGATTATTTTGATTTTTGCGAATGTCGTCATGCTGCTAGGATGTCATATGAACTTTGTCATACTTTGTCACAGCAGCAGATCCACTGGTGGAAGGTTTTCTGTGACAACACACGCACCCATTCTCACCAATTTTGAGAATTAGTGGTTTTCGCAGTCAACAAATTTTATTCAACATTTGAAACTTGAAACTTAGCGTCCTTCAAAATCTCTTCAATATATTCTCTTTTGTTTGTTTTGTCTTTCCTTCTTTTGTTCAAACCAGTTATAACGGTATCCTTTATCATTTAACTAGCTATATCTATAGCTGCAGTGTCAGAACCCCAATTTATAAACAACCATTGTAGTTTCAGAATTGTATTTCAAAAGTTTATCTTTTTCTTCGCCATGTATTTATTTGTTCTGAAAGCTGACAGCTCTGATCTTCATGAAATAAAATCGCCATCATACTCAATGCCCTCAGGGACCCCAGGTAAAGGTCCCTGGACAAAATCTTACATCATAAAATATTACTAGAATGACATGACGGATAATGCAAATAACCATGATTCCGTCTATCCTGGCTTTACCACTTATGACTGAGGAAGCTTAATTGAAAATGCAGTTCATTTTGTAGATGTTTTAAAGAGAGTTGCTGATAGACCCAATACGCATGATAGATAAATTGAGAAATTATGATAGAGGCAAGTCGGCAAAGCTATATATACTCTGATCTTAAATACTATAGACCAGTAGGTCCATAGTATTAAAAATCAGAGTACAGCCTTGGCTACAAATCTCCACTTCTGTATAATCTAATCAAGGCATGACACCTTGTTTTAGTCTTTATAACAACAACAGTATTTTAACATTGGACATGACAATTCATTTGTTGAGGTAATACTCTAATTAGCTTGTGATTCTTTGCACCTAACAATGAGAGAGAGAGAAGGAGACAGAGAGAGAAAGAGAGCGGATGGGTGAAGAGGTTGGGAAAGTAAATGCTTGTAGTAATGTCATATTGGGTCTATATATGCTACTCCTCTGCCTCCTCGCCATTCTGTTGTAGTCACAGTGCCCTTCTACTTGACTGTTTACATGTCTATAGGTCAGGGTGTGTGAGAAACCCAGCATCATATGGATAGAGGAGCTGTATGTGCCAGGCGGTTTGTAAGGTGACAGCAGAGGGCAGTAGGCACTACTATACTAACACCCCTAAGTGAGGCTCTGAGGCCAGTCACATGAAGCACCCGGCACTAAAGGTTAATGCACTGACTTTAGTGAAGCTGTTTGCAGTTCCTTAGACCTGTAATGGTTTGTGGTCTTACGGACCTGGGGGTTCGGGTCTTACGATTCGGGAAAGAACGAGTAAGACGGTGATTCAAGTGTATGCCAACGGATAGTCTTTATTAAAATACACACTCACGGCTACCTGATAGGGCAGCTAACAGATACTAAGGGATGGTCTTACATACTTGGAGGCCAGAAGGGCCTCTGACGTAGCGGCTGAGCCCTGGGCTTTCTATAAGGACCCAGGTGTTCGTCGTCAGATGTCCCCACAGACCCGGATCGGTGCTGCCACCTATCCGGAACCTGAGGAACGTCCGACGACTCGACCCACCCGCCACGTCAGACGGTACCCAACACTATGGTTATACAATAAGTACCTCTACACCACTCCCCCAGACATTTAGGAAGGAGTTATAGCTATTGTATTATTATAGGGATAACATTACTATGTGTCTAAACCCTAATAATAGAGGTACAACCATAGATATAACGTTAACACCATGTATAGTATGATTCGAATGTCAATTTCATATATTTGATAGTGTATGTAGTTACAGAATAACAAACCGGATGTTGTAATACAATACGAATTACTTGAATGAATAACAGTTATGTGTAACAGAACTGTTAATTAACACTTTATACCATATAATAACAATCTATGTTTACGGTATAAGTATTAGGATAAGTATCATAATTCGCATATATTTGTTAATAACAGTTATGTGTAACGGAACTGTTAATATTGAATAAATCACATGATAATATCCATATGGGTTTGTAATTATTAATATCATGAACGATTATATAGTCTTGAAAAAGACTTTTAAAGTAACCACACTATCTAATGACATTTTATATGTTAAGACCAAATGAATCCGTTAAGGATTTTGTGAGTATTAGGAATAGAACCGTTATTAATTATACACTTGAAAAAGAAAAAAATTACGGTGGAGTAATATATGATAATATATGTGATACCACCGTGTACCAAATAACCATTATAGCACCAGATGAATATATTTATACTAGAATATGCCTCGCAGGACAGTAATCTGAATAATCTGGTGAAGTTTATCGGATCTTATTAAATAGCATGAACAGTAACCAGAGATCCGTATTAATAGATATGTATATACCCGTATCAAAATATACAGTAATTTATCATCACAGTGTAACTATGCACATACAAATGATATTAGAAAAAAATTATATGACATTATATACATGACAAATAATGAATGTTGCTGGAGTCTTGCGCCGCAGTCTGCCGGATGCTAGAAGGTAGGTATGGTGGTCAGCTAACCACGGGATGGACGTGCTAAAGTCTTTTTTTATGATCCAGGGTAATAAATGTGAACACGGTAGATGAATTTGGGGCAGCTACCCACAATCCTCTAGAAGTGCTATTGTTCATAGGTATATCCGAATGGTGTAGAATAATAGTAGAATAATAGTCCGGTTTTGTCAACAAGTAGAAACGTAATCCATTTAAGTATAGTTGACATAAATATGAGTCCAAAGTAGGTTGATCCGGAAGTAATAATATGTAGTAGTATGTAGTTTTAATCCATTCGGGAGTAGAGGTAGCATAGAATCGTATAGTCCATCCTTATATAGTGGTCAGCAACAGGTAACAGGTAACAGCAGGAGTCAGGAACAAGCATCCAGATACGTATGACAGCAGCAAGTCTATTATCTGATTATTTCATAAGTGTAGTTCCGAATCCGAATAGACTATTCAGGATATAAAAGAGTTATATGTCCTGAATCATACAAATAGCTGGTTATAAAAGGAACCCGGAACACAAAGGGCAGGTGTTCATATTCTAATAGAAGACATTCACAGACGTGTAGTGTTCCGCAAAGACTAAATCTGGTTATTAGTGGAGAAGAAAGTGATATATAGAAAAATAACCCGTAGCATGCTTAGGTGGACTTCTTAGCATGCTTCTTCTTAAGAAGATCTAGAGCCGATTCGGGAGTGCCGTCCCACTCGTCGATATCGACTCCGAATACCCTCATAAACTTAGTGTTTAAGTTGGTATTCCGGGTAATCTCCTCCTTAACACGCTTCTCCAGGACGTGTACATCCATAGCTGCCTGTTCTTTGGCAGCTAAGGTTTCATCCTCCTGGGCTTTTACATCATCCCGGATGAGGGTCTCGAGGCGCTGTCTTTCGGCATCTGCGACCTCCTTCATACATAACAGGGTATCGTTAAGGAGGCCTGATGGAAGTCAGTCGCTCTGTCGCGGACACATTTCTCCCATTGGGTGTAGATGGCCTTCTGGACATCCGCTTCCCCCTGGCGAGACTTCTCGAACCAAATTTCTGCATTACCAGTTTTAATGGTAATTGCATCCTTTGGTTTCTCAGGTGGTGCGACAACCTTGGGGGGAGTCGACACTGCCTGCGGGCCACTTCCGGATGTAGGGCTTCCGGATACTCCTGCTGTTGGTACACAGTAGGTGGGGGGTGTGGGGTTCTGCTTCAGCCCCATCTGCATATACAGTTGTATCTGCTCTGGGGTGAAGTTGGCTGGTAGAGCGGCTGCAGCAGCTGCGGATCCGGCGGCAGCAGGTGCTGAAGTCTTCTTGGGGACAAGTCCACCACCCTTTCCAACGACCAAGGTCTGGCTCTCAGGTCCAGGTCCCTGGGCATGGACGGAAAGTTACGGGTGTTAACTTTCCCCGGCTTTGATACAGCACCTGCGTATCCTCCAGATTCGGGTCTCTTAAAGACAGGAGTACCCTGAACCTGCTCATGTGGGTGACGTGCCAAGGGAGACCTGGAGCGATCTTCTACCCTGGCTTTAGTAGCTGTGGTGGTCTGACCATTGCCGTTACCACAACGGTTCTGGTCCCTTCTGCTCCTTTTGCGAGCTCTCTTTCCCTCCTTTCCGGATTCCTCACACTTCTGCCAGAGGGACTCGTGCATGTCCAGTTTGCCTTTACCGGGAGTCAGGACAATCTTGGCGTGGAGTTTCCAATCCTTTGTCTTCGGAACTTCGCAGAGGACTTGGTCCCCTGGTCGGATCTTCGACCAAGCATCTTCGCTCAACCTATCGAACTCCTTCATGAGTTCCTGATGAAGCTCCATGATTCGCTTACGAGCCCCATCTAATCCTTCCGCGTGGCACTTTTTCTGGTGTCTGGCCAGATCGCTACGTCGGTTATATTGAACCTTCGTAGTGCATTTCTTGCCCTTCTTACCATAACTCGGATCACAAACGTAAACCGGGTGATGGTGGAAATGGGCCTCTACAAGATGTCTCTGGAACCGGGCTGAAGTGCTCCAGGTCCGGACCGAGACATCACTGGCATCCTGGCAGATGGAGAAGGGACAGGACTTTTGGTCGTCACCGTACCACTTCTCAAGTGCCCAACGCAGCTTGCGCCTCTGGGTATAGGTGTAATACCCCTCGGTGTGGTTTAGCATAAGCCACATCTTACAATAGGCTTTGCTCGGATTGGGGTCCTCGTCCGAGAGACGCATCCAATCTTCATCATCCGGCTCGTTGTTCTTGTTTACAGAGTCCGGGCAGGCATACAGGGTAGAGCCGTCCTTCTTCACTCCGTAAGCACAGTCGGAGAAGCACGTCGGGATCCGGGTTTTAAATCCGGATTTGGCGTTAGCCCAGCGTTCTGCCTCGGTTTGGGTAGATGGGGTGGCCTTCTCATCATACTCCACCGAGGACTCATGCACTGATTCCTCGTCCGAGGAAACAACCTCCATGGCAGTACTACCAGTGGATGAGGTGCTGGCTTGCGGGTCGGCTCTAGCATTATCCGGAAGATTCTTGAGCTTCCGAGCAGCGGACCTCCTGTTCTTACTGACCTTCCAGTCTTCACCCGGATCCTTGGTTCCGGACGCGCTGGAGGTCGAGGCTTCAACCGGGCTGGTAGTACCGCCGGTGGCTGATGCAGAACCGGCTGTGCTTCTGGTGGCAAGCTTCAGGTCGGGGATAGGAGGTGCGGGTACATCCGCTTCCCTCTTAGCCTCTTCCAGGGCCTCCTGTTCCGCAGTCATACGACGGACGAGGATCGTCCGAAGGGCTGCACTCCTGTCCAAACCCGTTAGTGACTTGTTTTGTACGTCGACTAACTCTGCTTCGGTTATGTAATAACCGTTGTCCCACTGCTCCAAGTTGCTAGCGGCTTCACGGTACTCCTTCATGGTCCGGCACTGGGGCCGGGTGGCACAAGGACGCGGGTAAGTTTGCCCCTCGGGTTCCGAGATGCAGCCTACCCAATCAATGTTGGTCTGCTTCACATTCCACAGAGACCTGTCCGGCTTCGGATACGCTCCGAGCTGGAAGGCTCTGTTTGCCTCGTACACTACTTGGCGAAATGAAGTGTCCACCATGAGTCCTCGTTGGAACCACGGCCAGTCTCGGAGCCATTCGGGTGGCGTCCTGTCCAGCTGTTCGGGAGCCATGACGCCCTCGATAGCCATTCTCACTTTCGGGTCCAACCTAACCGGTGTACCGTCTGCGTAGGTCACCTGTGCCTGTAGCTCCGGATGGACGTACAGGTACCGACCGTCATACTCTGCTGGAAATGGGTCAGCCACTGCTGGCTTCCACTGATCCTTCGGGCCGTCGACTTGTGTAGTCTCGCACCCAGTTGCTGCTGTTTCAGGGTTCACAGCGTCTCCAGATCCCTTGGTCGGAAGTGGTGACAACATCTTTTCGGGCTCATTCAGTGAGAATGAAGCCAGCTTCTCCTCGAACGAGCGATCCGTGGGTTCCTCCACTTCCATCAGCTCGCTCTCTGCATGTGTTACAGGTGACAAAGCTTCCGGAAAAGCTTCTGCGGACGGAGTCAGCTTATCCGGGTCGCCGGATAGCTTGGCTGCTACAACGGATTCCTCAGCCATGACTGGGGAATCAATCCGGGAGTCAAATACTCCTGTTTTCCGGCCTTTACGGCGCCGGGGCCGACGCAAATGGAGTCTGCCTACCAGGAGACAGACTCTGAGGGCACACCGAGGGTTTGCTAGACGGTAAAAATCAAAGGAAGGAGCGCAGGCGTCCGCTTTGAGAATTACCGAAAAACAATATGGCGACAAGCCAGCTTTCGTGACGTCATTTCCCCATGAGAGGTCACGAGAGGTCAGTCGAGACTGGACGCGGTGACGTCATGCGGAAACGCACATGCTACAAGCGGAACATCAACCAACTGATTGTTTTAAGGTAATTATTGCTCATGCCGACGACTCGTCTGGGGATTTAAGTGGAGATTATGGAAAGCTTAAGCAAATCCACCGGATTAGCCGTCCACTACCCATTGGTACATCGTATGGCAGCGACAAATAAGCCTTTCAGGTCAGTTGTCATCCGTTCCTCTAAATGTAAACATTACACTCGTTGTGTATACAGGTTAGGTCACTGCAGTCCTCTGGGCAATTCGGGGGCTGCGGCGAACGTATATCCCCTTCTTGGATAGTTCTTTATCAGACCTGACAGTCTGAAGAGCCTTTTCTGGGTGTTTCTTGGCCTTCGAAACACCTTTCCTCTTCTTTTTGTCTTCACCTGCCGAGACTTTTTTAACTCCCCCACGCTTAATCGGTGTTGGCGTGGGTGGTACTGATTCGGAACACTTCTTAGGCCTACCCCGGCCTCGCTTCACTGTAGTGTTCTTCACCTGGTCTATTATACGATTCTGGTTCAGGATCTTTCCGGAACCTTCACCATACATTTCTGTGGAGGTCTACCTCCCAGACCATTTCCTTAGTCTAGCCACATTTGACTTATAGAGTCGACCAAGGTCTGATTTGATTATTACGGTACAATCACTAATAACTTGTGTTACAGTAAAGGGACCATCCCAATTAGACGCTAATTTTATGTGTCTAAGTGGTTCATGTAGTCTCAGAACTCTGTCTCCGGATTGGAATTTCTGACGTTTTAGATCGGTATCATATCCAACCTTCTGCCATTTGGCACTTTTCTCTAAATCAATTTGGACAGACTCATATGCCTTTTTAAATCTGTCTCTTAAGCATTCGACAAAAACTACATGACAAAGTAGTTCCGGGTCCATTCCTATGACTCCAAATACTAAGTCTGCAGGCATTATCAGATCCTCTCCAAATACTAAAAGGTTCGGAGTGCAGTTAGTACTTGAATGTACCGTACTGTTATAAGCATGTGTCACAAAATGACATTGCTCATCCCAGTCATCCATGTGTTCATTAACGAGTGACTTTAGGACCTGAATAAGGGTTCTATTGAACCTTTCTACCAATCCGTCGCTTTGTGGCCTATACGGGTTGGTTCTAGTCTTGCAGATAGCTAAGTATTCGCACATACCTTGCCAGAGATTTGATTTGAATTCCCTGCCTTGGTCACTGTGTAGCATTAATGGTACACCAAAAGTCAGTACCCAACCTTTTACAAAGGCTTCGGCACAAGTGACTGATTTGTGATCCGGTAGTGGAAATACTTTGGTGTATTTCGTATAATAATCACACACTACCATCATACAGGTATTATCATTAGCGGTTGTATTCAGTCCACTAATGATATCCACCCCGATTCTTGCGAATCTAACTCCGAAAAGTTCTTGGGATAGTGGAAGCTTGCCCATCCCGGGTCCGGGTTTGTTTTTACAACAGTCCGGATAGGTGGTTACCCATCTTTGCGAGTCCCGTGTCATGCCAGGCCAATAGTACTTCTTGGAAAGTCGTGCTAACGAGCGTTTCCTTCCGAAATGACCACTGGTCCGGTGTCCATGACAGAAGTACATAATGTCATGTCTCATGGCATGTGGTATTACCACTTGCATGATTTTCTCACCATTATTATGTCAATGTACCATTCTGGGTATTATTATTATTTTCACATTTACTAAATTCTTCGCCATATAAAGCCTAAGCTCTGCCCATGATCGACACTCAATAATCTCCTGTATTCCTCAATAGGAACCAGGATCCTTTAGTCATCACAAACACACTTCCTCTATTAGACTCTGTGACATAAGGTACAAGGATGTAATAACATTCCAACCCTATCTACTCAGTCCAACTGGAGGAAGTGAGATCCACCCATGGTGCCATATTTGGAATGAGAGGATATTTCACAATCTCCTCTCAATCCTCATTAACATAATCTACCAACAGGTGGCACTCTCTCCTTATGACATGTGTCACTATTCTATTGAGCCACATGTACAGAACATTTCACAACACTGTGAGCTGCTCAGGCTCTCAGTATATAAGGTAGCTTGAGCAGCTCCCAGTCATCTATTCCAAGCTATCTATTCTAAGCTATCTATTCTAAGTTCATCTCTCCCAACTTACACCTTACACCTATACCTAGAACCTACGACAGGTTGAGCTATAGGATCGGAGGCAGAGCTTAGATCTTGGCGAGTGTTATCATTGTTACCACCTTTATGAAACACTCATGTTAGCTATGCAATAAAAGGATCAACTGAACTTCCCTGGATTCCGTGTACATTCACTTCACCACATGTAACCGTCCGTTGACAATTACATGGCTTCCAACGGTATAACACGCCTTTCCGGACTTCAAGCTCTGTCCTTTGAGCAAGAAACCTTCTCATTTCTCGATTTTCCAGAGAGACCTCCGGTCTAACTGGACGTATACCCTTCGGTACTAATTGCAGTAGCTGTGCAGTTATCGAGTCAGCTTCCTGGAAACGTCGTATGTGATCCATAGACCAATCCAGTATACTGGCAACTAGGGGTTCGAATGGTCTTCGAATCCCTGCTAGCACTGCTCTATGAGCTCCACAATCAGTACAATCCGGATTATCACATTTCCGAATTGGTATTCAAGATAAAGCATCAGCATTTAAATGCTTAACTCCGGGTCTATGCTGAATCTGGTGATGTTCAAGCCTATACTCGGATAAATGGGCTAGCCATCGACCCAACATCCCTTCAGCATCTTGGAAGTTCAATAGCCATCTTAAAGAGGAGTGATCCGTACGTAAAGTAAAGTTTGTTCCCCATAAAAAATGTTTGAACTTCTTGGTATATACGACTACTGCTAACAACTCTCTTTTGGTTGTGCAGTAATTGCGCTGAGTGTTCATGTGTCCAAGGAAATTTTTCTTTGGTACTTCCTGGAGTCCAGTTAGCAATTGCTTGTAATGGATAACTGACTCTAGAATAATTCGGAATAAATTCCCTATAATAGGAACAGAATCCTAAAAAGGACCTCACTTCTTTGGGTGTTTTAGGTCTATTCCAATTCGTAACTGATTCGATTTTATCGGGATCAGCTTTTATTCCTTCATCACTAATGATGCGGCCCAAATAATTTATGGACTTTCTAAACATGTGGCATTTCTTGGGTTTCAATTTGAGACCATTAGAAATAATACGTTCTAATACCAATTTGAGATTGTTAGAACATTCTTCGAATGTTTTTCCGAAGACTATAACATTGTCAAGGTATACAAGACATCTTTTCCACATTAAATCACTTAGAATTGTTTCCATCATTGCTTCAAATGTTGCTGGTGCATTGCACAAACCAAACGGCATTACGTTATATTGGAATAATCCAATATGACTCGAAAATGCAGCCTTTTCCATATCTGATGGATTCATTCCCACTTGCCAATATCCTGATTGCAAGTCTAAGGTAAGAAACCAACTGTTTCCTCCTAAGGAGTCAATGGTTTCGTCTATTCTCGGTAATGGATACGAATTCTTTTTCGTTATTCCATTTAGCAAAAGCGGATAGTACCGTCTTTTTTTGTTACCATACACACAGGACTACTCCATGGACTATTGGAAGGGACTATTACATCCTGTTCCAACATCTTGTTTATTTCCTTTTCAGCTACTCTCTTCTTCGCTAAAGGTAACCGTCTATACGGTATTTTAAAGGGTTCCGCATCTCCAGTATCTGTTTTATGTACTACCTTATTTGTCGTGCCTAGTTTTTCACCAGGTTTGGCAAAGGCAGTCTTATACTGACAGAGCATATCATAGAATTCTTTCCGGTGTTCCGGATTTTCTAAGGAAGTTTCTTCATGCAACTTGAGTAAGTCATCCGAAATTTCATCATCTCCTGTTACCTTCTGTAAGTTTAACTTACTATCCGTTACAATTTCCGAAAGGGTCACGTTCCCAAAAACTTGTCCCTTTTTTAGGTAGATAGTAGTGTTTCCAGTGTTTGAGACAGGTACTACCGACCAGGATGCATTTGCTACTATAGTGTCTACAGATATTAATCCAATGCTTGACAGAGTAGCTACATCCATTTCTATCACTGCGGGCTTATTGTGAGGCAAACATACCACCGCCTTCCGTTTAGAACAGAGGGCGTGTCCGTGACGATCTGAATGTCATTGTTCACACCTGGAGTCGATCCACATCCTTTCAGGTATTCCAGACAAGGATGACCCTGGGGTAGGTGGGCACTACCAACCCTGGCTAAAGCATAGCCGCCTACCTCGTCACTGATATCGGGTTTCCCCTGTGCTCCCTGGGCACCTGTTATATCAGCTTCCCTAACCTTCCGGGTGTCTACAACCACCTCGGTGTTAGGCGAGTTTGCTACTACATGCGAACTGTCGTCACGGATGGCGATATTATGGCAAGATTTGTCACTGGGATCCCCTTCTTTGCCCATAGGGGGACCCCTCCTTAGTTTTTGTCTGTACTTATTCCAGAGACACCTTCCTGTCTATGCGGGACAGGTTTCTCAGCCATACATTCGGGAGCATAATGTCCTAATTTCTGGCATCTGAAGCATCTCCTCTGAGATTTATCAACTCTAGGTCTTTTCAGAGCCTCTGTTAATCCGGCTATTAATGTCTCCATCATGTTAGTCGGAGTAGCAGTGGCTGCTACGGTAGGAGTGACCGTAGTGGTCGTACTACCAGATTTAATAGGTCTGGAAGCTATATTACTAGCCACGGCCCCTCCCCTTCCTTTCGGATGTACTTTCCTATACCGTTTCTGTCGGTAAAACTTTCCAGCAACCTGGACTGATCCGATATTTTCTTCGTTTTCATCAGAGACATATTCATCTTCCTGATCAGCCTCCTGTAAGTCGACAGGGGCTAATTGGGAAGTTTCATATACCTGAGCAGAGGAACCTCCGTATTGCAATGGAGCTGCTCGGACTGGATTCGGTCCTAGACCTACCAATCTCTTCTTCATATCATGTCCATCGATTGATATGAATAAGTCACTGAAGGATGTGTCATCCTTCCAAGAATCCCAAACTACTTGTTTGTGATCCGGATCCCGCAATCCATTGTAGAATTGTGTAAACAATTCCTGCAGATAGCAGTCATCGACATGAGCCCAATTAGAATGTGCTTTCGATAGCAAGTCCTGTAGCTCCAAACCAAAGACTTTATGAGATTCTTTAGGTTTTTGTGTCCTCTTCTTAAAGCTTACCCATGGATCTTCTCTAATGACTGAACCAAACAGGTATGCGGCACACTCGACCAATTGATCATAGGTGCCGTATATTCTGTATGCGGCTCTCCATTGATTGAGGGCTACTTTTCCACCTTTATTTAACCAGCAGATCAAATATGGTAGAGCTTCTTCTTTTGTCCAACCACTACAGTTGACCTCATCGACAAAAGCTTGATACCTGTCCTTCCAAGGATCATTTGAATCATAAGGAGGGGGTATCCATGCCTGTCTATGTGCCGGATTATTACATCCACGTAGTCTATCTGCTTCTCGCATGCTCCAGTTCATGACTTCCATGCCATCTGCTCCCTTTCGGTAGCAGTCAATGCCCAAATTTTGGATGCATTGGCTTCTCTCAAAGATGGTTTGCATTCCTACAGGCATGGAAGTTCTTCTATTGGGCTTCCTGCCATCTCCTCCCGATCCTGATCCTCCGGATCCAGATCCACCAGGGCCACCCGTGGGATTACCTCCAGGGTAGTTCCCAGAAGCACCACCAGGGTATCCACCTCCATAATTTACATTTCCAGTTGTTCTGGAAGATGCATACCTGGGGTAGGAATTATTTTGATTCCATCCCTGATTATAGGTATTACCATTTTGGTAATTACTACTTCCTGTCGGATTATAATTATGCCTATATCCATAGGAAGTTGTTCTTGGAAGGTACATACCACCGGTAACATTAGGTTGTGGGGGATTCGGTGTGGGAAAACGTCTACCATTAGGACCATTGCTTTGACCTGAAGGTGGGTTTGGCAATCTTGGGCCTGCTGGTGAACTATGGCTGGGTTGAGAGAAGTTATAACGTCTGGGCTATACACCAGAACTAACTGGTCACGGCACCAG
The DNA here is from genome assembly GCA_949317995.1 of Acholoe squamosa. Taxonomy (NCBI): domain Eukaryota; kingdom Metazoa; phylum Annelida; class Polychaeta; order Phyllodocida; family Polynoidae; genus Acholoe; species Acholoe squamosa. The sequence continues at coordinate 109,718,831 of OX439036.1, read as the reverse complement.
TGTAATGGTTTGTGGTCTTACGGACCTGGGGGTTCGGGTCTTACGATTCGGGAAAGAAAGAGTAAGACGGTGATTCAAGTGTATGCCAACGGATAGTCTTTATTAAAATACACACTCACAGCTACCCGATAGTTGTTGATAGGGCAGCTAACAGATACTAAGGGATGGTCTTACATACTTGGAGGCCAGAAGGGCCTCTGACGTAGCGGCTGAGCCCTGGGCTTTATATAAGGACCCAGGTGTTCGTCGTCAGATGTCCCCACAGACCCGGATCGGTGCTGCCACCTATCCGGAACCTGAGAAACGTCCGACCACTCGACCCACCCACCACGTCAGACGGTACCCAACACTATGGTTATACAATAAGTACCTCTACAGACCTGAAAAAAAAGATAAATTGCATGTTTCAGGTAACCAAAACATACCTAGAAAAACAGGGCACAATCAAAAATTATGTTCATCAATTTTGAAAAGGTCATTTCTGTAGATGATTTCACGATCACGAGTTAGTGACCCGAATTCCGTACCACTAATGCATTGATGAAGCACAGTAGAATAAAAACATTTTTTAATATAACACAGAACTTTTTCTTTTCTTCTTTTACCATACCTGAATTCACTGTGGCTATGTAGGCTTCCGTACAAAGTGTATGTTGTAATATATTTCCCTGGATATTCACTTCTATCGGGTAGCCATAAAGTGTAAGACCCTAAATAAACCATTGGCATACACTCGGTTTACTGTCTCTGTGTTTCTTTCGCATAGCGAGACTCAAACCACTTAACTGGTAAACTAAAAGCCATTACACATGTAATGGATGAGAGTGATATCGGTAATATCACACAGAGCTGGAGTAATTGGATGGCACCCATTGCAGTAAATTAAAAAAGAAGAACAACTAATAATTGCAAATCCGAACACCAAGATAAATCAGTGAACACCATATCCCTCATCAAGATATATGTGACCTGCACAAACAGTGGACATATCTCAAATAGGCATCCCTAACATATTTCTACCATATACATCACAATGGCATTTTTCTAGGCATGTGGTTTAAGGGCAACGTATCCATGCTTTTAAATATTGAATTAGCATAACCATTTAAATCGTATTATAGCATAAAACTTATTTTGCATTAATAGGATTTGAGTAACCCTAATAATTTGTTTTACAGTACTGAATAAATCACACTGCTAAAACATCAAGCCCTACCTGTGTCTTATAGCAGCGAAAGATTTTTCTCATACATGAGGTGTCTTCTATGGGCAATAGACCCTATCCACAGAAATATCCTATGAAAGCCCAAGGCCATGTAGAAACATAGTGGCCCCTGTGCTGAGGTTCAACAAGCTGCCGAGAGATCCTCTAATCTCAGTAACTCATACGGACCAAGACAAACGCCATTCACAACCAAAGAGGTAATAGGAGGTTTGTTGTAAGGGATTCAAGGTGGTCTAGATGAGGGATCTCCATCATGGAATGGCTGGAATAAGAACCAACTGAATAGAGCAATATTTTACCCCACCTTCTCAGGATCCAAAATCCTTCAGGAAATATAAATCACATCTCCTTTTGGGAATGCAAAATTCGAATCTACTAACACTAAATTGCATATATAAATCCTGTTTTATAAATTAACTAGTTACAAAAGAACTAAAACTTTCATTGCCATAATATTAGATTCACTTCTATTCCATCATCATGTAACATATAGAGGATAAAAAGGTCTTTGTCAGGTCAAGCAGGAATGCATCACGCCCATCGTTTGTCATGTTGCACTAATAAAGTGTGTGATGGTGCATCATGCTGACCCCATGGGACTGTATACATAGATGCTCATTGGGTCGGCATTATGCATTATTGCATCGTGGGCCCCTAAAGGGTTAACGTGTGTAACGTGGCGTTTACCTCTTCTGGAGGGTGTTGCTCCTATCGTAAAAGGAACAACTGGCTAAAAATGCCTTCATTTCCAGTCGTTTCTTTTCATGTAGCTATAACTTTTCCCTTTTGTCACTCACAAGTGGACATTCAAGTACGGTGCTAAAAATGGTGGATTTGAGTAGGTACCTAGTTGGGAGAAGTCAGTTAGTATAATAAACTATAGAGTGTGTGACATGAGTAGGTACCTGATAGTGCAGCTCTCTCTTTTTTAAACAAGGCAGGTGACTTTTCAGACTAATGTGGCTTGTGCAAGTTGAATGGTGAAGCAGAGCGTAACTTCTTTGTAAAAGAGGGTACCTACTGACAGCTCTGTTTACCACAGGAGCAACACGCTCCTGACCAGTACCGCGTGAATGACCCCTAAAAGGTTAAGCACTTTTAACCAGCCCCCTGTTCCTTGTAAATTGAGTGAATAAATGTTGTGTGAGTTGTTCAAAGATGTTGTGAAATGCTGCACTTGTGTGTGATATCAACTCACGGCGATGTCCCTTCTTATAGTCACCTATAAAGATATGAGGAAACTTTTCAGCCAAAAAAGGCTGTTCCTTGGTAATATGATTAATTGACAAGATAGTCACCATGAGCCTCTGTTCAGTCAATTTAAGAATACAATTTTATATATTGGTAGAATAGATAGGGAACTTGTCCCACAGTTTGTATCTCCTTTTTACTGCCAGACATGCAATGATGAAGAAGATTCTACAAAGTTATACCACGATTTCTGGGTTACACAGTGCTTTTTGGTGGCTATTCCCATCCACATATCTGTCGATATTGCACACCCTATAGGCTCTAACATCAATTTTGTAAGGCGTGCTGTTATCCATGTAAGGCGTGCTGTTATCCATGTAAGGCGTGGTGTTATCCAAGATAACAGCACGTCTCTCCCATGTCACATGTCACATGTTAAAACCCATGAAATTTTCCAGACCAGGGTAGGGATCGAACCTGCAGTCTCACATCCCAAGTCCAACTCCCTATGCATTGCCCCACAGGGACTGACGAGAAATGCTCGGTTCGAACCAAGTCTGGATATGATACAAAGCAATGTGCGCTGTCGCTGTCCGCTGCCGAGCGATGAGGTGTATTTAGTACCAAACATAACAGCGAGACGCATTTGGTGGAGGAGACGCGGTGGTCTAGCGGTTAGCACGTTGTGCCAAGCCGTCAGAGGTACATGGATCGCGCCCGGTCCGGGCGCATCTTTTTTCGCCGTGTGCGCTGCCGCTGTCCGCTGCGGGGCGAGGAGGTGTATTATACACAAACATTACAGCGAGACGCATTCAAAGCTTTAGCTGTCCGCTGTGGGGCGACGAGGTGTATGTATTTTTCGCCGTGTGCCGCTGGCAAGCCTAGCCGAGATGGTCGCTGTCCGCTGCCGGGCACCGAGGTGTATGTACCGATCGTGTACACACAATGGCTGGCATCGAGTCCCAGGAAGGGGGAATAATTTTTGTTTTCAACTTGAATTTATTGGTATAATATTGATTATTTATTGGTTTCGTGGTATAAAATAAGTATTCAATGGATAACTCATGACTTGTGTGTGTTAGCAAAGGCTAATAACACTCGGCCTACGGCCTCGTGTCATTATCCTTCACTAACACACACGCGTCATGAGTTATCCATTGATTACTTGTTCAATATTCCTCCTAAGCTCCCAGCTAACTCTGTTTATTAGGTTACTAAAAGGGTTGCCTGGAATAATTGCAATTTTCTTGTGAAATTCATGGCCACCTCAAGTGTAACAGTCATGGTTATTTAAAGACGATTTAGTCAGTGAGGTATTGCGAGACAAATTTTAACACAATGAATATTCATGAAGCAGTACTATTCACCTTCCCTGGCAACTATTCTAATATTAAGGTGGATTCTAAAAGACAAAACTTGGAAGTCTAAAGGAAATTTATAAAAAGAATCTGTCTGTCCATTCTCAAAGGCTAAAGTGGAATCCCAGACATATTTATAAGTAGAAGTTTCAAGACTTGCACTCAAAAAGCTCTGTCAAATAGAATAAATAAATATATATATATATATATATATATATATATATATATATATATATATATATATATATATATATGACTTTGCATTAACAATCCTAAAATCAGGTAACATGTAATCAAGATGATAGTATGAAAGGCTAAGACCACACAACCACATAGAGATGAGCTTAAGGCTGGTTGGCCTTGGTAATCTTGTCCTTTTCTAATGCATCCAAAAACATCGAAACACTAGATCTAATACATTCCCAAATGATATGACGCCTGAACATATGCATTCATAAATGCTGCTCTAATCATGGTTTACGTCATGGCCACAACACTGGGCCTGAGATGGATGATAGTGTATGAAATGGAAAATAATAGGAATGAATGTGCATGGGTCTGGGGACAACACAGGGTCAATCTGTTGTAGTCACACTGCCCTTCTACTAGACTGTTAACATCCCTATAGGTCAGGGAGAGTGAGAAAACTGGCAGTATATGGATAGAGGAGCTGTATGTTCCAGGAAATTTGTAAGGTCACAGCAGAGGGCAGTAGGCACTACTATAATAAGTGAGGCGCTCAGGCCAGTCACATGAAGCACACGGATAAAGCACCCAGCACTATAGGTTAATGAACTGAGCTGTTTGCAGTTCCTTAGACCTTGAAAAAGATAAATTGCAGGTTACAGGTAACCAAAACATACCTAGGAAAAAAGGACACAATCCAAATTATTTTCATCAATTTTAAAAAGGTCATTTCTGTAGATGATTTCACGACCATGAGTTAGTGACTTGACTTCCCTACCACTAATGCATTGATGAAGCACTGTAGAATAAAAACCCACAATGTTTTTGCTTCTTCTTTTTCCATACCTGAATTCACTTTTCGTGCCGTAATGATTTGCAATCTTAATGGCAAGCTGCAACTCAAATTTGCTGTGAGCAGACTATCATTGATTGAGACACCATTCAGATGCAACCCAGGGCCTGTAGCTATTTACTGTGGAAGTCTGAAAAGGACTGACTTCAATCCATGTAATGGATGAGGCTGATATTGATGATATCACAAGGCACTGAAGTAATTGGATAGCAGTCATAACTGGAAATAAAGAGAGTTCATAATTTCATATCCCAGCTCCAGGATAAATCAGTGAACACCAAATACATTATGATGATGAGGAGGCAATGTCATATTTATGGTTTCTAGGTATCTAGCTTAAAGGTTAAGTGTCCAGGTAAGAAATTACTGAATTAGCATGATTCAAATCGTAGTGTAGCATAAAACTGGATGTGCATTGGTACAATCTGAGTAACCTTAATGATTGGTGAAATGACTGAATTACTCTGCTCAAGAATCAAGCCCTAGCTGTGCCTCAAGGCATAGGAATGCCTGTCTTTATACATGAAGTGTCCTCTTGGCAATAGACCAAATCTACAGAAATATCCTCAGAAAGCTCTAGGCCTTGCAGAGAGCTTGTCCAATCTTCATAAGTTATAGCATGCAAGACAAAGGAGATTTACAACCAATGAGGCAATAGGAGGTTTGTTGTAAGGGATTCAAGGTGGTCTAGATGAGGGATCTCCATAATATGGAGGCTGGAATGGAGTGTGTTACAGTCATGGTTATTTTAAGACCATTTAGTCAGTGAGGTAGTGCGAGACAACTTTTAAAACAATGAATATTCATGAAGCAGTTCTCTTCACCTTTCCTGGCAATTACTCTAGTATTAAGCTGGATTCTAAAAGACATGTAAAAGCAGCTTTCATAACAAAACTTGGAAGTCTAGGGAAATTTATAAAAAGAATTTGTCAGTCTATTCTCAAAGGCTAAAATAGAAACCCAGACATATTTATGAGTAAAAGTTTTAAGACTTGCTCACAAAAAGCTCAGTCAAATAGAATATATATATATATATATATATATATATATATATATATATATATATATATATATATATATATATGTATGACTTTGCATTAACAATCCTAAAATCAGGTAACACGTAATCAAGATGATAGTTTGTATGGAAGGCCCAGACCACGCAATCACATAAAAATGAGGTTGAGGCTGCTTGTCCTGGGTAATCTTGTCCTTTTCTAATGCATCCGAAAAAATCACTAGATCTAATACATTCCCAAATGAGATGACACCTGAACATGTGCATGCATAAATGCAGCTCTACCTTATTCATTGTAATAAACGCACATGCTCTAATAAGCGCACACCCCTCCTTTTTGGGCCCCACCTGGTGTAAGATCGGTCAAATAAAGTGTAAAAAAGTCAAGATTTTTATGACCAAAACAACGATTTTAGGCTCTAGAGGGTGCGCGTATTGAAATTATTCCTCTATTAAGGTTTGGAGCATTCAAAAAGTAATTTTCCACACATGTTTGCTTATTAGAACAAATACGGTAATCATGTTATACGACATGGCCACAACACTGGCCCTGAGACAGATGGTGGTGTGTGAAATGGAAAACAATAGGAATGGATGTGCATGGGTCTTCAGACTCAGCACTCTTCAAAATCTCTTTATCATATAAGGAGGATCTATTATTATTGTGTTCATATTATATGCACAGTGCATTTCTAATAAGATATAGCTGCAGAATCATAATCCCAATTTATAAACAACCATTGTAGTTTCAGAATTGTATTTAAAAAGTTGATCTTTTTCTTCACCATGTATTTATTTGCTCTGAAAGCAAACAGAAGTTGACATCACTGAGTACCTTTGAATTTGGAGCACCCCTTTCAAGCAGAAAACCCTCCTGGTAGGCAACAAAGGTTACTGATCTGCTTGAAATAAAATGGCCACCATCTGGACTCAATGCCCTAGGGGGCTGTGGTAAATGCCCCAGGACAAATCCTATAATCCCAAGACTATCTAATGTAGAGGTTCAGTGTCTAAGTTAAATCATAACAAGAAAAGAAGCCGATTCAGGTCTTTATGTAGGACTACAATTATGGTCACTCGAGGACTTATATGTTGGTCATGTCTTGTTACATATAGCAAAGTAATAATCTAGGGTGAGCAGCAGTCTCTAACACTATTGGTTTGGTATGGCGAAATGCGCTTATTTACAGTGGAAAAGCCTGTCACACAACGTTGGACGGACCAGGAAAGAGTCTCCTGGAGTGAGTAATGCAAGCACCTGCAACCATGAACCTTTCCATCACACCCCGAATATTGAGTTGCCCTACCCCAAAACTAGAGACAAAGATCAACATTATCCGTCTGCAGTGGATTCACCACTAGTGACTGATGAAGCCTAATTGAAGATGCATTAAATTTCAAGCAGATCCTTCAAAGAGAACTTTTAGTGGACATGAAGAAGACAAAAGACCCTCTAGACATAATATTTGACCAGCTAATGAGCAGTAACGTTCAAATTACCCTCTAGCAAAATCACCCGTATCTCACTAATCTTTTTAAGATGATTTTGAGTCTATGTCTGACATCCAGAATTTGCATAACTTGTAAAGAGAAGTTCCTTTCATCCCCATCAGACAGTTTGCACAGATGAGCCATTTGTTAATTGCTTTGTAATCCCTCATACAGTGCGTACAGATGAATATTGTCCAGTCTCTGTGTCAAGTGCTGCTACATGATGTAATAAAAACTTACTAAGCCAAATAAGTGAACATTTCTTCACTTATAATTCCTCAAGCTGCATTTCACTTCAGACTCATGCAATAGAGCTTTAAAGGATAATTCATTTAAAAAAAACAACAACAAAAAGATCACTTTACAGAAATCCTCATGGTAACCTATGCAATGATTTATTTCCAGTTGAAGAATGTGGTAAACAAATTTGATTCACATAAAGGGATCAAAGTCAAGTGAAAACTTTTTAGCTTTCATCTTTTCACCTCTGTGAACCAGTTCCTTAAAGAATTTGAATGGCTGATTAAGTTTAAGTTTGCGTAGTGATATTTCACTCAATGTTAACACAGAAAGCATCTGCCTCAAACCAGCATCATTCGCATGATGATGAATTTGAAGAATTATGATAAGGACAAGTACAGTAGTCAAAGCTACTATGGACCTACACTGGTCTATAGCATTTACGATCAGGATATAGCTTTGACTACAAATCCTGTATTGTCTATTCAAGGCCTGACACTTGTTATTTTAGTTTTTGTAACAAAAATGTATTTAACATAGAAAATGGCTTTTTTTTGTTACAGTAAAACCCAGGGGATAGGCACACAAGGTTGTAAAACTTACCCACACCCCAGGTGGGCACATTAATTAGACAGACAGACATACATACATACATACATACAGACAGACAGACAGACAGAAAGGAGTGGTGCATACTACTTTGTAGAGGATGGCAAGTTAACTGCTTGTAGTAAGGTTTGCTTTAATGAATATCGTTGAAATGCATGAGAAACTGTATTCAATTTCAGGTTTACATATCTTATGTAATTTTAGCTCTATAGGTCTCCATTGCCTCCTCATCATTCTGTTGTAGTCATACTGCCCTTCTACTAAACTATCAGGGAACTACCCATTGTGACAGATGTGAGGACATCTGTCCCGAGGGGCAGACGTCATCATGTCTGTCACAAGGGGTATTTCCCTTCTTATTCCATGTTTTTATCAAATTAAATCATTAAATGACCCCGACTATTCTTTGGAAGTTCCCAATATTGCCAAGAAGCTCCCGACATAATCGTGTCTGTATTTGTTTTGGTACTGCTGGTTACACAATATGTCACATAACCAGCAGGAACCAGCAGCAGCATTACATGACCCCCCAAAGTGTGACGAACGTAGGAACTTACTCCACACTTTGCGTTTTTAGTACTGAGTCAATGTATGAGCATTGGCAAGCATGGAATAATGTTTACATCCCTATAGGTCAGGGTGTGTGAGAAGCCCAGCAGTATATGGATAGAGCAGCTGAATGTGCCAGGCAATTTGTAAGGTCACAGCAGAGAGCAGTAGGCAATACTATACTAACACCCCTAAGTGAGGCCAGCCAAATGAAGCACGTGGATAAACCACCAGCCTTCATGCTATTTAAGTCGATGCACTGACTTTAGTCAGGCTGTTTGCTGTCAGGTCTGAAAAAAAAAGATAAGTTGTGTGTTTCAGGTAACCCAAAGTTACCTAGGAAAACAGGGTACAATGTAAATTATTTTCCTCAGATTTCAAAAGGAATGCACACATTAAGTCATTTCTTTAGATGGCTTAGTGACCATGAGTTAGTGCCGCAAGGCCCCTGGCACTATTGCAATAATGAAATATAATAGAATAAAAACCTATATTCTTTCCCAAATGTTACACATGATTTAACATGTTTACTTTAGCATATCTGAATTTTTCTTTTATGCCATAATCATTTACAATCTCAATGGCCGCATGTCACTACAGTTTACTATTGACAGTTATCATTGATGAGGAAAATAGTACTGAGGTAACTCAGGGCCTGTAGATATTAACTACAGTAGTCCGAAAAGGACTGACTTCAGTCCATACAATGGATGAGGCTGATTTTGGTAATATGACAAGGTGCTGAAGTAATTAGATAGCAGCCATGGCAGTGATTATAGAAAATTCATAATTGCATGTCCCAGGTCCAGGATGAATCAGTGAGTAGAAAATCTATTATTAAGATGTGTAATCTGTGCAACTAATGCATATCAAATAGGTAACCTGACCAACTTTCCATCACATGCATCCGCAATGTTATATTTATGGTTTCTTGGTATCTAGTTTAAAGGCAAACAGTCCAATTATGTAATTACTGTAGGACATTTGAATCTTGCTAGCATGAATCTGGATCTGCATTGATAGAATTTCTGTAACCCCAATAATGTTGTTGTTAATAATAAGTTTGTAAAAAGAGCCGACTGAATTACACAGCTCAAAAACCAAGCCATAGTTCTGCCTCATAGCACAGGGCTGAACTCAGGGAGTGCCATATGGGCAAGACATATATCTTTTAAGTGAGGCATTTTCTATAGACCCAATCTACAGAAGGTTTTTAGGAATGGCTTCTCCAAGCTGCAGAGAGCTGCTCTAATCTCAGTAGCCCATACAGACCAAGACAAAGCCCATTCACAACCAATGAGGCAATAGTGGGTGTGGGCATGGAAGCGCCCATAACTAGTGAAAGAATCCACTAGGCAAGGTCTTGAAGACAATGTGGTTTATTGCAAACGTATCTACCAGTGGTTGCACCAGGGCTTATATCCCAGCCCTGAGGGAACACAGGGATCAGGTGATATACTGTTTTATACCACGATTTGTGGGTTACACAGTGCTTTTTGGGGTCTATTCCCATCCACATATCTGTCGATATTGCACACCCTATAGGCTGTAACATCAATCTTGGAAGGCGTGCGGTTATCCAGGTAAGGCGTGCGGTTATCCAGGATAACCGCACGCCTCTCCCATGTCACATGTCACATGTCACACGTTAAAACCCATGATAGACTTGACCAGGGCAGGGCTCGAACCTACAGCCTCAGATCCCTAATCCAACTCCCTATGCATTGCACCACAGGGACTGACGAGATACGCTCGGTTAGAACCAGGTCTTGCTATGATACGAAGCCGTGTGCGCTGTCGCTGTCCGCTGCCGGGCGAGGAGGTGTATTATACACAAACATAACCGCGAGAAGAGGAGACGCGTTGGTCTAGCGGTTAGCATGTCGCGCTCAGCCGTGAGGGGTCCGCGGATCGAATCCCGGCCGAGACACATCTTTTTTCGCCGTGTGCGCTGCCGCTGTCCGCTGCCGGGCGCTGAGGTGTATGCACTACCTGTGTACACACACTGTCATGGCTGGCATCGAGTCCCGGGGAGGGGGAATAATTTTTGTTTTCAACTTGAATTTATTGGTATAATATTGATTATTTATTGGTTTCGTGGTATAAAATAAGTAGACAATGGATAACTGATGACTCGTGGGTGTTATCGACGATAATAACACTCGGCCTACGGCCTCGTGTCATTATTCGTCGATAACCCCCACTCGTCATCAGTTATCCATTGGTTACTTGTTCACTACATGTTTCCCCAAGGTGATACAGCATGAGGTAATTTACATAAATGGTACATGGAATATTATTGGTGCAGAATGTCACATGGTTTAGTACATGGGTGCTGATTGGCTGAACCAGGCTTCCACAGCTTAAAGGTGTGAAAGTAGTCAGTTCTTTGCAGCAGAGAAAAGAATGTCCATAAATGGTAAGTATATAAATCATTGAGGCGTGAAAGATGTCCTTAGTTGTATTATGTAATGCATAATGGCGTGTGACACAGGTTTGTTGTAAGGGATTCAAGATGGCCTAGATGAGGGATCTCCATAATGAGGGATCAGGAATGAGAACCTAATGAATAAAGCAATCCTTTACCCCCTTCTTTTTACTAGGATCTCTGGTGATTCATGATAAGGAATGCAGAATTAGTAAAACTTAATTGGTTTTGGAAATTCTGTTTTTGACATTGAATAGTTACAAAAGGATTAAAATCTTTCTTTGGCATCATCATCAGTAATCCACTTGAGTTCCATAATTATATAACATATATCATGGTTATCAAGTGTCCAAACGATTTTGGGTGCCCAGAATGGATGACATGAATTCTCCTATCACAATATAGAGGCATTCTAAAATGATAGCGGGACAGACCTACCATTACAGTGACTTTCGCTAACATATTTCCTCCATTTGTGAAGTTTATAGACCAACCCAGATGTAATGCTTCCACCAGAACAATAAAATAGATAACAGATGAGGAGAAAGGGTCCTCCGAGGTAAAATGTGATATTTAAAATTGAAGTCATCAGCTTTAAAATGATGTATAACTCTTGCAGATAGCCCCTTTGGTTTCGGAGATATTGCTTCATGGAAATGGAATGACCAAATTATACCAATACAACCAATAAGCTCTATCATTCCTTGTTTTAATTAAATTAGGCATCTAATTAGCATAATGATTTGAATAATCAATTAAAAAATGGCCAACCCTCTCCATACATTTGGGCATAACTTTGGATCTAGAAATGGTATCTTAATGCTTTTTTCAGTGTATGAATAAATATGAATCATTCTATCATTTGACATTAATTCTGTTTCTATTTTGAATATAATTTTGCTGTGGCAACCCATATCCCTGAATATGATAATTAAGGCCATATTCTGAATTAAAAACGTTCCATTTACACTCCAAATACACAGGAAGTGCCAGATAATAGAACATTTTTGAGAAAACCCTCTTTTTCTGTATAAAAAAATTACATATTAGCAATTTTTGGTCTATTTATTATGTTTATAACCTCTATAGCTCCCCTAGTGGCCAAATCCAGTACTAAAAATCCTGCAGGGAGGGCCCTTACCCCTCATCTGCCCACTATTATTGTCCTAGATTAACTCCTACCTGTATGTGTAGAATCCATGATATTAAGGCTGAATTTAATAAAAGAATGACCCCTTATCTTTCGAACCGAAGCAATCGTCGGGTCGTGTTGACAGTTGAGCTCTTCAGCAGTGGAAGTGCATATGAATGGAGAGGACGTGCAACAGGCGTTGCTCCAAACACAATTTGTTACATTGGCCTATGTTCTGAGGACATTCTGCTTGCCATGCGTGCTGTTTTAACTACGCAATTACCCCCAGGACAGAGGTCAACATAACCAGCAGGACATGAAATGATAACTATACATTCATCAACTAAAAGGACTATTTCTCATTTGGTATATAAACTGTGTAAATGGAGGAAATTTGCCGGCTGCATGCCCAGCTATGAAAACATCAACAAAAAAGCAAAATGGCAGAGGGTTGTCTTGTCTGCTTCCACTCACAACAGAAAACAATAAAGCTCACCATTTTTAAGGTAAATACCTAGAATTAATGCTGGAAACCATGATTTAAAGGCAATCTGTGATGACTGTGCTAGCACGCGTGCCTTTTAGGCACTTGATAACGAGCATGTTAGGCATGAGCCTGACAGGCAGCAAAAATGGATCATCTATTACCTTTACCATTCTCTTTGAAGTGCTACCAACTGGAAATCTTTTCCATAATAGATGTATCCATGTATTTGTAAGGCTTAGCTGTTGAGCACTTTTAACAAGCCGCCTGCTCCTTGTAAATATTATGTGAGTTGTCATTGCTGCTCAAAGATGTCATGAAATGCCTACCTTGTGTGTAATAAGAATGTTTTCGGTCAATTCAAGAACATCGGCAGATTAGATAGAGAACTTCTCCCAAGTTTATATGTCCTTTTTATAGCCAGACATGTTATGAAAAAGATAATAAAGATTATACAAAAAGTAACCTCCCAAGCTCTCCACTAACTCTGTTTACGAAGATACTAAAAGGGCCGACTGGAATAATTGCAATTTCCATTGGTGAAATTCATGCCCCCTCAAGTGTAACAGTTATTTCACGACCATTTTGTCAGTGAGGTAGTGCCAGAAAAACTTGTAAATTGTTAAATATTTATGAAGCAGTATTGTTCACTTTCCCAGGCAGTCCTGGTCCTTCCCATATTAGGCTGGATTTTAAATGCATGTGTACGTGGCTTTCAGACCTTTGGATTTGTAGGGACTAATAATATCAGATAAAACGTGACCAAGCTGATAGTTTGTATCAAAGGCTGAGAGGATGTAACCAAATAGAGATGCAGTTGCTACAAAAACTCGTCGGACACCGGCTTTAGCCAGTAAAGTTGCAAAAGAAATATCCAGACCGAATGTAGTGGGTGAAATCTTTGGACGTTGGGCTACATTTTGTATTTTGAACTGTTTTCAGCAATTGACCACCACAAAAAGGCTTTTACAGCCAAAAGCAAAAACCTTAACTGTTGGTTATGATTTAAAAGTTTGAATGATTGAAATAGTAAGTGCATGCTTGTTTTTCATTTATTCATTCCTGCCAATGATAATTTTGAGGTACACGGTCCTGCCAGAATCAACCCGGACCTGCAGAGTAATTTTGAAATTATTCGAGACTTACCTGTAAGTTGAGGTATAATTAAGATTATACCGAGGGAACCTAGCGGTTCAGGGAATATACGAGGGAGGCCGGCTTCCCCGGATGACAAAGGTTGCCCTTGGCCTTCCTGAACCTGAGCATCCGCCACCGGGACCGCTGTAGTCCGCCGTACCAGGCCTGTCCCGGCCAGTCTGGTGTTATCAGGATAGCCCTCACCTCCTCCCTCGTAGGTTTCCGGAAACGCTTAAGGTTTCCGAGGGATAATAACATATGCAGGGTGAATGGCTTGCATGGGGAAAAACTGTTCATACAGACTGCATAGATATGAGATGGAGGCTGGTTCTTGCTGTCATCTATTTTACTGCTGTCCTTGCCTCATGCATCAGAAAACATCCATATGCTAGATCTAACACACTCCCAAATTGACTTATTCAAATGTAATTTTAATACAATGATTTATGCTATAAATGGTTTCAATTCCTTGATGTGATGCAATATGGCTGACTGTTTTGGTGTCCACAGATCACTTGAGATGTTTTCCCTTTCACATGGAAATGAGAGACACTTTTGTGCTGAGTGGTTTTTGAAACAAAGGAAGTTGTGATTCGTTGGTCAAATACAGTTTTTTTGTATGTTTTGCTTCTTCTTGTTTGACTGCAGGATTTTTGCAATAAAAAATCCTGCATTTTTTAGGTTATCATTGCCTGTTGGGGTACCATGCGCAGAATAGGGTAATGATGTTTTGATACAATGGAGAAGGTTCACGAGAATTGGTTTGAGTCAGATAACGCTCAAGAACTCAGACCAATTAAAGTGAACCTTTATATTTATCTCATGTTGTTTAATGAGACATGTTCCAAATTTCATTCATTTGGCACAAAATACTGTTTTAAAGACAGTTATTTGCCCTCCAAGGGTGCGGCAACTGGCTGTGAAATACGGGATAGTGCAATACGGGGTTTCTTGGTTAAACCTATGAGGCCTCAGGAGGCTGTTGCTCCTATAGTAAAAGGAAGAGCTGGCTAAAAATGCCCTCATTTCCAGTCCTTTCTTTTCATGTAGCTATAACTTGTCCCTTTTGTTGCTCACAAGTGGTCATTCAAGTACGGTGCTCAAAAAGGGGGATTTGAGTAGGTGCCTAGTTGGGAGAAGTCAGTCAGTACTATAAACTATAAATAAACTATAGAGTGTGTGACATGAGTAGGTACCTGGTAGTGCAGCTCTATCTATTTTAAACAAGGCAGTTGACTTTTCAGACTAATGTGGTGAGTGCAAGTACTTAGGTGAAGCAGTGCATGACTTGTTTAGAAAAGAGGGCATATACTCACAGCTCTTTTTACAATAGGAGCAACAGCCTACAGTACTCAACTAGAGATAAAGACCCTTGTTTAACAGGATGACCCTTTTCATTAAGGTAAGATGTATGAGGTAAAGGTCAGGATCTAATCTGACCGTGATGACAGCGCTGAAGGGGGCCTTGAGGCATACGAAGAAGACACCTCAGGAGGGTGTTGCTCCAATGGTAAAAGGAGCTGTCAGTATGTGCCCTCTTTTCTAAACAAGTCGTGCACTGCTTCACCAAATTACTTGCACTCACCACATCAGTCTGAAAAGTCACCTGCCTTGTTTAGAACAGAGAGAGAGCTGCACTATCAGGTACCTACTCATGTCACACACTCTATGGTATATTATACTGACTGACTTCTCCCAACTAGGTACCTACTCAAATCCCCCTTTTTTAGCACCGTACTTGAATGACCACTTGTGAGCAACAAAATGGACAAGTTATAGCTACATGAAAAGAAAGGACTGGAAATGAGGGCATTTTTAGCCAGCTCTTTCTTTTACTATAGGAGCAAAATCCTCCAGTGTGAATCATTGCACAGGGCCTGAAAGGGATATACAGTATTTGATGAAAGTATCAATGTGCTTTCTTGCTAATAAGTTTGCTACAGCCAGACAACCAAAACATGTTGAACAGTGTATATTGTGAGCCAATCCTTTTCATTTAAGCTCTTGTGATCATAGGATACGGTTTTGAAAAAAAAATTGTATATAGACACGATCTATTTTTGATTTGGATTGAATTGTCAATTGTCTTTCTACTAGGATTATTTAAGAATTTATAGATGGTATGCAAAGGGACTTACATCTTTTAAGACTTCCTCTATTTCTGCTAATAAATTGATTTAATAATATAAGAAAGAATAATCTCATTACTAGATACAATTGGATGAAGTTCAGACTTTGGTTAAAATGAAAATTATCAAACAAATGAAAGTTTGAAATTGAACTTAAAAGCATCTTATGATATTTGAAATAGCTTTGAAGAGGCATTCCAATTCTATGACGGGCATATTGTGGTACAAGATATGTGCGATTTGAACTCTGTGAAGAGGTGCAATAATATGGCTGAATGCATTAGTGTCATCAGAGTAGTTGAAATGTTATCTCACCGACATACAAAAGAGAGGCACTGCTTTCTGCACTTTTGTGTTAGGGATGTCATTTCCAGTCCTTTCTTTTCATGTAGCTATAACTTGTCCCTTTTGTTGCTCACAAGTGGTCATTCAAGTACGGTGCTCAAAAAGGGGGATTTGAGTAGGTGCCTAGTTGGGAGAAGTCAGTCAGTACTATAAACTATAAATAAACTATAGAGTGTGTGACATGAGTAGGTACCTGGTAGTGCAGCTCTATCTATTTTAAACAAGGCAGTTGACTTTTCAGACTAATGTGGTGAGTGCAAGTACTTAGGTGAAGCAGTGCATGACTTGTTTAGAAAAGAGGGCATATACTCACAGCTCTTTTTACAATAGGAGCAACAGCCTACAGTACTCAACTAGAGATAAAGACCCTTGTTTAACAGGATGACCCTTTTCATTAAGGTAAGATGTATGAGGTAAAGGTCAGGATCTAATCTGACCGTGATGACAGCGCTGAAGGGGGCCTTGAGGCATACGAAGAAGACACCTCAGGAGGGTGTTGCTCCAATGGTAAAAGGAGCTGTCAGTATGTGCCCTCTTTTCTAAACAAGTCGTGCACTGCTTCACCAAATTACTTGCACTCACCACATCAGTCTGAAAAGTCACCTGCCTTGTTTAAAACAGAGAGAGAGCTGCACTATCAGGTACCTACTCATGTCACACACTCTATGGTATATTATACTGACTGACTTCTCCCAACTAGGTACCTACTCAAATCCCCCTTTTTTAGCACCGTACTTGAATGACCACTTGTGAGCAACAAAATGGACAAGTTATAGCTACATGAAAAGAAAGGACTGGAAATGAGGGCATTTTTAGCCAGCTCTTTCTTTTACTATAGGAGCAAAATCCTCCAGTGTGAATCATTGCACAGGGCCTGAAAGGGATATACAGTATTTGATGAAAGTATCAATGTGCTTTCTTGCTAATAAGTTTGCTACAGCCAGACAACCAAAACATGTTGAACAGTGTATATTGTGAGCCAATCCTTTTCATTTAAGCTCTTGTGATCATAGGATACGGTTTTGAAAAAAAAATTGTATATAGACAAGATCTATTTTTGATTTGGATTGAATTGTCAATTGTCTTTCTACTAGGATTATTTAAGAATTTATAGATGGTATGCAAAGGGACTTACATCTTTTAAGACTTCCTCTATTTCTGCTAATAAATTGATTTAACAATATAAGAAAGAATAATCTCATTACTAGATACAATTGGATGAAGTTCAGACTTTGGTTAAAATGAAAATTATCAAACAAATGAAAGTTTGAAATTGAACTTAAAAGCATCTTATGATATTTGAAATAGCTTTGAAGAGGCATTCCAATTCTATGACGGGCATATTGTGGTACAAGATATGTGCGATTTGAACTCTGTGAAGAGGTGCAATATGGCTGAATGCATTAGTGTCATCAGAGTAGTTGAAATATTATCTCACCGACATACAAAAGAGAGGCACTGCTTTCTGCACTTTTGTGTTAGGGATTTGTTTGACTTGGTATAAAAGCATCGGCTCTTTGATGAATACTTCTTTTAAGTGTTTTCACCTTGTCTCATTTGACCGAATATTTTAAAGTACCATAACCCTTTGCATATAAGACATGGCATACATATACCCATTCATATTCTGAGGGAGGCATGGTGGGGGAGGGGTTCAC
The DNA here is from genome assembly GCA_949317995.1 of Acholoe squamosa. Classification (NCBI taxonomy): domain Eukaryota; kingdom Metazoa; phylum Annelida; class Polychaeta; order Phyllodocida; family Polynoidae; genus Acholoe; species Acholoe squamosa. The sequence goes on along the minus strand of OX439036.1, from coordinate 109,700,798 downwards.
TTTAAACTTCCCCAAGACTTTCTGTAGGGAGTTTGCCGGGCCTATAGTTAGCTCTTAAATCCCAGTGGGTGTTTGAACTTTCCTCATCCACCAAGTATAATAACGATCATTTAATTTTTAAAATCTGGAGTAAGTCCATAAACCCAGGGTGCGTTTTATATGTGAGGTGCGTCCTATACGCGGGGATTTACAGTGCACCCTCGTACACTTCAAAGCTATCATTAGCTGTTAGCAAACCATGGATAGAATGTCAGTACAAATCCAATGATTGGATTTGGGTTGTACTGTACCCACTACAGTGGTATTTATAGCCCATTTACAAACATTGGGGCTGAGAGCGTACCGTAGTTAGTTTCTCTGCAGACCACCACTGATTAGTTCAGTAGGATGCCCTTTGTCAGTCAGATAAGTAGTATCAGGTGTAGGTCAGAGATAGATAATGGGCCCTCGAAACAAGACACGGGAAAATCCCGTGAACGACTGGTGAATCTGTGAGCACATATTCTCGGGAAGATCCTGGGAATAGTACCTACAATCCCGTGAATTACCCTGATATTCCCCAGTTTTTAACAGGGCCCTCTAGTGAGATTTATACACATAAGTCTGATTCTTCAGCATAAAGTGAAGATGCCAGAGTCCACCAGGGGCCTCTGTGTGAGCATGGAATCCTGGTTTGGTCCAAAGAACAGAGAGAGGGAGTGAGATGGAAAGAAATGAGAGGGCAAGAGAGGCACAGAGAGAGCAAGAGAGATAGATATAAAGAGAGAAAGAGAGAGAGAGAGGGAGAGGGAAAGGAGAGAGAGAGAAAGGGAGAGGGAAACGGGAGAAAGAGAGGAAGGCAATAGAGGGAGGGAAGAGAGAGAAAGAGAGCAAAATAGAAAGAGAGCGAGGCAGAAAAAAAAGAGGGAGAGCCTTGCCCCCCCCCAAAAAAAAAGGAAAATTGATTGACTTAAGCCACTGACAAAATTGATACATAAAGTTGATTGAATCATAATATGATGTGTCCCATTCTAAGATATGTGTGGTGCACATATGCATGGGCACTGACACATTCATCTGTGAAGATGTGTAATGTAGTTCTCACCATGAATATGACCTTAGTTGTCGAAATGGCGTTAAACATTTATTACTCACTCACTCTCCCGTTCTAATAATTATGACCCTTATTGATATCTCACTAAATGTGCATGTTTGCTAGACATGTCTTGAACAGAGTTAAACCCTTTAAAGGCTAACCCTAATGCATTAATGCATTTTGGTTGTCATGATGCATTAATGCAGCCAGGGCTACATTCAAGTATCATGCTTACGCTTTGGGAAGATAGCATGATGCCCCAATGAAGTGCTGGCAAGCAGACTCCCCAAGTCTTCATTGGTAAAACATGCCAGCCAATGGGCATGTTACACTACTGCATCAGCAGACCTTAAAGAGTTAGGTAGCATTTAGAGGCCTGGCAAATAGGCACTCAATGATTATAGGGCATGCTAAGTTGTTTACGGGCACTAAGTAAAGAGTCAGCTAAATTTAGACTGTCAAGGTTGTAGGGTGCAGGCAAACCACCTGTGGTACACACTTACAGAACAGGTCATTTTAGTCAGATGGGGAGGGGGATTTCTGGGGCATAAATGGGTGAATGAAAAAGCATATCTAAACTCAGCCTCCCATGAAAAATATACTGGCATCATTTAACACTGTCTCTGCTGTCTACTTAACCGTGTAAAAGCACCCAAAATCTCACTGTGCCTTATTCACTGTACTAAATAAATACCCAGACATTTGGTTTGGTCTTTACCCCTGGTCCATATCCAAGACAGGTACTTATGAAATTTTAGTGCTGAAGAGTTATTTTAACACCTCCCCACCCCCACTAACCACTGGTACTTATATGAGACCAGCAATCATTGCTGAGTGTCAAGAATTAATCTTCTCAAAAATGAGCATCAAGATACTCACATGGAAAACTTTTCTGACTCTCTTTTGTGTCATTTTTGGGGGAAAACCTTTGGGGAAATCTCAAATTTACACCAGACTTCCTTCATATGGGATGCATGCCATAGTTCCATCCATTGAAAATACACTGTAACAGGTTTATGCCTAGGTCCATCACACCTCATGTATAGACTCACTATGAACTATGTGATATTTAATGGATTATAACTATGTGATATTTAATGGACTATTAACACATAAATACCATGTTATGACATGTGTCCGTCGAGAACATATTTGAGTATGATTTGAAAAATGAATGTGACATATCAGATGGAAATAGAACCACCCCTGTGCCCCCTCACCCCCTGCTGATACCTACTGAGCACTCCCAAACACCAACAGGACCAACCAGTTTGGGCTACACTGCCCCACCTCAGCTGTCATTTCCACCTGGCTCACCTACACACAAGACCTGTCTCCAAAAACTGAGGGTAACAGTGGGTAAGCATAAATTTGCCATTTTTCACCATTTTCTATTCATTATGACATGCAAAGGTCACCATTTTCTTGCTGCTCTATTCATAAGGGCACTTACAATCCTAAATAGGAAATGGCACTAGTATCTCAATATTACCAATGCCATTGTACCTTGTTGTGTGCAATATTCATGAATGCTAATTCAAGCACTTTACCAGCATTTGCAATGATCTATAAAAGAAATCCTAAGTACTTGACTGGATCTTTATTTGCAATAATATGTGATATTGTACATCTGAAGGCATGATTGCAAACCTATACATGTACTTGTGTGGCCACTGGCTGTGTTCAGAAATAGCCCTCCTTATTTTAGCTGCATACTACTACTATACAACTAAGTGTGAGAGGCAGTCAGACCCTTTCCCAATCCAGGTCATAGTGGGCCCACCTTGTGTACTGATTACCTTACCTCTTATACAGTGTACCCATTCCCAGCCAGCCTAATTTGGGTAACTCACACAAGCACCTAGCAGAAGGTGACTTTACTTGTATGCAGGGTTGTTGTAGATTGCAACACTCATGGTCAGATTCCCCTTCTGTCCCAGTATATTTACATGTCTGTATATGTGTCCACACTCACATCCATCTATGTACATACATTCCCTTTTATCCACATACACTCACATGCCTCATGTCCACATGCACCCCCTCACACATCCACATCCTCTCTATGTCCACATCCCCTCTAAGTGCACACACACCTCCCTATATATCCACACCCATCTACCTCTGTGTCCACACACACCTACTACAGTGGCCCACAAGGGTCAAATTGAAGTTGAAGTAAAATGTTGACTTTCACAAAAAAAAAGTTAGAGTCCAAAACCAATATTAATGTTCAAAGTCAATTTCATTTCATTGCTGTCAAACTGTCAAGGTGTCAACTCATGAAAACCAACTTGTGACAGGTATCTTTTAGCATTGCATGGTGCACTCTATGTCTTTCTATATGAACAAAGTTTATACCAGCAACTTCTGGGTAGCTATCGGTTCCCTCACACAATAACTGATGGTTCCACACCAAGTAGTTGGTGGTTCCAGCATCCTGTAACTGGTGGTTCCCACCCACTGTAACTGCGGTTCTACACCTATCCGCTACTGGCACTGGATCCCATACCAAGTAGCTGCTGGTTCCCACACCCAGCACTTGGTGGTTCCCATGCACATTAGTTGCTGTTTCCTGTACCCAGTACATGCTGGTTCCCACATCCAGTAGCTGCTGGTTCCCATATAAAATGGTTCCTAACCCAAGTAGCTGCTGGATCCCACACCCTTGCTGGTTCTTGCACCCAGTACCTGCTGGCTTCCACATAGAGTAGCTGGTAGTGGTTCCCACATCCATTAGGTGCTGGTTCCTGCACCCACTTCCTGCTGGTTCCCAAATAGAGTGCCTGCTGGTTCCTACATCAGGTAAGTGTGAGTTCTTAAAAGAGTAGCTGTCAAAATAAGTCAATTGGGTCAGGATAGGTCAAATTAGGTCAAATATGTTGAAAATAGGCCAAATTGGTCAAAAGCAGGTCAATTAGGGTAGGATAGGACAAATTAGAGTAAATATGGTGAAAATAGGTCAAATTGGTCAAAAGTATGTCTATTCGGGTAGCATAGCTCAAATTTTGTCAAATATGGTGAAAATAGGCCAAATTGGTCAAAAGCAGGTCAATTAGGGTAGGATAGGACAAATTAGAGTAAATATGGTGAAAATATGTCAAATTGGTCAAAAGTAGGTCAATAAGGTCAGGATAGGTGAAATTAAGTCAAATAGGGTGAAATTAGGTCTAATTGATAAAAAGTAGGTCGATAAGGGTAGGATAGGTCAAATTAGGTCAAATATGCTGGAAAAATATGTCAAAATGGTAAAAAACAGGTCAAATAGGGTAGGATAGGACAAATTAGAGTAAATATGGTGAAATTAGATCAAATTGGTCAAAAGTAGATAAATAATGTCAGGATAGTTGAAATTAAGTCAAATAGGGTGAAATGAGGTCTAATTGATAAAAAGTAGATCAATAAGAGTAGGATAGGTCAAATTAGGTCAAATATGCTGGAAAAATATGTCAAATTGGTGAAAATCAGGTCAAATAGAGTAGGATAGGACAAATTAGAGTAAATATGGTGAAATTAAGTCAAATAGGGTGAAAATAGGTCTAATTGGTAAAAAGTAGGTCAATAAGGGTAGGATAGGTCAAATTAGGTCAAATATGGTGCAAACCAGTAAAATTGGTCAGAAATAGGTCGATAAGGTCAAAGTAAATCAAATTAGGTCAAACATGGTGAAAATAGGTCGAATTGGTCAAAAGTAGGTCAATTAGGTCAGGATGGGTCAATTAAGGTCATATATAGTGAAAACAGTATATATTGATCAAAAGTAGGTCAATTAGGGCCAATAAGGTCAGGATAGATCAAATATGGTTGAAATAGATCAAATTGGTCAAAGGTAGGTCAATTTTGTCAAAATGTAGGGTATGATAGGTGAGGTAAGGTAAAATATGCTGGAAATAGGTAAAAGTAGGTCATTTAGGTCAAATTATGTCGAAATTTGTCAAAACAAGGTCGACTATGACTATTTTTGACCAATCTGACCTTCTTTGACTATATTTGACCTAATAAGACCCATTCTAACCTACTTTGACCTAATCATGCTACTTTTGACTGATTTGACCTATTTTAAGATATTTGACCTAATTTGAACTATCCTTACCTAATTGACCTTCTTTTGAACAATTTTACCTAATTTCACCATTATTTGACCTAATTTGACCTATCTTAGCCTGATTTGACCTACTGACCTACCTTTGACCAATTTTACCATTTTTTACCATATTTGACCTGATTTAACCTCCTTGACCCACCTATAACCAAATTGACTTGTTTTCGCCATATTTGACCTACCTTAGCCTACTTTGACCTACTGGACCTAATTTTGACCAATGTGATCTATTCTTACCACCGTTGACCTAATTTGATAGAATTTGACCTGATTGACCCATTTTCAACCAATTTGACATAATTTATCCTAGTCTGACCTAATTTCATTCAATTTTACCTACTTGGAACCAATTTGACCTATTTCGACAAATTTTAACTATCTTGACTGCTTATGACCTACTTTCACGCAACTTTCCCAATTTGCCCATTTTTGACTTATATGACCTTTTTCATCCAGAATTCATCCAGATCACTCTTTTGCTACTAGGAATGGGTCGGGCCTCCCCAGCCCCAGGCCATCTTTAAAAGGGGTCTATGTCTTGCTTTTCTATCCTCTCTGAGTGTGGGTGGTGTCCATATGCGCGGGCACTGGCACATATTCGTTCCTTGAATCTCCTCTTTCCTGTCCCCTCTTTCTTACATATGTCTGGTGTCCATATGCACGGGCACAGGCACATGTATTCCTTTGTGACGTGATGTCTAATGTACTTTTTCCGCCATGAATATGACCTTAGCTGTCGGCTTGGCATTAAACAACCATTACTCACTCACTCACTCACTAGGAATGGGAACCGGTAGCTACTCTATATCGGAACCAGCAGCTACTGGATATGGGAACAAGTAGCTACTGTATGGGAACCAACAGCTACTGTTTTCAGAACTAGCAGCTACCTGATGTGGGAACCAGCAGGCACTCTATTTGGGAACCAGCAGGTAGTGAGTGCAGGAACCAGCACCTAATGGATGTGGGAACCACTACCAGTTACTCTATGTGAAAGCCAGCAGGTATTGGGTACAAGAACCAGCAAGGGTGTGGGATCCAGCAACTACTTGGGTTAGGAACCAGTTTATATGGGAACCAGCAGCTACCTGATGTGGGAAGCAGTAGCTACTGTATGTGGGAACCAGCATGTACTGGGTAGGAAACAGCAACTAATGTGTATGGGACTACCAAGTGCTGGGTGTGGGAACCAGCAGCTACTTGGTATGGGATCCAGTATCAGTAGCTGATTGGTGTGGAAACACCAGTTACAGTGGGTGGGAACCACCAGTTATGGGATGCTGGAACCAGCAGCTAGTGGGTATGGAACCATCAGTTATTGTGTGAGGGAACCAATAGCTACCCAGTAGTTGCTGGTATAGACATTTAGAAAGACATAGAGTGTACCATGCAAAGCCAAAAGATACCTGTCACAAGTGGGTTTGCATTCATGAGTTGACACCTAGACAGCTTGACAGCAATGAAATGAAATTGACTTTGAACATTGATTTTGCTTTTGGACTTTAACTTTTTTTGTGAAAGTCAACTCTTTGCTCCAACTTCAATTTGACCCTTGTGGGCCACTGTACCCACCTCCTTCTGTGTCCACACCCAACTCCCTCTATGTCCACACCCATTTTCCTCTGTGTCTACACCCACCTCCCTCTGTGTCAACACCCACCTCCCTCTGTGTCCACTCTCACATTTCTCTATGTTCACACACACCTCCCTCTATGTTCACACCCACCTCCCTCTATGTCCACACCTACCTCCCTTTGTGTCCACTCTCACCCCCCTCTATGTCTACATAAACCTCCCTCTTTTTCCACACCAACTGCCTTCTGTGTCCACTCTCACCTCTCTCTATGGCCACATACACATCCCTCTTTGTCCACACCCATCTCCCTCTTTGTCCACTCTCACCTTCCTCTATGCCCACACTCACATCCCTCTGTGTTCACACCCACCTCTCATCCCCCTCTATTTCCACATACATCTCCCTCTCTGTCCACACCCACTGCCCTCTTTGTCCACTCTCCCCTCCCTCTATGTCCACATCCATTTCCCTCTGTGTCCACACCCACCTCCCTCTATGTCCACACCCACCTCCCTCTATGTCCACACCCACTTACCTCTATGTCCACACCCACCTCCCTCCATTTCCACACCCACCTCCCTCCATTTCCACACCCACCTCCCTCTGTGTCCACACTCACATCCCTTTGTGTCCACTCTCACCTCCCTCTATGCCCACACTCACATACCTCAGTGTTCACACATCCCTTTGTGTCCACTCTCATCTCCCTCTATGTCCACATCCATTTCCCTCTCTATCCACACCCACTGCCCTCTTTGTTCACTCTCCCCTCCCTCTATATCCACATCCAATTCCCTCTATGTCAACACCCACCTCACGCTTTGTTCACATCCGCCTCCCTCTATGTCCACACTCACATCCCTTTGTGTCCACTTTCTCCCTCTATGTTCACATACACCTCCCTCTCTGTCCACACCCACTGCCCTCTTTTTGCACTCTCCCCTCCCTCTATGCCCACATCCATTTCCCTGTGTCCACACCCACCTCCCTCTATGTCCACACCCACTTACCTTTTAGTCCACACCCACTCACCTCTATGTCCACACCCACCTCCCTCTGTGTCCACACCACCTCCCTCTGTGTCCACACCACCTCACTCTTTCTCCACTCTCACCTCCCTCTATGCCCAACCTCACATCCCTCTGTGTTCACACTCACATCCCTTTGTGTCCACTCTCATCTCCCTCTATGTCCACATCCATTTGCCTCTTTGTCCACACCCACCTCCCTCTGTGTCCACATCCACCTTCCTCTATGTCAGCACCCACCTCACTCTGTGTTCACACCCACCTCCCCTATGTCCATGGCCACCTCCCTCATTATCCACACCCACCTCCCTCTATGTCAACACTTAATTCCCTCTTTGTTCACACCCACCTCCCTCTGTGTTTACACCCACCTCCCTCTGGGTCCACACCCACCTCCCTATATGTCCACACCCGCCCTCCCTTTGGGTCTACCCAAATCCCTCATGTCCACATCCAAATCCCTCTCTATCCACACCCACCTCCCTCTATCTTCCTACACATCCCCATTATGTCCACAACCACCTCCCTCAGTGTCTACACCCACCTCCCCCTGTGTCCACTCTCACCTCCCTCTATGTCCACACCCAGCTCCCTCTATGTCCACACCTACCTCCTTCCATTTGGTTTGGCATAACCTAGTGAGTAATGGATATACCATTTGTCTTTATAGGTGCATGAAGTTGGACCAATGAAGACCTGGAGGCAACATCCTACTAAGTAGTTCAAGAGGACAACACGTTCTACTCCATATGATTTTTTCAAAATTTTCAAAGGTTCTCTAAAATTGTTATTTGACATGTATGCACATATTTTCCAATGATTTTTTCTGATATCCCAAGCAGGAAATGAACATTTCTAACACCCACCAGTGAAAACCCAGCAAAGAGTAATTGCTTTTCAGTGACCATGATCACTGAATGGTTGATAGTATGGAGAAACAATGAATTTCTACAACATGCTTGACAAAGTCCTAGTTTTTTTTTTTGGTTTTTGTGGCCCATAGCCTTTAACCATTACAGCTATGTAATAATGCTATCCTAGTATCAAGCACATCTAACAAACTGTGAACAGGTCAGCTTGACTCGTACACCTGGCCTTCAGAACTGGTCATGTGACCATAGCACTGAGACACACACAGAGGACCTGCCCTCCCCCCACTTGACCCTTCATAGGATGTGTTACAGTTACTGATTGTTAATATTTATGGGTCTTTTTGGGCAAACAAACCAATGCATTAAGTTGAGCTTTGGGTAAGATGACTAGGATGCACTTACCTGAAAACTATACACACATTGCAATTAGATCTTAATCTCTTGTTGTACATGTTAAATCATGTAATTTACATACCAATCATAGGAGCATTCCATTTAGTCATCTAACAATATCCTATCTAATATATGTGGCATGGACTGCAAGAAGGGGTCTTAGGGCCCCCTGCACTAAGACCCCTTTTCGCAGATCGTGTCACATATTCTAATATATTGAGGAGCTTCTACGCATGGTGTAGTCACCTAACCATGTGTTGCCAATGTCTGCCTGCAGCTAAACACCCTGTGACATCACAGAGGCCTAACTGTAACACACCCTAATGGTCACGACTTTGACCCCCTCCTACCCCCTCCTCCACAGTAGGGCCGCACACACCTCTTAACCCTTTAAGGGCCTCTGATGCATTAATGCATCATGTCCATTGGACATCATGATGCACCAATGTATGAAGTGCATATTAGGAGTACAAAGTGACATGGCATTGGTTAATTGGAGTCTTAGAATGGAAAACAAGCAAGTCATTCCCATATTAGGAGCCCAGTCACATAGTATTGTTATATTTGGAGCAGTTACTGCTACAAATACACATGTTGCAGACTGGTAATACCTACACAGCCGTTGTTCTGTTTACTGGTGTCTATTTTTACACATCCCAGGTCACTTCAGGTACATACAGAGTGATTGGTGGTTTTGGGTTTTAGGTATTTAACACAAGGCGATCTTGGATAGTCATTGGTAGGTGTCACAAACTGCTATTTTACAGGCTGGGTTTATATGAATACATGTTTATTTTAGTAATTGTTAATGTGGGTTAGAGTTTTAGCACAAGGTGATCCTGGACAGTCAGCAGTACTGGGGTAGGCATCGCACACTGCTATGTACAGGCTGGTTCTATATTTTAGTGGTTGGTAAGGTGGGGTTAGAGTCTGCGTGCTCTCCAACACTTAATTGGAGCATTATGCCGACCCTTTTGCAGTGTGTGTATCAACTCATATGGTCATCGTGATGCATGAATGTAGCATCATGATGACCGATGGGCATGATGCATTAATGCATTAGTGGTCCTTCAAGGGATGTAATGGTTGGTGAGTTGGGATGTAGTGGTTCAGGTTGGTGAGTTGATGTATTTGATGCATGACCATCAAAATTTATATGATGCCAAACTATAGTCCATCCCTGATTACTTGTCACTTGTACATATAATAACTGCAACCTATAGTCCATACTGAACACATGTAAACAGATTCATTTCCCTTGGACTATGGGCAGAAGGAGGGGTCAGCTAGTGCTGGAGGAATGGATAGGCTTGTAGCTTACTGCCGGTGGGGGACCCATTCATATTTTTGAGATACAGAAGCTTTAGTATTATATAGGATTATGCAGTAATTTGTCACATTATTCCCCATATTCCTATCCAAAAGTTGACAGATTTTTACATAAATTCCTGAGCACTTAGATTATAAGCATATCTTTGTAATGAATGAAGTATCAACATATAGTCCAAGTGGTAACACATTTGACTCTATATCAAGAGATCTTGGGTTCTATTTTATGACAGGGAATGTAAGAACATCTGTGAGCCAGCAAGCAGAAATGAGGGTTCCTGCAGGATTTAGTACCTGTTTTAGCCACCAGAGGGGAACTACTATGGGCTAGAATAGGAAAAATATGCCTAAAACTGCTATAGGCTACTTTTTTATGGACAATCCAATGATTTTTTTATAAAACATTCTATTTTTGGTGGAAAGGGTCCATATTTGGCATTAAAAAGAATGTTTTTGGGCCAAAATAGGCATTTTTGTTGATTTCTGTTGCCATGGAAACATTATTTTCATTCTAAATAAGAAAATCGATGATCCCATTTGAAGGAACATTTCATAAGGTCCACTATGGTGTAAACAGAATGAAAATACCATTTCTACATCGAAAGTTAAGGGCAAAAGAATGAAAATTTATGCTTATTTAGCTAATTAGCATAAATTATGCTAATTACAGATGTATCTCATGACCAATGGGACTTATGGCTTATTGACACTCACAAAATGGTCATACCTACCCATATTTAGCAAGCCATTCCTCCAAAACTAACAGGAGTATCTTCTCATGCAATATATCACTGTAAAGCTAGTGATCTGAATTTTAAAGTTGACTTCTAGCATGGAGCACACTTTCTCCTTGCCTCTACACATCTATACAAATATTTTGGGAACATTTCGATTTTCTTTTTTTTTAATTTGGCTACCATAAAACATTTTTTAATGTTTGTCAACATTTTTTCATCATCCAATTGATGTTTCTGGGACAAACCCCCTCTCTATCAAACGGTTTTTACTAACCCTGTTATTAAGATATACTATCATAGAATGTGCTTGTCTGAAATATAGACAGATTGCAACCCCTCTTTTCCCTCTCCTGCAAAACTTGAAATATGCAGATACAACCTTGTTGCACTGAGGCAACGACATATGGATGAAAATCAACATGAAAAGCAAATGCTGTCACTCACTGTTAGTATCAAAGACACACAAAAACAATCTATTATCCAATAATTTGTAATACACTAATGAGGTTTATTATATAGAAGTCATTCTACCTAATTTACAAATTGATATTCATGTAGTAGATTAATTTGTTATCATTCCATAATAAAACCCTGATTCATGTTCCACTTGCAATAACTATTACCCACACATTCACTTTAACTCACGGGCATGTACTTTTGTTTTCTTTATGCAGGTAGTCAATTGCAACACAGGAGCTTGATGAAATCTGCTAGATAGCACATATTAAGAGAGGTACTCCAGAGAAGAGGGCTGGCTGAAAAACAGCACAGTGGTGCCACCCATATGATATTTTTATTGCTGTCATAGATGTTCTGTCAGACATTAAGTATGGCTATTTAGGGAAACCAAACTTTGAGAGGCTTGCATTGTTGATTCCTGGATTCATCATGCCTTTTTTGGTAGATTTGAATAAAAAGATTCAGACATGCAGTCTTGAATTCTAAACAAAAGAACATGTAGTTACAATACCCTGTCTATAAGGTGCACCCCACATTTAAGGCACACCCAGACCTTTCTAATATGATAAAAGGATATGTAAATGTTGTATATTTTAATCTAATCAATGGATCTTCAAAATTCAAGAACCAATAGCCATCCCAGTGCTTCCTTCACCCACCTTTACCACTGAATGTGGATGGGGGAATATTGCAGAGACTTTGGGGGAAAAGTTACTCCCAGAGAGAAAATGTACTCCCAGTTTTGCTGCATCTAGAAGATGCACCAAAGGGCAATTCTTGCATATAAGACATGCCATATACATGGTGTATTACAGTATAATATTGCAAGGGCATTTTATGCTATGTTCCTGCCCCCTGGTGGCCAAGACTAGTACTTCAAATCCTCTATGTAAGAATGTATGGTAGTAATAGCAGTGTAGATGTAAGGGTTAATGGTTTTCCATGTTAAAAATCAATTATCAAATTGAGATCACACCTTTCAGTGTTATATTGCATAAGAAAATACTCCTGATAGTTTGAGAGAAATAGCCTGCTAGATATTAACCCATGAGTATTTATAACCATATCCCCAATCTCAATATGTTCTAGCTCTATTTGGCCTTGAGATACATCCATTTATTTCATTATAACTTCTGGTGTAAGAATGGTATGTTCTTTCTGCCTTCACCATAGTAAACCATGGAACTTTCCCACAAATGGGTTCCTTGATTTTGTTTTGCTCCTTTGTGCTCCCTTGTGGCAAAATTAGGAAATAAATCAAGCACGGGCTAGGCACCAATCCTGTTTACCTGTTCGAGACTATATGTGTGATGAAAAACCTGAATATTTTCATTGCGGTGGAGCTTACTCTATTCAATATGCTGATGCTGGCTTTTTTAAGGTAGATGGCTCTAATGCCAATCATGTTCTCTGTGCAGGTTTCTGCACATGTGTACTATGGCTAGTGAACGACTATACAAAATCATAGCAGGCCCATGAAGCTGAGGTGAACTCTCAACCTTCTGTGTCTACACCAGGCACACTAACTAGTTAGGCCACAAAGCCAGCTGGCTGTGTGGGGGTTTATGAGCAGTATTTAGCCTGCATGATGTAATTCTATTATTTTCAGGAGATTTTCAATGTGGAAAAACAATTCAAAAGTGCATGGGACCACATGATGGTAATATATTTTCTGGGTACAGAAAGTTGATGAAAATATTCTGGGAAAGTAAGCCAAAAAAGTAGCTACTCTTTAATGAGATTCCATGCAAATTATGGCAAAACACTGTATAACCCTATGGTAGATTCATAGATAAATATCTCATAAACTAGCATGGGACCCTATGCTAGTTTATAAGACTGCTTTCTTTGTACTATTAGAAAGAGAAAGTAATTACAAACATCTGGCGAAAATCTGGCGAAAATTTAGCTACTTTTAGCCTATGGGCGCCATCCACCTTCCCCATTTATTGCCCCCATTCTAGATGTATTTATTACCCAAATAAAGGCTCAAATCAAAATATAAGTCAATGTGTCTAGTTTTGTGTGAATCTCTATATTGCTCAGAATCTATCAATCGAAATGATGGCGTTTCAAGGCTAGATCTACATCAAAGACAAATACAATGAGGAAAGTCTCATCATAGGAATACAAACTATCGATTTCAAATCTTAAATTGAGGTTAGAAGTGGGGGTTATTTACAAAAGTATTTTCAATATTCCCGTGATATCACGTGAATTTACTGTCATTTCACGTGATCCCGTGATATCACGTGAATTTCTGCTCACAGAATCCCGTGAATTCACGTGTAAAATTCACGGGAATTCACGGGAACGACACCAGTTCAACACGTGATTTTACTGGTGAATTCACGTGAATTTGTTTCAAGGGGGGTCTTTCCCCAGCTGGACACGGGAGGACATCCTCATTTCCTGTCACCTACCTAAGCCTTAGGGCACAGTCCAGATCAAGATATATCTCTATGCTTAAGCCTTTAAGGATGTCCATTGCACCAAAGTAGTGCTGGTGAGACTGCTCACCAGCACCTCATTGGAGCATCATGCCATCCTACAGGGTTCATATATGTACTGCTAGAAGGTCGGCATGATGCTCTAAATGAAGTGCTGGCAAGGTGTCTCACCAGCACTTCATTGGTGCATCATGACGACAAAGGGGCATGATGCATTAATGCACCAGGACCCTTTAAAGGGTTAAGGGACGCCCCTCTTCTAGGAAACCTAGCAGAAACCTGTCTTAAAGATGAAGCTCACCACTCACCCCAAAGTGAATTCAGCGTCAGGCCTCCTAAAAAGATTTCTCACAGATCCTTGTCCATCGAGAGTGAGGGAACCCATTCTAGTTTTAGGGTCATCCACCAGAGCACCTAAGTCAGTAAGTGAATCCTGAGTCTCAGTCTTAATGCCATTTTGTCTAACAGATGACAGGCACTTACTTTAAATGACAGGCACTCACTTTAGATGACAGGCACTCACTTTAGATGACAGGCACTCTCTCATCTAAAACACTTTTAACTGTAACGACCTGTGCTATGAAAGGTTATAAAGGGTTCTTTCTCTTTTTCAGTTTAACTGAAAAGTATCTAACCCAGGTGTTATTTCCCAGGTAGGGATATGCTTCCAATGTACCTTATAGAAAGTGTTGGAAGTCAGGGGAGGATAACATTCTATACCGAGGTAGCATGATGAAGCTGAGAACCAGCGTTTACCACTGATAACAACTATCAGATGGGTACCACCTGCCTGCCAAGAGGCCCGCCGTGAATAGTTGGGATAATTTCATTGGCTGATAATCAATCCCGCTAGGTGGATATAGAACATTTCTCAGAATGTATACTGAGGGGCCAATAAGGTGGATGGCGCCCATGGGTTAAAAGTATCTAACATTTCACCAGATTTTCACCACAAGATTGAAATGATATCTTCTCTGTAATAATACCAAGGAAATATGGGGTGTCAGGCTAGATATCCATGAAGCTGTGGTAGGATTATACAGTGTTTTAGCATAAACATGCATGGAATATCATTAAGGAGTAGCTACATTTCTGTAACTTTCTTGGAATATTCTCGTCAACCTTCTGCATCTAGAAAATGTATTTTGACCATATGGTCCCGGGCATGTTTGCATTTTCTTTAGATTGAAATAAAAGTCTCATAAGAATTATGGAACCATCAGGTCTTATACTGCCCCTACACCCAGCACAGATGGCTGGCTTTGTGGCCTAATTGGTAGGACAGAGGTTCAGTGGGGGACCTGCAACTAACCATATAGAATTTTATACCACTATTCTGCCACCTCCCTTACTGTTATGCCCTCTCCTACCAGTGCATTATGAGAGCTTATTACACGACCTCTGTTTTTTCTCTTTTTCTGGATATTCCCATTCTGATACCTGTCAATATTGCACATACTAGGAGTGCTGATATCCATGGATATCGGCACTCCTTGTCCATATCACATGTCCCATGTTAAAACCCACCAAATTGTCATTGCCAGGGTAGGGCTCGAACCTTCAGTCTCAGATCCCAAATCCAACTCCCTATACAGTGCGCCACAGGGACTGACGAGAGAAGCTTAGTTAGAACCATGTCTTCGTATGATACAAAACCGGGGGAGGGTACTCACATATAACTACTATACATTCAAAGTGTGAAAATACCCTGAAGTCTGGGTTGTGCCCCCCCAGCTTTGTTGCTACTGCTCGCATAACGGCGAGGCAATGACTGCTGGCTGTCCGCTGCCATAACCGCGAGACGCATTCAAACCAATGCAAGCCGAGACGGCCGCTGAGGGGTCAGACGCGTTGGTCAGTCAGTGTATCTTAGGATATCGTAATGAGTGGCCACAGGCCACGAGTAACGATATCCTACGATACACTGACTTCAGTCCTCATTAGCCCATTCATTACTCTCTTAATATATGCACATGTTCATTTTCGGGATATTTGGATATACTTTTTCGAGGACAAGTTGGAAATATTTTGGGAAATGCTGGCGAACATGCAAATTCAGTCTCGCCATTGTTTCAATGTGAAAAATCATCTCAACTCGTAGGAGTTTTGAACCCTGGCCGCAGTGGAGGTAGGTGAGAGGCTTAGCCATTACGCCACACTGAACGGTGAAGAAATCCAATGTAAAGGTATATCAGAAACCTTCAACACCTACCTGGTAGTGGTACTGCTGTGTTTCCACCCATTTTTCATCTTGATTACCAGCTTGTCATGTTATAATATTAAAATCCCAACAAGTATTTAATCCATAGAGGATGAATGCGTGCTAATTTTTCCATTTTGTTCAATATAAATAAGAATCCAATGATTTTTCTATTGTAAGCGAGTCGCGGTCCGCCATTCATGTCTGCCTACTTATCCGACGAAAGTGTGTCAGTGGCCCGGATGCGGATGTAGGTCACCATGCCGCAGTTGCAGAAAATGGCCTGACCGGGACTCGCTTACGATGGAAAAGTCATTGGATTCTTCTTTGTTTTGAATACATTGGACATAATAAGCATGGAGGGATCATATAGACTATCTAAGGATGTGTACATTTTAATATGGAGACTTCTCATGGTTGGATTCCATACGAAAAGTGGAATCCAACCGACAAGGAACAATAACAATGGCTTTGCGCAGAGCGACCCAGGGAGGTTCGGTGGCACTTACAAAATGTCTTCTACAGCTTTTATTCTGGCGATAAAAGCCTTCGGCTCGTGCAATATTCGTCAATATACAAACCTTGGGCTGTCATATTTATGCTATATTGCATTAATATGTGTGCAGAAACATGTGCAGAAGACCAGTTTAACAAGGTCACTATCCCCCTTAAAGATTTTTTGACACTTGATTTTATGATGCAGTCAAGCTATAATCTATGTTGCTAAGGAACTTTACTACGTTGTCAAGATAGTAAAAATAGGGTGCCCTGATTGGCTGTTGAGCAGTCAATGAAATGAAAATCGTGGTTGCGTCACAAAATTGACCCTCGGGAAAATTCATCATTTTGTACAAGGTAAACTTTCAATATTCCAGTGGGGTATTTGGATATTCAGATTCCAAACTTCAATCAAGCTACGATCACCCTAAAATGGAGATCTTGACTATTTCCACATGGTACCGTGAGTGCCGACATCAACGCCATTTGTTTCCCTAACTTCAAAATTCACTTCCGTTTCCAGAGAGGGGCGTGACTTATTTTGATTCGGCAATCTGGCTGGGTGATACTGATCCGACCATGGGGCACTGAAGGGAGAATGCCATACCTACATAACACTTTATTATCCTATCATTACGATCTAACAATCCTCTAAAATGAATTTACTGATAAACCTCCATAATTATAGGATCCCTTTTTCATATGGGATAAAGATAGGAACTAGTGTCCGTAAAGGCCTCTCGTTGATATCCCACTATAGTAGAGCTATAATGTCATTAGAATGAGGGATTCCACTACGATTTGAAGGGGGTCTAGTTGCACCTCTTGAGAAATGCCTTCCAGAGAACTTACTATGAAGCTGTGCCATCGATAAATGTATCAATATATATGTCAACTCCACAGATATACATTGAATGGGTTTTAGTGAAGGAAACATCTGCAGGCCATTTTGTAAATGTTAATGTGTTGTTATAAGGTCAACAGTAATGTTATCTGTAATATAAAAACTTTTAATGCATACCCAAAGTAAATGTCAGACTTTCATTAAAGGCCCCCGTAATTATCATTAAGGCTGGAAATATTTCATGAAAATTTGATCCCTCATCTACACTGAACATGATCTTTGAAAGTCATGACCATCAAAAAAAGTCTGACAAGTGACTGAAAGTTTGCATACAATATCATTGTGTTCAAGGGCCCCGGCCGTCTTTGATTTGGTGGTCGTGATTCACCGGCACTCACACAAGACAGGCGCTCATTCAGAATGCAGCTTTAGTGCTTAAGGTATATTTTAGTGCCCCATTTCCACTGGCGCTTATTTGAAACAGGCGCTTATTCAAATCCTGGCACTCAAACACAACGATAGAGTATTTCCTGAATAACCACACTGCTGTATCATTATTATGCGTTTAATGTATGTTATGGGAACGCACAAGTGGATTTACGGGTTAATAATCCAGGACCCACGACCCCGTAAATCCATGAGTGTGTTCCCATAACATAAATTAAGGCATTTATCTCATAGATTCCTCCATTTTGTATTAATTTCTTACCTTATAACCCAAGAATTAATCCAGGAGAAGACATTTTGTAAGTGCATGCAATCCGCTCGGTTTGCCAATCCACCATAGCCATTGTTTTTACTCCACCCGTCATACCCTCATCTTTTTTTTTTCGGGTATAATCCAAGGATGTCAAGCCCTGTTATTCTAGCACCGCCAAATATACAATCTCTAGTTGGTGTTCGCCTACATTTTGTATCCATTTTCTTATAAATAAATAAGAATCCATTGATTTTCCATACTGATCCAATGCACACGGCCCGGTACACGGACATTTCGTCTTGTTGCCGAAGTGGGTAGGTGCCCGGATGTAAAAACTAGGTCAGCCACACGTCGAGCAAGGAATGGCCGGATGGGGTGGGTCCCAACTCGTATCGATGTTGAAAATCAATGGATTTTTATTTATTTCGAACAAAATGGAGAAATTAGGCATGGCATGTTCATATAGGATATCTAAGGATGGTTCTCTGTTAATAACTCCACCTGGCACCATTGAAATCTATGCTAACGAGGTGTGTAAACATCAGGTATGTCTGAAAATTTTTTGAAATACTCCACAGGCATTGGCTTCTATCACCGGTCACCTTGGTATAGTGGACAGCGAGCTCGCCTCCTGCCCCAGCGGCCGGGGATCAATTCCCCGTTGAACCCTAAACGGTTTTAACTGGAAAACTATGACTTCGCCAATTTATTAACATGTCCAGATTGAAACCAGCACCTTCTTGAAGACGAAGAAAAGGTCTGAGAGTAGGGTTATGGCTTGATAATGCACGGGGGTTATGAGCAAAAAAGCACTGTCCAAGCCAAAATCGTGAGATAAAACTAGATAGTAGTATAGTATGTATCGGAACGGGACTATAACTAACTACAGGATATTACTCACTCGACCTGCAGCCAATGAGAGGGCTCCCTTTTGACGGGAAATTCAAATGGGGGTCACGTGACCTAGACCCCCCGTGGTGTGGCGCCAAAATGGACCAATCAGAGCCCTTCCTTTTGGCGGGAAATTT
Organism: Acholoe squamosa; assembly: GCA_949317995.1. NCBI lineage: Eukaryota > Metazoa > Annelida > Polychaeta > Phyllodocida > Polynoidae > Acholoe > Acholoe squamosa. The sequence continues at coordinate 109,681,507 of OX439036.1, read as the reverse complement.
AAATTGCAATGTATCATGGAAAATTGTATGTAAGTTTGTGTTAACGATCAATTTTAAGAAAAATTGAATGTACATATCTCAATGTGTAAGTTTTGTTGTGTTCCTCTCCGATATGTTATGTAGAGAGTGTCAACTTGAATTCCCCGACTTGTCATTATAATTGAACAAAATGAAAAATATGAAAATAACAAATAAAGTGAAAATATGACGTTTATAAAAAATTAAAAAAAAGTAAAAATGTGTAATGTGGTTTCTGTTGTATTCCTTACCTTATTATGTAAGTTCTTTTTTATCTTTTTTCTCCCCACCCAAAGGGCCCCCCCATAATTCTTTCCCTTTTTTTCAGCTTGCCTTTTTTTTATCTATAAAAAAAATATCTCACTATAAGTCACACTCTCATCTACATAATAAACCACACCTCTTTATGCTAATAAGGTCACATGACCAAATTTCAAATTCCCCACTAAAATGCTAACCTCTGATTGGTCCATTCAAATTAGGGTCATGTGACGTTATTTGCATAATAGAGGTCACATGACCTGAACAGCCAGCCAATCAGAGGGCACGATTTTGGTGGGAAACCACAGGGGGTAAGGGTCACGTGACCATTTAAAATTTCCCGCCAAAAGGAAGGTCTCTGATAGGTCCATTTTGGCGCCACATCATGGGGGGCCTAGGTCACGTGACCCCCTATTTATCGCCAAAAGGGAGCCCTCTCATTGGCTGCAGGTCGAGTGAGTAATATCCTGTAGTTAGTTATAGTCCCCTTCCTCTACATACTATACTACTCTAGATAATGGAGCTAAGGCTGCACACCTTATCTTGAGTTATGCATTATGCAGCTGATCATATATAACTTATATGCATTATAGAGGAAGTGAGTAATGAAAATAACAGTCATCTGGCTGCAGTAATTGGATAGCAGGTATAGGAGTAAATAGAGAAGGTCCATAATTACATGTCATAGCCCCAGGATGAATCAGCAGACACTGAGTCCCTTATTAAGAAATTCAATCTGCACATATGACATTTCGCAAAGAGGCAACCTCAATAACTTTCTTATATATATACATGTACACAAGAGAACTCTATAGGTCTAAAGTATAAGGTCACAGTATCCATGATGGTGATTTCTGAATTAGCATCAACATTTTACACTTATTGGCATGAACTGAAAATAAACTGTTTGGGCCTCTATCTGATAAGAAAAGAGAGACAAAGGATTTGCGTGTATACATGCTAACAGCTTTGAATCCAGTTTACAGTATCTTGGCTTGCTACATGGATTGGCAGGATATGTGGATGCTCATAAGCCTTTGGTGTTGTAGAAACTCAAGCTCAAGGTACAAGTGTCAGATGCATTTTGTCATGACTACTGTAAAAAAAAAAACAACTCGTTTTTACTAAAATATCAGCGACAATCTTCTGGCACTAAGGGAACTATATGTGCAGGTAGGTTGGGGCTCAACTCCTGAACCTGGAAAGATGCGGCCACCTTCCTGTTGTTCTGTAGACCTAACCCAGGTGGCTACCTCACCTGTCGCGACATTCGCTCTACGATATAATTTGAGAGACCCCAATAATTGGTTAATAGGAATAAACTAACCCATAGGGGTCTGTAATGTAGGTGTGCGTTATACCAAGTGTTCATGATGATGCATCAATAAAGCGCTGGCGAGTTTCCATGGCACCACTTTGTTTTTGCATCATGCAGGCTCTCTGGGAGTGCATCAATCCGTAGGATTGACATAAAGCATAAACTTTGCCAGGATTGCCATGGACATGACACAGTACAGTAACAAGAGCTTATCTAATCTCAGTAACTCATACGGACCGAGACAAAGGCGATTCACAACCAACGAGGCAATAACAGGTTTGTTGTAAGGGATTCATGCCATAGTATGGGGTCAGGATGGGTATGAAAACAGGAAATTCCATATATAGGACTAATAAAAGAAATATTTATGACTTGAACACAAGGATCTATGCCTAGTTGATAACTCTTTGAGGGACGCTGCTGCATTATTTCATCATGCCCATTGGTTGTCATGATGCATGAATGCAGCCCTGCTGAGTAACTCGCCAGGGCTACTAGGCCATGGACTGAGGGGGCCCACCATGCATCCCCCCCCCCCCACATCCCAGCGTACCAGGTAGAACCCACCAGGTACTCTCTAGACTGCATATTTATGAAATGCAAAGTGACATTTGAATCTGTTGTCGGCCATTTTGAATTTCAGCCATATACACCCTCACCATTAAATCTTCTGAGGTATAAACACTCATATTCTTAATCAGCACATTTTTTTATCATAAGAATCAGGCCTATTGATAAAGATTTAGCATGCAAAAACATTCATTTACATAAAGAGGGAGTCCATTGAAATGGAACAGCATCACATTGGCTCAAGGTAGTGTCCTCATGTCCAAAGCAATAACATGGGTTATATTCATCAAGGGATGCTGCAAAATATCTCATATTACTCAGGAGGGTTTGGTCTACATAAATCATATTAGATATTGTGGTTAGATGGGGGATAAGGGTACATTTTATGCAAGTATCTGGAGTGCATTGAAATTTTTCATTAAAAAAATTAAGTTTGTGATTTCAATCTTCCGTCTTCCTGCCCCTCTGGTTCCCTCAAATCTAAACATAAAGACACATATTAGGACGCAGTGCAAAGGTTATTATGTTCCCTTTCCAACAAGCTTTAGGATCCGAAATAGGTAAGATAGTATTAGAGCTTAAGGATTGACCATAACATGCTCCCAAAATTGACCCAAAAGTGGTTTGAACAAGCACATGGATAATGAGCAAAAACTGGTAGTGCATTTCAAGGTAATCAATGTTACCCATTCGATTCTTATCCAGAGGAACAGTTACACTGGGATGGATGTAGACGGGGGGGGGGGTGCACGGTGGGCCCCCTCAGCCCATGGCCTATACATTCATGCATCATGACGACCCTACGAGATTGATACACACACTCCAGAATGGTCTGCATGATGCTCCAATGAAGTGCTAGCGAGCAGTCTCACCAGCACTTGATTGGTGCATCATGATGACCATGATACACTCCTGCATCAGCGGCCTTTAAAGGGTTACCTAATTCTGAACATGACTACATTACCTCCCTATGATTGATGAGACTAATATTGCAATATGAGACAGAGCAGAAGTAATTGTATAACCGCCATGGGAGAGAAGAGAAATTCCATAATTGTGAACTGGAGCCCTTGGATGTATCAGCAAACATGTACCACATTATTAAATTGTGACAGCCTGTAATATGCATATGAAGTAATTCCAGTAGGGCATCCACAATATATTATATTTTCTACTAAATCTATATGGTTTGACCTCATGGATCTATCAAGATGAAGATATTGTGTCTTTATAAGCTAAAATATGTCTCCTGATACGGCAGCTCTATGAATACAGCTACACCCTCAGCCCGGATTGTAAATGGGCAGTAGCCTGTGTTGTACTGGGTACAGGGCCAGATACTGTAGGGTCATTAGATTTGTACTAACAGCAACTCCTACTGCTTTCCAAAACTAAAAGTAATGTACTGTAAATATCTTTACACAGTGTAGCATTATTACATACATGATTCTATGGGCTTTTTTTTGGATGAACCCTAATATAGAAATAACTCAACATGCAATGAATACAATTAGAAGGTGCACAGTAGCCGAATTTCATGACCAAAATATGTGGATCAACACGGCGAGGGGGTGCGCGGGCATACCTTTTACCATGTTAATCCACATATGAAGTAATTTCAGAAATAAATTCTGGTGTATTATGGTGAATTTTTATTGACCCTAATTGCCAGGGGTCTGTGGGATATAGACACCAGCAATTCATGCGCTCGCATTCGCCAATTGGAGATACACTTGTATAATCATGGTTTCTACATTACTGCATCATAAGGGTACAGCAAACTAATCAGCTGAGCAGCTCTGCAATTCTAGATGACCCAAAGGGCTCTAATAGGACGAGGTTTTAATGAGACTAAGGAAATCTCAGACATTTGTTGCCTGAATCACAAATGGATAGGTCCCATAGTACTCATTAAGTACTAAATAATCCTGTTTCAATTATATAATGCTCTCTTTAGAACATAAACTTTATCCACTCTACACTCTCAGAACAGGTGTTTAGAATCTAAACACATTCCTAAACACAATGTTGTCCCACTTTTTGGAACGTGTTTAGACCCTAAACATGTTTAGAATTGAAGGTGTTTAGACAGAAAGTGTTTAGAAAAAGCTAGTGTATAGGCTCAGAAGTGTTTAGATTATCATTGTGTTTAAACATAATGTGTTTAGGTGTTTTGCTTTTATTCAGGGCTAGGGGAACATCAATTAGAAGTGAGCTAATAAAGCATTTCATCCATACAGAATGTAGATGGTAATTCATTGTAGTTGGTTATTCTGTGGTTGGGGATTCATCTCACCAAAAGGAACCTGAAAATAGAGAAGACATTAGTTTCAGGTTGTGATGGAGTTTGCTTTATAAATTAAGAACAAAGTCAATTTTACATTAATATGTAGATATTGAATACTCATCCAGTACATATATGAGAGAGCAATCCCAATTACTTATTGGCTTAGGGGGTTTCCAAATAGAATTATAAGAGAAACATACTTACTATGCAAAAGTTCATAATATATATATATATATATATATATATATATATATATATATATATATATATATGTATGTATATATATATATATTTATATATATATATATATATATATAAATATATATATATATATAAAACTCCAAGTCCAGTAGACCTATCCTTCCTGTCTCTGTGGTGGACTGCCTAAGACTGACATCATATAGGTAGATGGGGACTAACTTGATAGTCTGTATGTAATTTGATACCACTGTATAGTGCTGCCACCATAAGTTAGCCTGTCCGCAATGGGACTAACCACTACATCTCTAAAGAAGTGACACCCATCACTCTCCCAGAGATTGGTTGCCTAGGTTACCACTGAGGTGGGATTAAGTGTTTAGCGCCGAGAAAATATTGTGTTCACAACCTCTATGTAATTAGATATTAAGCACAATATCACCCTAAAAACTTTCATGACAGTGTAGTTGACATACTCCGAAGCAATTAGTATTTGAAGATGTACACTGTAAAAATAACAATGGAAACCTTGTCCCCTATATAGTTGCCAGATATTATTTTCACAGAGACTACTTATACATCTGTGTACCACCTTACTGCCACCTTGGGCTTCTTGTAACAACTACACTGGTTCCCTGCCATACAATTCCGGTGGTTCACATGTTCAGTATTATATACGAGGATCCCTGGTAGATTCAACAGTTTTTTACGGTGTAGCTCTACAAACAACTGTGCACTGTGTCATGTGCAATTATTTGACCTGTAGTAATGTTTTGTCACTCTGTAATTTCATAGACCAGCAGCTCTGTATAATGATATTGGCTGATAGATTAGGCTGTTCCCGGTAGTCCAAGGAGGGTTAATTCTGATATTTCTTTGCTCGGTAATGCAGAATAAGACACCCAACTGTGAAATCATGGGCTGTCAAAATCAATTTTAGAAAGGATTGGACATTATACTACTGTACAAGTTATTGAATTGAATTTGAATTGAATTGAATGTTTATTGTGCAACTCAATGAACAAACATGGTTAGATACAAGGCCGCAGGTAATTATATTTAAATTAAGGTGTTGGATTGCTGTTAGGGCGGAGTGGTGCATCCGCCATGCTTAATACATCAAATTATAACAAAGTGTAACAGATGGAGTGACAACACAATCAAGTGTTTGTTTAGAAATGAGGATGGTGGATCCCGAACGAATAAGAATACATTTAGGATAATAATTCCAGGTTTTGTTTTTCTGTACCTATAATTTGCTTTTCATTCCATTTTTCTCTGATTCGGCGCTTGAATTCTGATTTGCTTTCACACATTTGGGTTTCAACATCTAAGCTGTTCCAAAGAGCGAGCCCCCTGTAATAGGGACTTTTCTGGTATGAGCATGTCTTTGGTCTTTTCTCAGGGAATTTCAGCGTCCTGTCACCCCTGATTCTGTTTTGTGGATTCTGTGTGGCTTTTCCTCTTCTTGCTTCCTTCCACATGATGGTAGCAAGTTTGTTTTTTTACGCCTCCCGGCCAACAATGGTACCTTACAATTTTCATGCAGCTCTCTAATGTGGTTGCCCCTGATGTCTGTTCTAGTACAAATTCTCCGTGCACTTTTTTGTAATCTCTGTATTTTCTGAACCTCAGCTTGACCAGGTAGAAGCTGCAGTAGTCTGGAATTGGGCGTATCATCGATATGTAGATTGTGAGACAAACCTTTTCAGAGAGGAATTTGCACATCTTGGATAATTTTATATATCTTGTAATCTAGACTCTTCTTGGTCTTATTCAGGTCAGGCGTGACTGTCAGTGGGACATCAAGGTCAACTCCCAAATAGGGATAGGTCTTAACTACAGGCAGGCTTGATGTGCCAATAAGTATGACTGGCTCCTGATAGTTCTTGAGTTTGTTCTTTGAACCAAAGACCATGATTGAGCTTTTATCAACACTGATATTCATGTAATTTTGTAGGCTCCAGTTGTGGCTGGCTGTGGTATCAGTTTGAAGCTTACGCTCAGCTTCAGCAGAGTTTTTATCACTGAAGCTGAGCGTAAGCTTCAAATTGATACCACAGTAAAAGGTATGCCCGCGAGGGGGTGCGCGGGCGTACCTTTTACCATGTTGATCCACATATAACGATATCATCGGCATACATGCAATATGTCAGAACTTCAGCTCTGGCTCTTCAGAAATGGCTCTGGTCCATCAAGTAGTCTACCAGCCAATATTTGATCTCAATGGGTATCTTCAGCCTGTCAAATTTGCTAAGTAAGGTCACATGATCGACACTATCAAACGTTTTCATATAGTCCGCGAAACATGCCAGGGTCAGCAGTCCATCATCCTTGTATGTAGAGGTCTCGTAAAACATTGAATACTGCATCGCCAGTGCAAAACCCAGGCCTGAATCCATATTGATCCTTAGCTAGAACCGTCGTTTCTTCTAAGTTTGTACTAATGTATTCATGAACTATCTTCTCAATTGTCTTGCCTGGGAGATGTAATAATGTGATGGGCCTCCAGTTATGTTGAGACATTAAATGGTGCTATATGGTCTCATGCCAAATTTTTATATTTTAGGGAAAATTCTAATGACCAGTCTGAGTGTCTCCCACACCTTCATGCGACCCCTTTTATGCACCTCATTTTATGGCAATAAGTATTGTCCAATTCATTAATGTTGTGCCTCGCTATGCCTTGCAGTCAGTATTGTGCCCAGTGTACACAAACCACATAATTCAAAAATGCTGCAGAAAATGGTTTATCTTTACACCAACTGAACGTTCCACTTTTCTTGTAAACTGGTCTAAAGAGGAGAGGGCCCTTATAAAGGCCCCTTGGGAGAGCGGCACCCAGACACACTGAGCTTTTCCGATCTTGGTGACATGTGATGTAGAGGATGGGTGTTTACAGCGCATGAAGCCACATTAGAAGTAGGCCGCTTGTAAGGGATTGAAGGTGGTCTTCATGAGGGATCGGTATGATGGGAATTCTGGAATAAGGGCTTACTGAGAGAAGGGCACTCTCCAACTGCACGCCTTGCACAACCCACTCTGTATGGACCTGGGAATCGTCTGTGGATGAAGATACAAAAACAGTACTACTTTCCTGCTCTCATGACCGCAGCACACACTTCATTTGGATAACCGCCTAATGTAGCTCATTGGACTATGTTTACTTTCTTCTCATAAAACACAAAAGATGGGTCCAGAACTGGTAAAATCAGTAATTCGAACATTTCTTTCAATAACTACAGGGTTTATTTGATTATATCTGTCACATTTTTATCAAAATGTGTAATGCTGAGAATCGGGCTATTTCAGCGGTACTAAGGAAGTCTAATACGGATAGTGCCTGGAGAGAAATATCTGCCGCTTGGAGATTAATAGGAGGTATGAAATTCCCCTGGGCCTTAGACTCCTAACTAGGAATTTTAGTGACTCAGTGTGGAACATTCCTAATAAACAGTAATCTCAGCTAACTGGTTTTACTTAATGTGGTGATATTTCTGAATTATTAGACTATTGAAGAAAAACATCAGCCTAAGCTTCCTCATCTGAATTTGAATAGGACAAAAATAACATTGTTTAAAAGACCTTCTTAATTGTCACCTCTACAGCAATCCATGCCTATACAAATATGTCCATGTATGCATGTAACTAGCTGTCCTACAAGTGCCATTTCTGTTCAGTATGCCTAAACCATTCCAGAAAGCTGTGACATGATCTGCAAAAAGGGGGCTTAGTGCAGGGGGCTTTAAGACCCCTTCTCCCAGTACATGTCACAGGAATAGCAGAGTAACACATCATTCAAGTGACAAATGTCTGCTGTAATTGGGTCTGCTTTGACTTATACATCTGCTTAAATACATCTAAAATTTAATCCTTTGTAAATGATACTGACAGTAGGACTTGCCATTACATTGAGCGGACGTATTTCAATCATTACCACATATGATCTATATAAAACAAACATCTGAAGGTATTGTGCATGAATTGTCAGGGTATTGTCAGGGTTTGTGTATTAGAAACAAGATTAAAGACTCCAAGTAAAGACTTCCTATGCAATTATAGAGCTTTCTGACTGTGTAGTATTACATTAACTCTAGAGGTGACTGTCTAGGATCTACCTACATGGAAATCAAAGAAAATCTGATCCATATAAAACTGTTCAACTTTTAAATTCCAGCTATGAATATAATTGCACAACTCCTATGGGATAGGACTTTCAAATCATCTGTCATATTTTACCGTCTGTCTTATTCAGCATGTGTAATATTTCTGACACTGACAACTGAAACTGCATGCAATACTTTCTAATACGAAAAACAGTTTGACTATTCAATTCTCGCTTAAATCTTTTGATATTGACAGTCTGGTCTTCATTTCAAAATAATATTACTTTATCGCTATGTTACTGCCCTGGAGGAAAAAAATGCCTATGCAATACACCGTTCCACCATAGAACTCCTCAACACAAAATGACCCCTTTTTACTTTTAATTTCATAGACCAGTAGCTCTATATAATAGTAATGGCTTATGGATTAAATCTTTCTCGTTAGATTAAGGAAGGCTGATGTTGATATTTCTTCACTGGAGGCTGGGAGAGGCATAAATAAAACATGTGGATATGATAGAGGTGGGGATGTAAGGTCATAGGGGGCATACAGTCTGTGCCATCTCTATCATACAGTACTGATTGGGACTGAAGATTGGAAACAGCTTGTAAAGATTGATTCGAGACAGAATTACTCATTATTAGCTGGTTTTCAAGAGAAGTGTACACTGAGGTTATTTATTTACTGCCACATGCATCTACATGCTTGATCAACTTGATGTAACTGCTTTATGAAATTGGTAATAAAGTTTTAAACTGTATTTACCCTCGTCTGATTTTGTGTGACATATATCGATCTCAGTTATTTATTTACGTTAGAAGGACTACTGATGAGCATCTTGCCTATCACTTACCCCTTAATAAGTCCCTCCTTTCTCCTATATATATATATATATATATATATATGGGTCATTCCAGGTTTTACTGGTCAGGTGGCTTCTTGGGCATATAATAGCAAGGGAAACACTTCTACACCACCAATAATATTTTTATTCCTTAGTGGGGGGTCACAGCTATGATTTCCATATGGTTTGGGTGGGTCTTGTGGCATAATTTATCTTCTATATGCATTTAATTATAAATTTTCACATGGGGTACGTTAATGATAGAGCCTATCTAACCTGGTTAGGGAATATTATCAGTGTTCTTATTATATGCAATTAAGAGGTACCCTAGGGGGGAGTCTTCCATGAAAAAAATTTTCATGTACTCCGGGAATTACCCTTGCCAGGCACATATAAGTGATTTTCAATGAACACCGCGATCATTAACGTACCCCAGGCTTTTGCCTCTAAATAGAATAAAATAAACCAAATACATACAATTCCCACAGTCTATGGCCACTTTTAGAGTATATACATCATGCCTGAACAAGAATTGTGGCCAAATACAGTCTGGTTTGGCTGTATGGGGGGTCTCTTCGTAAGCGGGGTACGTTAATGATCGGCGTCAGGAAAAACAGTGCGGGAAGAGAATAACGACTTCCTGTTGCCCGGTGGAAGTGGCCTGCATTCAGGTACCGTGTTTCAGCTCAGAGGAGGTCACAGCTTGTTTATAGCTACCCCTAGGCAGAGTTCTACTGCAAAAGGAACCCCAAATTCGCGAAAAAGGTAAGGAAATTCCACGAAATTCCATGAAATTCCGATGAAATATTGTTGGAGATGTCTGTGGGGGCCGTAGATCGCTTTTTGTGTACCGAAACGATGTATTTTGGATGCTAGGGGGTAAAATGTCTTGCCGGGTGAGGCCTGCGATGCAGCCCGGGGCCCCAGGGTGAAGCTTTGGCCACCCCGGGCTGTATTTTCAAAATTGGGGTACGTTAATGATTTTTCGCTCGGCAAGCAGAATTTGGCCTCTCCTGGCCAAGATGATGTACCCTTAGGTCTAAATTGTTGATAATTCTTTAGAATAGGACCCCCTACGTGTGTAAGATGCATTTTGGGCCATGTTTGGGTGTTTTGAGATGACCCCCCCACCCCAATTTGGGCTTGAACGGCCAAATTTCTGCCTCTTCGTGAACTTTTAGGCCCCCTCACAGCCAAAATTGTGCTTATCCCATGGTTTTTTGGGGTTATATTCCTTCTCCTACCTCTATTTGGGCATTTTGGTGTGTTAATCCTCCTGTGGGATCGAAAGCATAGCCATAGTGGCCAAATTTAGGGAGATAGTGCACGTCGGTCATTAACGTACCCCCGTGGCAAGATGCCTGCCTACTGGTCGCCATCTTGGATTCAGGGGAATGTTTTATGGTGGGTATGTTAGACATGTCCCCCCTCTGTTGTGTTGACCAGGTAAGCTCACCCTTGCACAAAGCCTCCACTGCTGAGTGGTTATAAACCTTTGCGATCATTAACGTACCCCCCCTTCTTATTCTGTATTTTCCACACAAGTGGCACTTCCAGTGCACATAGCTCCATCATATTTCACCATGACATGCCCCTATGGTACCTCTAACTCACACAAGTGCCATTGCTTAGATACTGAATACTTTTTTCCAAAGAATTTTTGTGGTGGGTATATTTCAGCATTTTTCTTATATTTTGTCAGTATAAATTTCCATATTAGCAATTAATCAGCTGATTGAACTTCCGGGGTTACTGTACATCATTTGTAAGCATATAGGAACATGATGAATATTTTTTCCTATTTATTTATGTATATCTTATCAGTATTCAAACACTAAAAAATTCCTTATTATCTTAAAATCTACTGATTTCCTCACTATGAATTACCATATCAGCATAAAAACCTCTGATAAATTTTCAAAGTGATATTGAACACCCAAGATGGGCCTTATGTATGTTTAAATGACTCTAGATAGGTAGTACAACCTCTCTTGTGATGGTTTATGTGATAACAATGGCATATGATGATGTATAGATGAGCTGTGTCCATTCTTTGAGAGGTTAACAAATAGGGTACGTTAATGATAATATGTGTAATATAATGGCCTCTACGCAAGCACCAACTATGAAGTATAGGTATGATATATCAGGCCAATTCTAATTATTATGTACAGTAGGTCTACTAGAGACAATGGACAGTTAATATAGTCATTGTATGAAGGATTTTGAATGAGCTAGGCTAAAGTTAAAAAATGTTAAAATAAATTCACAAATTTTCACATTTTCCAATTTATCCACCTATGCGTAACTTCAAGAGTTCTCGGGCCTCACTTTAGCTTTTTGGTATACATAAAGTCATGTATTGTACCAGTCTGGCCACAATATTTGGTGTTTCCAGGCCTCTTATTAGTGGTGTTATTCATGTTTGATTGATTACGATCATTAACGTACCCCCTTTTTAGAAGGTTTTACGGCATCTGCGATAAAAACTGACCCCCTAGGAGTTGGATCCTTGAATGAAACCTTTTAATAAGCCAAGATATAGGGCTATCAATAAAATATAATGTTGTTAAGAAATACTGAGTTTGTAGATTCTTGATCCAGGCCCCCCCCCTGACCAGTAAAACTTGGAATGACCCATATATATATATATAGGATTTCTAATATATGAATGTTTCAGCAAAGTATTGTCCTCACTCTGCAATGAATATGTTCTTTAAAGGTCAAGGCAGATATATAACACATGAAGGTTGTCTGATAAGCATGAAGTTAGCACCCTTGCACATAAGCTCTTCAGATTAATGGAGAAAGTTGCCTTATATATTTGTTTGAAGTAGGGATACAGGCTTACAAGGTAGGTTTACACTGTCACCATTACAGTTAAGACCAATCTAGATAAGTGGAATCAGGCTCAGAGATTTCTTGCAAGCTTTGCTTTTCCTTTTGGAATGTGGGGGTGGGGAGGTCATATTATAAAGGAGGGAGGCCTGTGTGGGAGGATTTACCATGCATTAAGTATGTGCATGTGTCTAGAAACTTAGAAATCAAGAAAGTGACTGAAACAAAAAGGTTAAAATAAGAGGAAAACATCATTTCAAAGAGAATTTGTTATCCCATGATCCAATCTAATGTATATGATACATACCTTTGTATTCATCACCATGAAGATGTTTCACACACACCATGTTTTATGAGTATGGGTTATGAGTTCAAAAAAGCCCTGCTGAAAACACCTTATCTACTTCTCATGGTAAAAGAAGATCCTTCAGAGATCTAGAGGCCCCTTGGGAAAGCGGCATGGAGATGCACTGGGCTTTTCCAATCTAGGTGACTTATATGGGTGTTGACAGTGCACCAAGCCACATGTGAAGTAGGCTGCTTGTAAGGGATTGAAGGTGGTCTACATGAGGAATCGGCATGATGGCAATTCTGGAATAGGGCCTTCTGAGAGATAAAGTTCCACGGCCCTTGAACTGCTATTCATAAAGAATTCTTAGAAAACAGCACCATCATTTCTGGTACAATTATCTTGTTTATATCATCATCATCATCATCTTGAAATACACTCTAGGTCCACAGTGGGAGCCAGAACAGTTAAACAGTGTGTGGGATGGAGGTCTAAAATTTGGCTATTTTTACCACATATAAAAATCGGGATTGCTTCATTGCTATTGCGGACATTATGGTGGAGTTAGGCCATCCTGAAAAAGCATGGGGTGTACACTCCCCCTACGCCCCGACCCCCCTTGGATCTGCAGCCACTTAACTCCGATGATATAGGTATATATCATTTGAGAAACGAACATCATTCACAGTATTCAACACTGCTATAAAAAAAAGAAGAGATGATATTTTGCGTTGGTGAAATGTTTCCAATCTGCAGTCCCAATCAGTACTGTATGATAGAGATGGCACAGACTGTATGCCCCCTATGACCTTACATCCCCACCTCTATCATATCCACATGTTTTATTTATCCCTCTCCCAGACCTGTACACAAACAAGTCTGGTAGTATGGCAGGTATACTGCGTAAAAAAAGCAGGAACCCTCACCTGTTCACTCCAAACAGTAATTTTCCTCAGTTAGATAATCTTGGTTGATAGACAAAAAACTTGCCTTGGGAGTTGCTTCTGACCAAAAGACACACCACTTTTCCTTCCATATCAGAGATTAATTATCACATCTTGCTGATAAATATATAGTGTAGCTCCGATATCAATGCTGGTGTCGATTAACATTGAAATGCTGACAAAATTGAAGTGTTGACAACGTTGACATTCCTCACAAATCTTATCTAGCCAGTTGTTTTCTAAATGTCAAATAAGACTTTTTTGCGTTGCCTTAATTGAACAGAACAGAAAAATAACATTTAGTTCCTTCTTGTTCATTATATTCTAAAAATCTTGTCAAAATAACAAGTGCAGCTATTGTTCTCCAACAATTTTGAGACAATACTTTTACAGAGATTTACGTTGTAACAGATTCTGCACTGGGGCTGTATAGTAGAAATTACACTAATTGTGGCATCATGCATAAAGGTTTTCACTGAACAATTTACATCTATGCTTAGTAGATCCAACAAGGTCCAATATTCAGTATTCTGATTAATATTGACTGTGAGGCCAGATATTGAACATGAGACTTTATTCAATAGAAATCCCTCAGAAAGAAACCTCTTCTTGTGAGCAGAACTCACAGGCTGAAACAAGTGAATCTCCGTACCAAACGTATTTCTCATATATCATGCAGTTTTTTTAAGTCTAGTTCCAGTATACATATTCCAAGTGTCTAACAAGATGGCTGCCCATCAGAAGTCTTTGCTATTCGCTCCTCATTCTTGCTCAGGTGGCCTTGGTTATCAACGCAGGCAGTAGACTAGATCCATCATGGCCCAGGCTGATAACCTGCTGACCTGTGTAAGTTGTCATCATAAAGGTTTAACAAGACTGGTAGTGGCTGAAGGGAGAGGTCTAGCAGATATGGAGCACAGTACTATATTGTCGAGTCTAAACGAGCAGTCCATGGCATTTTCAATGTTGTACAATTAGACCCTTAGAATCGTAGTTTGAACCCTCCCTCTAATCCATTACAGACCTACATATAATGGACACCATTGATTGCACTGGTGCAACTGCCCTACAATGATATGTCAGAGGCAACCTGCACAAAAAGAGGAACATTGAAGTTCATTTTTACCTCTTTAGTATCTATGTAATAGACCATTCATGATTTTTGAAATTAAAACATTTGAGATATGCTGGTAAAATGTAAAGAGCACGGATGCAGAACAAGAAATCTGATTTCCTCAACGATACAAAGGAGTAGTCGAACCAGCCTGCTGAAGTAGATGTACAGTTGCCTCTGTTTAACAATTCACTTTAATTAAATTTTTAGCTTTCACCAATGGATTTGTTGTTGGATATATTGCCGCACGCCCCAATTCCCGATTGTGCATTATATACACTGAAAACATGGAAGATCCAAAACTAGTCAGGGGTGACCACTTTAGGTCCTCAAGTTGACGTTACCTAAAACTACAACTTTAGGTAGTCAAAATGACAACTTTAGGTCATCATCCTGATGACCTGAGTCGTCAGTATGACAATACTGACAGTACAGATTCATCATACTGATGACTTAGGTCGTCAGGATGACGACCTAAAGTCGTCATTTTGACTATCTAAAGTTGTAGTTTTAGGTATCCTCAACTTGAGGACCTAAAGTGGTCACCCCTGACTAGTTTTGGATCTTTTCATGTTTTCAGTGTAGGCATATACCACCTACGTGCATTTTTAGAATTTTTGGTATATACTTTTTCGAGGTCAAGTTGGACTTGACGACGAGTCAAGTTGGACTTGATGACGAGAAGTTGACCTACATCCACATCAGGGCCACTGGCACACTTTCGGGTTGCACTACACTAATTGACGCTAGGTGGCAGTAAGTCACACAAGCTAGACCCGCACTGAGGGTGTTGTACAAAGATTATTGGTCTAAAATCAACAGTGGAAATGTAAATGAGGCATCAAATTAATCCTTATAGTGTATACTAACAGGTTTGAGTGGTATCTAAGATGGAATTTGATGTTAGATTGGGCCTTTGAGGTGAAAAGGAATTATTGATTTAATGCAAAATATTCACTGCAAAAGTGCATGATTTGGGTATGTCTGCAGGAAATGGCCTGTAAAAAAAATTAAGTCACAAAGCAACCATGCAAATGGGTCTAATTTTTTAGGAAAAATGTGTGGCTATAAGAAAATCATAGTAGCTAAGCCCAATGAACAGCAGGGATATTTTATTTCGGGCCAAATCCTATATAGAAATATAGAGAGAAAACAATTAGTGTAGTGCAGCCTTCGTCGGACAAGGAATGGCCGGACCGCGATTCACTTACCTGGGAAAAATCATTGGATTCTTCTTTATTTTGAATATATTGGACATAATAAGCGTGGAGGGATCATCTAGAATGTCTAAGGATGTATTCTTTTTAATATCTCAACATGTCATGGTTGGATTCAATACAAAAAGTGGGTGGAAAGTCGGGCACCCGCTGAGGGACAACAATAACAATGGCTTCTCACAGGGAGGATCGGTGGCACTTACAAAATGTCTTCTACAGCTTTTATTCTTTGGATACCAGGTAGGAAATTAATACACAATGGAGAAATCAGTGGTATAAACTTAATAGATCATAGATATGGGAGGACACCTGTGTAACACCCTTGACCTCCTATATCTATGATCTATTAGGTTAATGTAATGATGTACCCCAAGCCCCCTACGGATGGCACAGCCCAACCTATGGCCTCATGCAGTGGCGAGAGGATGTCGATGTCTAGCCTTAAGGGGTGCATCCACTGCCGACGGATGGGCCACCCGTCGGTTTCATCCGTCGATTTCATCATTGTTTTCTATGGAGCAAAGCACGGATGAAGGGAGACCGATGGTCCATCCATTGCAGTGGACGCAGCCCTTAGCAAGATCTGTGTGGGAAATACACCGAAAATAGATCCATTGCGGCCACAAAGTACGACGAAGACACAACTCAGGGTAGGGTGTGATGGAATTTGCAGAAATCAACAACTTTTGATATCTGACACTCCTCTCACACCTTCTGTTAGAAGTAGATTGTCGTAGCAAGTACTGGCCATGTCTACCCAAACTGGTAGGCTTCTCTCCACAATCCACATCACAACGTGATTCCATGGTGATATCACCATGACTACGGTTCTGTGCTTGACGTCACCACTACGGTGACGTCACTACAACGTAGTTCACTCTCCCATCAGATTATGTGTATGCAAGTACACAGTGTGATCGATCACATCAAATTATGTTTGAAGAATGTGAAAGGCATACACAAAATAGTGGACTGCTGTGATTCGGTGGGGTATGCAACAGCTAGAGCTGAAACCACTCAATGAATTTGTAAGTATCTACATGTAAATTATTGCTCCATCAGTGGGCATATCAATCAAGCATATGGTGGCTGTGTTCGGAAAACATTCCTGCTTGTGAGAGGACTTTAGAAATCGTGATTCTGCTGCTGCAAAGTTTACTACAGATTCCGTTCACTGTATAAGGAATGGTCTGCAAGGTAAAGTCGAAGCCTTGGCCTAACAACATTTCCCTTTAGACCATTCCTTAAAAAAAAAGTCGTCGACATTGCGACAGAAACCTTGTCCACAGTTGCCAGAGATGAATCATTATTTTAACAGAGATTCCTTGTACCACTGCACTGCTACACTGGTTCCCTGTAATACAATTATAACAGTGAACCACTATAGATAGTGGCCACCGTTCAGTTTTATGAAGATCCCTGGTAGATTCAACAGTTATTTTTCACAGTGTGGTTTAAATGAAGGGGGAGCATACTGTACCCAGCAAATTGTCGTGAGTCCTCGTCAACCTGTGTGAAGTGGCTCACACATGTCGCCAGATGGAACATAACATCGTTGTAGCACAGGATCACCAGGAATAGCAATTGCTATGCCAAGTGAGTCTAACACACAGTGGCGAAAGATGATGGAATGAGTTATCACTCAAAAAGGAGTCACCATTGATGATGGTGTTTTCCAGTTTTGGAGTCAGCTGTGCATATAAAATGTCTGAATTCAACGGACATTTTTGCATATGCTGCAGAAGACAAAGATTGTGTATGATTCTATCTCAAAAATCATAACAACATATGAAAATAGAAGCATTTGCCATGCATTATTCCCTCATAATAAATGTCCTCTGTAGGTTCCATATAGGCTGGAAAAGCACCATGCTCATAAACGTCTTTATCATTTTCAAGATAAGAATATCTGAAAACCTGAACAATATGAACAGGTCCATGGTGCAAAACCCTTTTGTTTCTATTAAATTCCATCAACAGTGGTTGTTTTGACCTGATGATTCATTGAAAAACCATGTTGAAATGATATCAGATCCCCATATTAGGCATTTGTGGCCTATTATGATGCACTATTGAGCTATTAAGCTGTAAATAGTAACAAAAGTGCTGTTGTCACCAAAGACTAGAATCATGAGATATGCTTCATTCTTCTCACACTTATTGTGTCGCTTAGATATTTCACATGTCTTTAAGTGATCAAGTACAATACAAAAATGGATATTTCTGGTATCAGTGGGTGATCACACATCCATATGTATGTGGTCCAACATAAAAAAAAACAACAGAAATTGTGCTGAAATTCACAGTTTTTGCAAACTACCAAAAATCACATGTCTGCCGTAGTGTAATGAGCCACCATAGATGTAGGAAAATAAAGCATACTCATTTATAAACTTGATGGGTCAGTATTATGCACTATCTATGAAAAACTGATGGTTAGAATACTGATGATTTTTAAATTTATACTTTGTACTTCAGTGGTAAACTACGCACTACATTAATGTAATACCATCTACCCTGGCCTGAAAGCAATGTGACTCATCTTTCATTTCCTGCAAATATTGTGTAAATCGGATAATTTCTGGCTAAACTACAGCATTTCTTAGGAAAAATTCAGGAAAACTAAGTTTTAGATTCCAAACTTGCTGCATTAAGCTATAGGTTGTCAGGTGTTGTAGCATCCAACAAAAACAAATAATTGAAATTGCAGTTTGTGGAAGACCCCCGATGGCAGCTGCAATATCTGAATGTAATGATTGCAGGCGGTCCTAATGTAGCTTATTCACAATGTGTCTAATAGGATACTGATGTTGTGGATGATTGTTGGTACTGGCCAATTCAATTTTGATTTAATATTTTATTATACTGAACAAGCAGTCTGTGAACAAATACAGTTATCAATTGTATGCTCAGTTTGTTGAACAAAATAAGAAAGTATTAGTCAACAAATATTGTTTTAGCTTTTTACTTATCGAATAATTTCTTGGTGATTATATTTCCTACAGATGTGACACCATGTTTGCCCCATCTCGCCTGAAAGGTGAACCAAGGGCCTATATTAAATGTTGTGGTTCAATCGGAACCCTTGGAAGAGAGGTGCTTCTGTGGTAGACTTTTCTGATTACGATCATTAAGAAATTCCCTCCAGAGGTTCTAGCAAAACCTGCTTCACTTAAGTCACCACCGTTATGGGAAAGGTCTGTGACAGAGGTCGACTTCATATTGGAAGTCATTACTTGCTTCCTCCTCCACTTCTTAAAGGTCTTCTAGCACGCAAAGACCTACCCACCTTAGCAAGTCACATGACCTCCCATTGACTAATCAGGGCATTGCAATTTCTCTCGCTTGTTCCCACAAAATTGTGGACGATCTTTTGTCATGTACCAAATGAAAACTTAATCAACAACTTGCTGAAAAGGTCTTTCCAGGTCTCCTATTTATTTCAAAATCACATAAATCGAATCGGATCATTTACCCTATCATACTTGTGCTAATGCATCGGCTCTTCAGCCTCAAGATTGGAAGCATGACTGAGTAAGCAGCTTCCAATAGTATGTCATGTATATCAAGCCCCCCCCCAAAAAAAATAAAAAAAACAAAAAAAAACCCTTAAACTGCTATAGGATTTAAGGGAGGCATTGGGGGGAATTTACCACCAACTTTGACTGATCATGTAAGGTGAATGGGAACTCATCCCCTGTATATAAGCCTCATTTTATATGCAGAATAATGTGGTAGCTCCTGCAGAAAATGTCATCCATCTTGCTGAGTCCATCTCACTTTAGTCATATCTCGTCATGGGGCCATGAGACGAGAGGATCTTTGAGGGTTACCGGTGTGACTGGGATTTATTCTCTATAAATCATCAGGGTGCGGCTGCAAGATTTATTGGAGGAGGGGGTACTAGTGTGCAGCCAGTAGCCATTGGTGGTTGAACTAAGGTGATAAGATAAGTTGATATCACTGCCCATTTCCCCATATAACCTTCTCATTTTAACTATTGAATGATGTAAAATACATCTTTCATATTTATGCCTCTTAACAATATTTGAAATTAGGAAAATAAATAGAAAATGGAATCATAATAACATAGAGTAAGATGTGCATCCCAAAAAGTGCAACATGGGCCACAGTGCATCTGTAGCTATAGGGAACAATTGAGGCTTGATTTCAATGACTTTGCTACTGATTTTAAATTTGAAAATCCTTGCCTATGATATATGCACCACACAAAGCGTCCCTACTTGGCCATATGCTGTGCATCATATGCAATGTATAACAGCATCATATCAATTGATACTTACTATATATGTTTGTATAGTATGACTCATTATCTCTTCTTCACTTCATGTGATATCATCAAGCTCCTGGAATATGGCTGTTTAACACAAGTCGGTGGTCCAACACATGAATAAACTGGTCATCAATAAATTGTCATCTTAGTGCAAGAAGGTTGTAACTGAATTTTATTTCAAAACTGAGTATTGTTCTCTTTTAACATCTACTGACACTTATCTACTCTCTGTGATGTATGTGTCTACAGGCTACAGTGCAATAAGGCTCAGTTCACTTTGTGCTATAGGAATTGTAACACCTCTCCTGCAAAACTTTAAAAATGATGTTAGAACCTCCTTGCACCAAGGCGATGAAATTATCTTGGTCCTTGAGATTTAACATTATTTCCTTGAATGTATGACTTTCAAGTTGATGTTCTGGTATGCTTTTAAGCGTGTATTCTATCAAAGCTGATCGACAAAAATCAACCCGATTTCAGTTGGATTTTAATCGCATTTTAGAGACAAAATAGATGGAATTTCATGATTTTTTAATGGTGGATGCCCTATGTATTTCTTCACAAATCCAGCAAAAATAATTTCTTTCAATTAGACCGGAAGCAGGCAGAAATGCCTATTAAAGATGACGGCTGTTTTGCTCCTGATTCAAAATCAACAATAAATGGGCTTCGGTGGAATCAGTGCTTTTTCAGACAACAAATGCAGGACAGATGAATAGGCAATTCTGCTTTAGGCTATATTTTGTATGTGTCTAAAGGGCCACCTCCACCCTGTGGGCCGGGTCCATTTCTAGTTTATCTAACCGATTTTTAGATAGCAAATATATGGAAAATGGCCGGAATAGAAATTGACCTGGCTGACGCAGTGGAACGAGGTCTTAAATATGCTGCAGTGTTTAAGAATCCAATCTGACAGTCCAATTTCTATCAAATTTAATGATCCGAATAAATCTTTTCTGCTGACAATCAACTTGACTGCCCACATCATTGCAAGCGTAATTTTGCACTCAATTTGGAGCTCAGCCAGAATCAGGTTATACTTAGAACCAATTGATGGACACAATAGACTCCTTTACTTAATAAAATTCAATCTGTTCCATGTGAACAGGTACTAGTTCTGGGGAGAGCTTGTCTGAAAGTTTGTAAAGTGTAGATTGTTCTGTATATGGGCATGTCCTTGTCTAAAGTCTATTTTGATATAAACTAGGATAAACAGAAGAAATTTGACATCATGTTATGGATTCAAATATATGGAAACCCTATCATTTCGTAAACATACTACTGTTTCTTATTTCTCCCTTTTAGAAAATACATATGACCGCTATACTTAACTAAGGATATATAACCAAACAGTAATTAAGTTGTCACAATTGGCGCTCTTAACGCCCTTAATTTATTAAGAAAACACAAAGAAAAAAAAAAATTGGGGTCCAACCAAAACAATATGGTGGCCTCCTTGTGTGTGTGGTGGCTACCTGGGAGGGGGTCAGGTGACTTAGATGAGACTATGCAGGCCTGCCCCCTATGTGAGTCCCAGTGTAGCAGACACCTGAGTAGCAGAACCGCTACAATATATACCATTATAATAACTAGTAGCTAGATAATTATAACACCTTTATGTAAATATTTTATTCATACAGAAAACTATTATAGATCAATACGGCCAAAAAGAGTGACTTTTCATATATAGTTGTTGGAAATCTATTGAGAATACAAACTTTCCTTGTCAAGCCTGCCATGTAATACCCATTATATAAAAGATAATTGCCCTGTGAATCCTTTGGTATAAGTCATTTTCACATGTCTTCACTACAAGTAAAGTTACAGGCATTCCACCAAAAATAATTGGATTAGCTAAGTTCCGGCTGACCAATGGCAGTGGAATACCCGCTTTACAGAACAAGCACAGACTACCACATCAGGATCGTGTTTCAATAGTTTCTATGACAGGACAGCCTCAAATCATAGTGGGAGGTATAAGAAATGACTCCATACCAGTGACTACATAGTGAGCTACAGAACAGACCTCAAAATAGGAGCTGCTAATTATTCAACTACTGACTCAATACACAACACTATGAAGTCATAGCACCCAGTCTACACTGCACAAGGACCTGTGAAAAAAAAAGCTGAGTTCTATGGTGGTATGACTGGAAACGCTGCAGTCACTCTGTGTGATTACACTGTGAAATATAACTGCTGAATGTACCAGGGATCCTCGTAAAAACTGAACCACCATTTTTTATTTCAAAATCATTGCACCAGTGTAGTTGTTTACAAGAAACCCCATTTTGCAGTATGGTAGTACACAAATGTACCCTGCAAAAATGGTGTTTAGATTTTAAACATGTTGAAGTCTAAACACGTTTAAAACCTAAATATATAGGTCAGTTAGGTGTCTCATCGCCAAACATTTAGGAAATAAACACTTTTATTCTAACTACATAAACATTTACACTTAACATGTTTAGATGTGTAAGGGTTTGTGGCCTTACGGACCTGGGGGGTTCGGGTCTTACGGTTCGGAAAGAAAGAGTAAGACAGTATTCCAAGTGTATGCCAACGGTTAGGTTTATTACTTAACGCACACTCACGGCTGCCGGATGATATTGTCATGGTAGAGTTTGGCATGATCAAGTTGTCATATGAGAAATATCATAAGACTAGTGGTATATAGTGTAAATACATCAGGCTCATATAAAATAGTGTTATTTCCAGTTGTCACTGGTTTATTCAGCTTTAGGCAACATGTAAGAAATATCAATCATACAGTAGTTAGTATGTAGGTAATTAGTACATACAGTAAACATACAGTAATTTATAAAGTACAATGTTCAGTTCCACTCCACCTGTGAGGTATTAATAATACAGTGTCCAGCATACTTCTAGGTGGGTTCCCACACCTAGCTCCTGACCTGCTGCTTAGAGGAATAATGTAATAATGGATAACTTTACCCTCTGGTGGAAGTCTTGAAGAAGATAGCCTCTGGCCACTAATGGTAGGAAACCAATGCCTGTCTAGCATAGTTTCACCATAGTGCAGTGGTATAGCAGGTAGCAGGAGATGACTGGAGATGTTACCTCTAGAGCGGTTCTTGGTGATGTGTCTTCCTGGAGGTGCAGACAGGCTATTTGTAGCAAATCTTGGAAAAGCACCTCCAGACTGACTGGAGCCAGCAGCATCTGCCTAACTCTACAATTGTTTGAGGGGACCCTTTCAAGTGTCACAGGGGGACAAAGGACCCCCATGGACGCCGCTATGGCCCCCATTGTCTTGGTCGGTTCTGCATCTTTAGACCCTCATATCTCGGCCGTTTATGCTTGTATAACCGCCATTTTGGGCATGCGCGGAGCTGAATATGCCAAGATTATAATGCCCGCTGGATAGGCGCGTAACTCCCGCCGGTTTGTCTGTAGCTTACTCGGAGGTCGATTCAGTCTCCATGGCATAACTTCCTTAATACTGGGAGTTCCGCCTTGATCTTGGGCTCATTCTGACCGTCTAATTATGGGCTTTCCATAGAATTTTTGATATTTGACCTAGGTTGCTCAGGAGCGACGCTAGAGCGACCGGAAGGTTATGGCGTCGTGCTTATGTAACCCATTGTTCAGTCCTTAGAGTGCTCAGACACTCATGACGGCGTCAGCGGTGCTCAGGCACCCGTGACGGCCGGTTGCATTCACTTACAAGTTATTAATTTGTGCATTGAACCATGAGGTCGCACACTGAGACCCTCATTTTTATTATATTGTGCAGTGAACCATTAGGTCGGACCTTTTGATGTCATAAACTCAGTCTAACTGACTGTGGCTGGTGTGCAGTGGGGCATGAACGCTCTTATACAAAGTTTGAGCGCTCTTATAGCTCTTAGAACCAACCTATGTATTAATTTCATAGATATTTCTTTGATTAATACAAAATATGTTAGAATTTATGGAACAATAAAATGGTATATCATAATATCAAGGAGGCAGCTAATGTTAAAAGACAATGGTTTACATGGTGTGGAGGCCAGAAGGGCCTCTGACGTAGCGGCTGAGCCCTGGGCTTTATATACGGACCCAGGTGTTCGTCGTCAGATGTCCCCACAGACCCGGATCGGTGCTGCCACCTATCCGGAACCTGAGGAACGTCCGACGACTCGACTCACCCGCCACGTCAGACGGTACCCAACTCCTATGGTTTAATAACGTGTACCTCTACACCACTCCCCCAGACATTTAGGAGGGTGTTATACATATAATATTACTAGGATAACATTTCTACATGTCTAAACCTTTAGTAATAGAGGTACAACCATAGGTATAACATTAACACCAAATTAAGTATGAACCGAATGTCATATATATATTCGATAGTGAAATGTAGTTACAAATAACGATTAGGATGTTGAAATATTATACGAATTACTTGAACAAGAGACAGTTATGTGAAACGGAACTGTCTATTAAATTATTATACCACATAATATTATATTATATTTAAGGTATAACTAGTAAGACAAGTAATATGAATCGTATACATGTGATGATGACAGTTATGTGTAACGGAACTGTCGATAATAAAATATATCACATAATAACATCCGTATGTGTGTTTGTAGTTATTAACACCACATTTGAATATGTAGTCTTAAAGAAGACTGTTATAGTAACATCACTATATAATGACATGTCGTATATTATTAACATACGAATCCGTTAAAGATTCCGTGAGTAGTACGAATAGGGTTATTTATACCATACACTAGAAAAAAAAAAAAAAAAATTCACGGTGTGGTCATGGATATAATAATGATATATTATCACCGTGTACCTAATAACCTTTATAGCACCAGATCAATATACTAATTATACAATTTGTCTCGCAGGACAATAATATGTGTTTTCTGGGGAGGTTTAACGGATCTTATAATATGAATGCTAATAATAATCAGAGATAATATGTATCTAGTGGATATGCACATACATATAATATTATAGAAAAATAGAAATATGACATTATATACAATATACAGGAATTATAAATGCTGCTGAAGTCTTCTGCTGTATCCTCCAGGTACTAGTAGGTAGGTATGGTCAGCTAACCACGGGATGGACGTGCTAAAGTTTATAGTTTCCTTATATAGAGTGAACACAGTAGTTGATTTTGGGGCAGCTACCCAAAATCCTCTAGTAGTGCTAAAGTTTGTAGTATATCCGAATGGTGTCGATTTGTAGAATAATAGTCCGGATGTGTCAACTATGTAGAGAACGTAATCCTTTTTAAGCTTAGTTGACATAAGTAAATAATAGTCCGATATAGGTTGATCCGGAAGTAATAGTAGTATTTGATATAAGTCCATTCGGGAGTACAGATGAGTTGTAGAGGTAAATCGTAAAGTCCATCCTAGTAAGTGGTTAGCACGGGTAACAGCAGGAGTCTGGAACTGGCATCCGGATACGTCTCACAGCAGCAAGTCTACTATCGGATTGTTCATGGATCAAGTTATAAATCCGAATAGACTATTCAGGGTGCAATAAAGTTATACAACCTGAATTATACAATAGACTGGTCATAAGGAACCCGGAACACATACCATAGGTGTTCATACACTAGTGAATAAAACATTCGCAGACCTATAGGGTTCCGCAAAGACTATATCTGGTCATTTTTAAAAAAAAATTATAGAGGAAATAACCCTAGCATGCTTAAACGGATTTCTTAGCATGCTTCTTCTTAAGAAGAGCTAAAGCCGACTCGGGAGTGCCGTCCCACTCGTCCAAGTCGACTCCGAACACCCAGATTGGTGTTCCGAGTGATCTCCTCTTTTACACGCTTCTCCAACACGTGTACATCCATAGCTGCCTTTTCTTGGGCAGCTGCGGCAGCCTCCTCCTGGGCCTTCACATCGTCCCGGATGAGGGTCTCGAGGCGTTGCTTTTCGGCATCGCCCACCTGCTTCAAGCACATCAGGGTGTCATTTAGAAGACCCTGATGAAACTCGGTCGCTTTTTCGCGAACACACTTCTCCCAGTGGGTGTAGATGGCCTTTTGGACATCTGCCTCCCCCTGGCGAGACTTCTCGAACCAAACTTCCGCATTACCGGTTTTAATGGTAATAGCGTCTTTTGGTTTCGCAGGTGCAGCGACAGCCTTGGGAGGAGTCGAGGCGGCCTGTGGACCACTTCCGGGTTTAGGGCTTCCGGACACACCTGCCGTTGGTACACAGTAGGCAGGTGGTGCATTCTGCTTCAGTCCCATTTGCAGGTACATGTTTAACTGCTCCTGGGTAAAGGTAACTGGTGGGGCGGCTGGAGCGGATGCAGATCCGGCGGCAGCAGATGCGGTGGTCTTCTTTGGCATAAGGCGACCATCCTTTCCTACCACCAAGGTCTGGCTCTCAGGTCCAGGTCCCTGGTTTAAGGACGGAAAGTTTCGAGAACTCACTTTCCCAGGTTTAGATACGGCTCCAGCGTATCCGGCAGGTTCGGGCTTCTTGAACACCGGAGTGCCCTGAGCCTGCTCTGCGGGGTGCCTTGCCAGAGGGGACCTGGAACGGTCCTCTGCTCTGACTTTCGGTTTAGTCGTGCTCTGACCATTACCGTTGCCGCCACGGTTCTGGTCTCTCCTGCTCCTTTCGCGAGCTCTCTTTGCATCCTTTCCGGATTCCTCGCATTTCTGCCAGAGAGACTCGTGCATGTCCAGTTTACCCTTTCCAGGAGTCAGGACTATCTTTGCTCTGAGTTTCGAATCCTTGGTCTTCGGAACTTCGCAGAGGACTTGGTCCCCTGGTCGGATCTTAGACCAAGCATCCTCGCTCAGACTGTCGAACTCCTTCATGAGTTCCTGATGAAGCTCCATGATGCGCTTCCGTGCCCCGTCCAAACCTTCTGCGTGGCATTTCTTCTGGTGTCTAGCCAGATCACTACGTCGGTTGTATTGCACCTTCGTAGTACACTTCTTGCCCTTCTTACCATAACTCGGATCACAAATGTAAACCGGGTGATGGTGGAAGTGAGCCTCTACCAGATGCCGTTGAAACCGGGCTGGAGTACTCCAGGTCCGGATCGAGACATCACTCGCATCCTGGCAGATAGAGAAGGGACAGGACTTTTGATCGTCACCGTACCACTTCTCTAAAGCCCAACGCAGCTTCCTCCTCTGGGTATAAGTGTAATACCCTTCGGTGTGGTTTAGCATAAGCCACATCTTTCGATAGGCTTTGCTCGGATTGGGGTCCTCGTCCGAGAGACGCATCCAATCTTCATCATCCGACTCATCGTTCTTATTGATTGAGTCTGGACAGGCATAGAGGGTAAAGCCGTCCTTCTTAACTCCGTACGCACAGTCGGAGAAACACGTCGGAATCCGGGTTTTGAATCCGGATTTGGCGTTGGCCCAGCGTTCGGCCTCGGTTTGAGTTGATGGAGTGGCCTTCTCATCATACTCAACTGAGGACTCGTGCACAGACTCCTCGTCAGACGATTCAACCTCCATGGCAGTACTGCCGGTGGTTGAAGTGCTGGGTTTCGGCTCGGCCTTTGCAGAATCCGGAAGATTCTTAAGTTTCCGAGCAGCGGACCTTCGGTTCTTGCTGACCTTCCAGTCTTCCTCCGGTTCCTGGGTTCCGGATGTGCTGGAGGTCGAGGCTTCTACCTGGGTGGTAGTACTGCCGGTGGCTGGTGTGGCACTGGCTGAACTTCTGGCAGAGAGTTTCAGGTCAGGGATAGGAGGTGCGGGTGCTTCCGCGGCCCTCTTAGCCTCTTCCTGAGCCTCACGTTCGGCAGTCATTCGGCGGACGAGAACCGTCCGAAGGGCTGCACCTCGGTCCATACCAATTAGTGAACCGTTCTGGACGTCCACTAATTCTTGCTCGGTAATATAAATACCTTCATCCCACTGCTCGAAGTTAGCAGCGGCCTCCCGGTACTCCTTTGTGGTCCGGTACTGGGGCCGGGTAGCACAAGGGCGTGGGTAAGTCTGCCCCTCGGAATCCGAGACGCAGCCTACCCAGTTGATGTTCTTTGCCTTGATGTTCCACAGGGACATGTCCGGCTTAGGGTACGTTCCGAGCTCGAGGGCTCGGTTGGCCTCATACACTGTCTCGCGGAAGTCAGCGTCTACCATAAGTCCCCGTTGGAACCACGGCCAGTCTCGAAGCCACTCGGGAGGCGTCCTGGTCAGCTGATCGGGAACCATAACGCCCTCGACAGCTACCCTAACTTTCGGGTCCAACCTGACTGGTGTCCCGTCTGCGTAGGTCACTTGTGCCTGTAGTTCCGGGTGGACATACAGGTAGCGACCATCGTATTCTACTGGGAACGGGTCAGCCACTGCTGGCTTCCACTGGTCCTTCGAGCCGTCGACTTGTGTGGTCTCGGACTCTGTCGCTGCGGGTTCAGCACTCGCAGTCGCTCCGGATTCCTCTGGCGGAAGTGGAGATAGCATCTTCTCTGGCTCATTTAGTGAAAATGAAGCCAGTTTCTCCTCGAACGAGCGATCCGTGGATTCCTCCACGTCCATCATCTCGCTCTCTTCCTGTGTAACAGGCGACAAAGCTTCCGGAAAAGCTTCTGCGGACGGAGTCAGCTTATCCGGGTCACCGGATAGCTTGGCTGCAGCTACGGATTCCTCAGCCATGACTGGGGAATCGCCCACGGGAGTAAACTACTCCTTTTTCCGGCTTTTACGGCGCCGGGGCCGACACAAACGGAGTCTGTCTACCAGGAGACAGACTCTGGAGGAGCAGCGAGGGGTTTGCTAGCCGGTAAAATCCAAGAAGGGAGCGAGCTCGACCTTCTTAGACGTTACCGAAAAACAATATGGCGACAGGCCAGCATTCGTGACGTCATTTCCCCGTTGCTTCGCGGGGTCACGAGAGGTCAGCCGAGACTGGACACTGTGACGTCATGCGGAAACGCACGTGCTACAGGCGGTACATCAACAAACTGATTGTTTTTAGGTTATTATCGCTCACACCGATGACTCGTCTGGGGATTTAAGTGGAGATTATGGAAAGCTTAAGCAAATCCACCGGATTATCCGTCCACTACCCATTGGTACATCATGCGGCGGCGACAAATAAGCCTTTAGGGTCAGTTGTCATCCGTTTCTCTAAATGTAAACATTACACTCGTTGTGTATACAGGTTAGGTCACTGCAGTCCTCTGGGCAATTCAGGGGCTGCGGCGAACGTATCTCCCCTTCTCGGATAGTTCTTTATCGGACCTGACAGTCTGAAGAGCTTTCTCTAGGTGCTTCTTAGCCTTAGAAACACCTTTCCTCCTCTTTTTGTCTTCACCTGCCGAGACTTTTTTAACTCCCCCACGCTTAATCGGTGTTGGCGTGGGTGTCACTGATTCGGAACACTTCTTGGGTCTACCACGACCGCGTTTCACTGTAGTGTTCTCTACCTGGTCTATTATGCGATTCTGGTTCAGGATCTTTCCGGAACCTTCACCATACATTTCTGTGGAGGTCTCCCTCCCAGACCATTTCCCTAATCTAGCCACATTTGACTTATAAAGTCGACCAAGGTCAGATTTAATAATTACGGTACAATCACTGATAACTTGTGTTATAGTAAAGGGACCGTCCCAATTAGACGCTAATTTTATGTGTCTAAGCGGTTCATGTAATCTGAGAACTCTGTCTCCGGATTGGAATTTCCGATGCTTTAGATCGGTATCGTATCCTACTTTCTGCCATTTGGCACTTTTCTCCAAATCAATTCAGACAGACTCATATGCTCTTCTAAATCTGTCTCCTAAACATTCCACAAAAACTACATGGCAAGGTAGTTCAGGGTCCATCCCTACGACTCCAAAAACTAGGTCAGCAGGCATTATCAAATCCTCTCCGAATACTAAAAGGTTCGGAGAACAATTTGTACTTGAATGTACCGTACTGTTATAAGCATGTGTCACGAAATGACATTGCTCATCCCAGTCATCCATATGTTCATTAACGAGTGACTTTAGAACTTGGATGAGGGTTCTATTGAACCTTTCCACCAATCCGTCGCTTTGTGGCCTATACGGGTTGGTTCTAGTCTTGCAAATAGCTAAGTATTCGCACATACCCTGCCAGAGATTTGATTCGAATTCTCTGCCTTGGTCACTGTGTAACATTAATGGTACACCGAAACTTAGTACCCAACCTTTTACAAAGGCTTCGGCACAAGTTATTGCTTTGTGGTTCGGTAGTGGAAATACTTTAGTGTATTTCGTATAATAATCACACACTACCATCATACAGGTATTATCATTAGCGGTTGTATTAAATCCACTAATAATATCTACCCCGATTCTTGCGAATCTAACTCTGAAAAGTTCTTGGGATAGGGGAAGTTTGCCCATCCCGGGTCCGGGTTTGTTTTTACAACAATCCGGACAGGTGGTTACCCATCTTTGCAAGTCCCGTGTCATGCCAGGCCAATAGTATTTCTTGGAAAGTCGTGCTAGCGAGCGTTTCCTTCCGAAATGACCACTGGTCCGATGCCCATGACAGAAGTACATAATGTCATGTCTCATAGCATGTGGTATCACCACTTGCATGATTCTCTCACCATTATTACATGGCTTCCAACGGTATAACACGCCTTTCCGGACTTCAAGCTCGGTCCATTGAGCAAGAAACCTTCTCATTTCTCGATTTTCCAGAGAGACCTCTGGTCTAACTGGACGTATACCCTTTGGTACTAATTGCAGTAGCTGCGCAGTTATCGAGTCAGCTTCCTGGAAATGTCGTATGTGATCCATAGACCAATCCAGTATACTGGCAACTAGGGGTACGAATGGTCTTCGAATCCCTGCTAACACTGCCCTATGAGCTCCACAATCAGTACAATCCGGATTATCACATTTCCGGATTGGTATTCGAGACAAAGCATCAGCATTTAAATGCTTAACTCCGGGTCTATGCTGAATTTGTTGATGTTCAAGCCCATATTCGGATAAATGGGCTAGCCATCGGCCTAACATGCCTTCAGCATCTCGGAAGTTCAGTAGCCACCTTAAAGAGGAATGATCCGTACGTAAAGTAAAGTTCGTTCCCCATAGAAAATGTTTGAACTTCTTGGTATATACGACTACTGCTAACAACTCTCTTTTGGTTGTGCAGTAATTGCGCTGAGTCTTGCTCAGTGTGTTGCTGGCAAAGGCAATCGGTACTTCTCTCCCATTTTGGACTTGCGAGAGAGCTGCACCAATGCTATCATTACTAGCATCAGT
The DNA here is from genome assembly GCA_949317995.1 of Acholoe squamosa. Taxonomy (NCBI): domain Eukaryota; kingdom Metazoa; phylum Annelida; class Polychaeta; order Phyllodocida; family Polynoidae; genus Acholoe; species Acholoe squamosa. Next base: position 109,649,994 of record OX439036.1, on the reverse strand, counting down.
ATCCAGTATGAAATGATCCGTTTCATTCGGATATTGCAATACGGGAGTACTCGTGAACAGGTCTTTTAGCTTTTGAAAAGCGGTTTCCTGTTCATGCGTCCAAGGAAATTTTTCCTTGGTACTTCCTGGAGTCCAGTTAGCTATTGCTTGTAATGGGTAACTGACTCTAGAATAATTCGGAATAAATTCCCTGTAATAGGAACAGAATCCTAAAAAGGACCTCACTTCCTTGGGTGTTTTAGGTCTATTCCAATTCGTAACTGATTCGATTTTTTCCGGATCAGCCTTTATTCCTTCATCACTGATGATGCGGCCCAAATAATTTATGGACTTTCTAAACATGTGGCATTTCTTAGGTTTCAATTTGAGACCATTAGAAATAATACGTTCTAGTACCATTTTCAGGTTATTAGAACACTCTTCGAATGTTTTTCCGAAGACAATGACATCGTCTAGATATACAAGACATCTTTTCCACAATAAATCACTTAGAATTGTTTCCATCATTGCTTCAAATGTTGCAGATGCATTGCACAGTCCAAACGGCATTACCTTATATTGGAATAATCCAATATGACTCGAAAATGCAGTTTTCTCCATATCTGAAGGGTTCATTCCCACTTGCCAGTAGCCTGATTGCAAGTCTAGGGTACAAAACCAGCTGTTTCCTCCTAAGGAGTCAATGGTTTCATCTATTCTCGGTAATGGATACGAATTCTTTTTCGTTATTCCATTCAACTTCCTGTAGTCTATGCAGAAACGGATAGTACCGTCTTTCTTTGTTACCATACACACAGGACTACTCCATGGACTATTGGAAGGGACTATTACATCCTGTTCCAACATCTTGTTTATTTCATCCTCAGCTACTCTCTTTTTTGCTAAAGGTAACCGTCTATACGGTATCTTAAAGGGTTCGGCATCTCCAGTATCTATTTTATGTAATACTTTATTTGTCGTACCTAGTTTTTCACCAGGTTTGGCAAAGGCAGTATGATACTGACAGAGCATATCATAGAACTCTTTCCGGTGTTCCGGATCTTCTAATGAAGTTTCTTCATACAACTTAAGTAAGTCTTCCGAAATTTCATCATCCCCTGTTACCTTCTGTAAGCTTAGCTTACTATCCGTTACAGTTTCCGAAAGGGTCACATTTCCAAAAACTTGTCCCTTTTTCAAGTAGATAGTAGTGTTTCCAGTATTGGAGACAGGTACTACTGACCAGGATGCATTCGCTACTATCGTGTCTACAGAATTTAATCCGATACTTGATAACGTAACTACATCCGGTTCTATCACTGCAGGCTTATTACGCATTGCAGGATCACTTCTTACAAGCACATCACAGGCTACTCCCGGAGGGATTCGCACAGTGTGCGCCACACTAGCCATACTGCTCACTTGTCTCAGTACACATCTAACCTTTACGGGATACGGGTATCTCACACTCAACACTCCTGTTTGAGGTTCTAACACAGCACCATACAGGGATGCGAAATCCAACCCAAGTATCCCCTCATCTGCTATATCCGCAACGGTGGTGCTCATGACATAGTCATGGATACCATCCAACTGTAGTTTCACACAAGTTCTACCATACGTTTGCAAGGTACTGCCGTCGGCCGTCTGAGTACTTCCTCCCGATTTGAGAGTCTCATGTTCATCCGGTATAAGATCGTAGAACCCCCTGGAGATACAAGAGTGGCTAGCTCCCGTATCCACAAGGAATTCGGCAGATCTTCCGTTAACAGTGAGGCAAACATACCACCGCCTTCCGTTTAGAACAGAGGGTATGTCCGTGACAATCGGAACGTCATTTTTCACACCAGGAGTCGATCCACATCTTTTCAGGAATTCCAGACAAGGATGACCCGGGGGCAGGTGGGCACCACAGACCTTGGCTAATTCATAGCCGCCTGCCTCGTTACTGATATTGGGTTTCCCCTGTGCGCCCGTGGCACCTGTTATATCAGCTTCCCTAACCTTCCGGGTGTCTACAACCACCTCGGTGTTAGGCGATCTTGTTACTAAATGCGAACCATCGTCACGGATGGTGATATTATGGCAAGATTTGTCACTGGGATCCCCTTCTTTGCCCCTCGGGAGATCCCTTTCTAGTTTTCCTCTGTACTTATCCCAGAGACACTCTCCTGTTTACGCGGAACAGGCTTCTCAGCCATACATTCGGGAGCAAAATGCCCCAGTTTCTGACATCTGAAACATCTCCTTTGAGATTTATCAACTCTTGGTCTCCTTAGAGCTTCTGTTAATCCGGCTATTAATGTTTCCATCATGTTAGTCGGAGCAACAGTGGCTGCTACAGTTGAGTTCGCCGTAGAGGCTACACTGCCATGTTGAGTTGATCCGGAAGCTGTTTTACCAGCAACAGATCCTCCTCTCCCTCTCGAATGTACTTTCCTATACCGCTTTTGTCGGTAATACTTTCCAGCCACCTGGACTGAACCAATATATTCTCCGTTTTCATCGGAGACATATTCATCTTCCTCATCAACTTCATTCGATTCAACCGGAGCTAATTGGGAAGTATCATATACCGGAGCAGGTGTACCTCCGTATTGGAAAGGAGCTGCTCTTACTGGACTAGGTCCAAGACCTACCAAACGTTTCTTCATGTCATGTCCATCAATTGCTATGAACAGATCACTGAAGGAAGTGTCATCTTTCCAGGAGTCCCACACCACTTGCTTATGATCCGGATCTCGCAATCCACTATAGAATTGTATAAACAATTCTTGTAGATAACAATCATCGTCATGAGCCCAATTTGGACGTGCTTTCGAAAGCAAGTCCTGTAGCTCCAAACCAAAGACTTTGTGTGATTCTTTAGGTTTTTGTGTCCTCTTCTTAAAGCTTACCCACGGATCTTCTCTAACGATTGATCCGAAAAGGTATGCGGCACATTCGACCAATTGATCATAGGTACCGTATATTCCGTAAGCTGCTCTCCATTGGTTGAGAGCTACTTTTCCGCCTTTATTTAACCAACAAATCAAATATGGCAGACCTTCTTCTTTTGTCCATCCACTACAATTGACTTCGTCGACAAAAGCTTGATACCTGTCCTTCCATGGATCATTAGAATCATATGGAGGGGGTATCCGTGCCTGCCTACGTGCCGGATTATTACATCCGCGTAGTCTATCTGCTTCTCGCATGCTCCAGTTCATGACTTCCATGCCGTCCGCTCCCTTTCGGTAGCAGTCAATGCCAAGGTTTTGGATACATTGGCTCCTATCAAAGATGGTTTGCATCCCTGCAGGCATAGAAGTTCTCCTGTTTGGTTTCCTGCCATCTCCTCCTGATCCTGATCCTCCGGATCCGGATCCTCCTGGGCCGCCTGGAGGGTTTCCTCCTGGTGGACCATTATTATTATAGCTTCCGGATGAACCACCAGGGCGTCCGCCATTGTAACCGGTGTTTCCAGAAGACGCATATCTAGGGTAAGAATCATTTTGATTCCATCCCTGGTTATAGCTATTACCATTTTGATAATTACCACTTCCTGATGGATTATAATTATTTCTATATCCATAGGAAGATGTTCTTGGTTGATACGTACCGCCATTAATATTGTTTTGTGACGGGTTTGGTCTCGGAAAACGTCCATCAGTAGGACCATTACCAGAACCTGGGGGTGGATTCGGTAATCTTGGTACTGCTGGTGTACTGTGGCCGGGTTGGGGGAAATATGAAGGTGGTGTCAACATATGCCTCATTGGTCGGGGTGCTCTTGGTTGTGCCACGGGTGTATTATTATTATTCCCTGTAGCACCATCGTGAGTCGATTTAATTTTGTGACTCAAATCTGGTATGGGTGGTGCCGGACCTATCGTGTCCAGTATTGGAATTACTGGTTTAGATGCGGTTCCATTTACTGCGGCATTATCCGGTTTCTTGTAGATTCCGGATACTACATTCTTGTCAGCCCCATAATCAACGAATGGGCTGTATCTAATTGGGGTTGCATTTTTAGATGTCTTTCCCAACATTGTAGATACCACAGCTGGATCTATATTACCTATAGTTAACTGGGCTGCTTCTACATATTTATCTAGAGTTATTGCAGTAGTCTGCAATTCCTGAAGCTCATTTGTGAGTTTCTGTCTATCCTCCTCCAGTTGTTTGTTGTAAGCTATGATGCCTACCCGGATGGTTTCATTGTCTTCAGCTTGTTTACTACACTGAAGTTTCAATTTATCCAACTCGTCCTGATAATGGCGAATTTCGGATTCGAATTTTGCCTTATCAAGGTTTAGTTGGTCGTTCGTATCTATGTATGTTTGGATACGAATGTGCCTATTATCATATTCTTTGTTGAAAGATTCTCTCATTGAATGAAGTTTTAGTTCTTCATTCTCGAGTTCTTTCATATACTCGCTCCTTCTGGCTTCGAATTCCTTTCGCATGCCAGTTAGGTCCTCTTCCATCTGAAGTTTTTCATGGAATACTTCATCCCTAGCTTTGACCAAGGTATTTAAATTCTCGTTCAAAGTTACATAAGTTTCATTCAACAACAGGACATCCGGTCGTTTTAATTCCTCACCTTCCGGTACCGCATAGGTTAAGTCGCCATCTATAGCGCTATAATCTAATATTGGTAATTCGGGCCTGGGTAATCTATAAGGTAGTTCTCCGAATGTTACCCTTTTTCGCATTGGTGCCGGATGTTCTGGGTTAGTACTACCACCAACTTCGAACATCGAATCACTTAATTCGTCAACAAGCGATTGTTGGCCTATTAAGTTACTATGTCTCTGTATAGACTGTTTGCGTCGTACAGAGTCTGGCAGATTCTCCTCACTATCATTATAGTGGGGTCCGGGATCTCTCCAAGATGCTGATTCCGCATCTTGCGAGTCCGAATGGGCTTGGAGCATTAATGATCCATTTCCATTCTCTTGGGCAAGTGATTGCCCTGCTGGGTTAGCTTCCCTAAGGGTGTCTAACCCATGTACTAGCCGTTCGGACGTTATAACGTCCGGGCTATACACCAGAATTAACTGGTCATGGCACCAGTGTAAGGGTTTGTGGCCTTATGGACCTGGGGGGTTCGGGTCTTACGGTTCGGAAAGAAAGAGTAAGACAGTATTCCAAGTGTATGCCAACGGTTAGGTTTATTACTTAACGCACACTCACGGCTGCCGGATGATATCAAGGAGGCAGCTAATGTTAAAAGACAATGGTTTACATGGTGTGAAGGCCAGAAGGGCCTCTGACGTAGCGGCTGAGCCCTGGGCTTTATATACGGACCCAGGTGTTCGTCGTCAGATGTCCCCACAGACCCGGATCGGTGCTGCCACCTATCCGGAACCTGAGGAACGTCCGATGACTTGACTCACCAGCCACGTCAGACGGTACCCAACTCCTATGGTTTAATAACGTGTACCTCTACAGATGTTTAGAGTTGAGACAGTTGAATAATAGGTGTTTAGATTTAAACATCAATATGTTTAGATACTCGATGTTGAATCCACACCAGGTAGCAGCACTACCTTTGAATGGACTATCTGCACACAGTTATAATCAATTGTTGTGACTAATGTCCCCAAATCCCATGTTTATCATGGTTTCATTTCATAGAATGTCACGTGAATAGAAAGGGCAATAGAAAATTGACTAGATTCACCTTATGCCACCATCATTAGCATAAAATAATCAATAAGCTGCATGACTGACACCTATTTGATGTTATTCTGGAATAGATAAGGCAATGTCCTTCCTGCCAAGCTGTTGTACTTTCTCAAGTCTCTCATTCTGATGCAGTGTGTAATACATGTACATGTATATAGCTGTGGCTGACATCTTTGGAGACTTTGACAAGTAAATACCTGCTGATGCCCCCCCCCCAGTAAATGAGAAAACAAACAAAATTAATGCATACAAAAGTCATGTCTGCAAACCTTAACTCTCCATCAAATCACTTAAACATCTAAACAAAAAAATTCATAAACACCTAAACAAAAAAATTCATAAACACCTAAACACAAAGTTTTAACCTAAACACCTACATTTCTAAACACTTTAACTAAGCACATTGTTTGGCTAAACATGTTTAGGAAATTAATGTGATTACAAAAAACGTTGCAAGAATATGTTTAGAATTGTGTTTAGAATCTAAACACCATTTTTGCAGTGTACAAGGAATCTCTAAGAAAATAACGGCAGATCTCTGGCAACTTAGGGACAAGGAATGCATCGTCATATTGATGACATTTTTTGTTCATTGTAGGATTCGTGCGGACAGTAACCAAGTAATGTAGCGATTCTCCAAGGTTACATGTCACGTGTACACGGACCGCGCCATTTTCCCCGGGGGACAGATTTTTATGCTTCAGTACTACAAGCACCATATAAAGCCTGAATCCTCAAAAGATCTAGCACTTACAGCCTTCTTATCTACAGGGTAGAATTTAATTGCGTTGACAATTCTTATCCCAGTAGAAATAAGAATTTATTGCAGCCTAAATTGCCATAATATGCAATCAAAATCTAAGCAGGGCTTCACTGTAGACATTTTACTATGCTACAAAACCGGGAGTGCTGAGTGCAGAGCACCACTTTGTCCCCGGCATCCGGTGTGCCGACGTAGGCACGTTACCAAGGTTACCGGACTTTCCGTCTCAACAAACATAAAGTAGTCCTACATGTTGCCTAGCTACAAGCTGTATTCATAGTATGTTTAATAAAAATATGCATGCCTTCAGTACCATCTTTAAGAAAAATAAGAAACATAGACGCTTTATCTCACATTCTTTTTATCCAAAAACTTTCATCCCATCTGATAATATGCTATATTTGTTTCCCCTTGGGAAAACACAAAAGGACCATAATTCCCCCTCATAATTCATCATACAGATGACTCAAATTCAAATTGTATCAATCACTGAAAAAAAATGATAAATCCTTTCAAAACATTTACTAAAGCACTGTCCTTTTGTAAACATCAATCTTTTTAACAGCTGACAGTAACAAATCTGAGTTTGGTGGGAACCAGCAACGAAAAGTCCACAATGACCTAAATTGATTGTTTTGATGTGACATTTTTCTTTTAGTTCGGCTCCAACAGTTCATCTCTTCCCTTATACAGTAGTTAATATCCACAGCTAATGTAGTAGGATTTCAGTTGACACAACATTTATTATTTTATGTGAATAACTTCTTCCTGTAGAGATAGCATTGCGCGGCCGATCGCCACACCCCCAGTGGTGTAACGTGTGTCGATCCACCACAGCGGCCGATCCAGTACCGTAGCCTCGTTCTGGGTGCGTGTAAACATTCAAAATGGCGGACCGCCGCTTGAACAGGGCAATACGGTAATGAATTTTGATAATTTTTCCTTATTTAAACCTCTAAAAACATAAAATAAATATAGAACTAAACTCCCCTGGTATCCTCGGTGGCCTATCCACCCCTCGGGAGTTGAGACAACTTCCTCGTGGTGGATCGACCACCTCGTACACCACGGTCGTTTAGTTCTATCTATTTATTCACACTAACTGTGGAATCGATGTGCAGACTTTCCTTTCTCTTAAATGTGTTATCATTATCATGGTCAGACTGAAGTAGTGTCACTTTCTCAATAGAGCTGAAAATGGAGCTGTGGATTTCAGAGACGTGTGTCCCGGTGACGGCTCTATCTCGCAATGCATGTTGAGAACTGTTAACCCTTCAAGGGCCCCTAATATATATCATTGGTTGTCATCATGTAGCAATGAAGTGCTAGCAAAACTAAGCAACACTCTAGGGTCTGCATGATGCATATAAACGCAGATAAATATGATGTATCAAGGCATCAGCAGCACCACACACTGCATTTGCTGATTGGACAGGAGGTGGTGCTATCCTAGCATCTATGCCGTATGATATATAGCTCTTGTCACTTGCCAATGAATCACTGCGGTATCATTTCATTGCATAGGGAACTAGCACCATGATTGTGTAGTTCTGAAAGGCAGAACATGATTTATAGTTATATATAGGGAGAAAATAC